>WNLN01000024.1:0-192342 GCA_021347865.1 Sarocladiaceae sp. CBMAI 1973
CGAGATACATCTCGTTAGAAGGATGAGGATCTGCAGCTGCGACAGGGCGCAACTGATGACCGTCGATTCGGCGCAAAGCGTAGCGATGACCAATGGGACTTCTTCGTACCTCCCAGCGAGATCAGAGAGCTTCTTGCAAGTGCTGAGGCACGTCGCCGTCAGAGCGACCTAGGGAAAAGTGAGGATCTTGACCACTGGCTCATTGGGAATCGCAACGTCTTACCACCGTGGAAGCAATCGACAGCGGATCCATCGCAAGAGATCACAATGCCAGGAACACCTCAATCATGGCATACCCAAAGATCATTGTTGGAGGAGAAGAAGTCTAGGAGAGTGAC
This sequence comes from Sarocladiaceae sp. CBMAI 1973, assembly GCA_021347865.1. NCBI lineage: Eukaryota > Fungi > Ascomycota > Sordariomycetes > Hypocreales > Sarocladiaceae > Sarocladiaceae sp. CBMAI 1973. The sequence goes on from WNLN01000024.1 coordinate 339, forward strand.
TGTGAAGAGCTCTCGCGTTTGAGGGTCAGCCGCTCCAAGCCTCATTGGATGCCTCACAAGGCTTCCAGCAACCACCACATACATTGCTTCTAAGCTGAAGCAGGTCGCGCATTACAAGACGGTAGCTTTCGTAACAGAAGACTTTAAGATACCTCCTACCGCGCTCTTCCTTGTGATAAATTGCCTCAACCTCTTCATTGTTGTCCAATGTTGGAAGCTTCATGAAAGGGTAACTTCTCGCCAGACGCGGGCCGTCCCGCCACTGCCGTCGTTAAAGCAGCGCAACTTCCACCACCCTACCAAACACCACTTTACGCGGTTCGCCTCTCCACAGGGAGGGAACTTCAGCAATGATACATGACAACACTCACCCCCCTCGAACAACAAACACCGCGTGGAAGACATCAACTTAAGCCAATAGGCTTCGCCTCCGTTTTCCGGCAACAAAGCTGCCCAACGTCTGTCCCTTTTGCACCCCTCCTAGACTTGACTCGCAACAGTGCAAATATTAAGGAGTGCGTTGGGACCGTGAATTCTGCACTCTACGCACGCCCCATCTACGACAAGGCTGACGAAACAATTGATTCGTCTGCGTAGTTGCGCGGCACGGGGCTGGACTATTGTGCTGATGAACGTATACTTGCACGCAATACTACTTTCGACGTCCAACTGCTTCAGGCCAGCAATCGGAACCTGTGCGGTACAGTTGCCATCGTGAATCTGACAATCACACGGCTTACGCATGTATGACGATACTCCTGCACATCATGAGACTCGCGTTCAATAAGTCGAACTAAGTGTCAAAAAGATTCGCATGCTTTGTTATTGATGAGATGTGTCGTGTCTTTCCAGCCCATGTCTCCATGCAACGCCACCTCTTCTACACTTAAATGTTCTCTAAATCCATGAAACGAGACAAGAAATGGCCCCCGTGGTCATAAATTCGGATGACATGACCGCTTGAGGCCTCATGATGATAGTAATACAGTACCGGCCGCTCTGGCCAGCTTCAGACCTCTCCCCAGCTTCCCATTGGCCCATTCGAAGCAACCATAGAACCGGTGCCCAACGAGCCCCCAAGATCCCAGTAATGTCTTGATGAAGACAGGCTACTCCTCCTCGCCGACCGCCTCGTGCTCTGACTGGCGCAGCTGCTCTGGTGATGAAGGTGGTGTCGCATCACAATCGGGCTTCCTGGTCGCAAGGACGCCCTCCTGTCCATTGTTCGAGCGCCTCGAGAAATGAGTGGATGGTGTTGCCTGACTCTTGCAGCCTTAGCAGCAAGCTCCTGAGCGCTCATTGACCCTATATAGCTTGCTGAGCCTGTGGGGCCGTTCGCCGTGCTATTGCCACGGTTTGTAAAGCGCGAGCGAAGGTAGCGGAAGACAACTTTGATATCCAAGTCTTGCTCCCACTCTTCTTTGGTGAAGCCGTTACCCTTGATGGCATCTTCGCCTGTAGTAGCGTCTGCCCTATTAGGGATCTCGATGGGGTTCGAAGGTTGAGGCATCGTTGGCCGGAACTCCGGGAAAGATGCTTGAGTTGGTACTGAGGGAACGCTTGCAGCATCACCTGTCAGACCGCTCGACTCAGGAATGACTGGCAGGCCTGCATAGGGCAAAGGCATTTGTTGTAAGCGTGAGTATGTCGAGAATGCTCCCGGATGATGTGAGAACTGATTGACCAACAGGCCAAGCTCGTGTGATACCCTTTCCAGCATTTGCACCTGCCAGGATTCCGTCTCCTCATTGTGAGTTTGGGAAGGGCCCATTTGTGATGCTCGTGGCGTTGACGAAAGATCATCTTCAATGTCCACCGTCGTTTCTCCAGTAAGTATAGAAAGCATGCGATCATCGAGACCGAGAATGTCCTTGATGAAAGTTCGCGTAATCTGGGAGAGAAAGCCTTCCGTCGGCTCATCTTCCACAGCTGCTTCTTCGTCGTGCCATGTCATGTTGTCTCCGTCATCCTGCGTGGTTTGCTGTCCCGGGCCGACTGTGGTGGTCATTGAAGTAGTCGTTGAACGACGACGTGCAGATGCCTGTGACCTCCTCCTGCGTCTCGTCTCCCTTTGCACCTCTTCAAGCATGTACTTGCTGTGGTCGAGTCTCCAATCTTCAATCCTGCGACGCTTCTCATATTCTTGTGCCTCTTCTGATTCAAGCTCGGGTTGAACGCGATCCAGGCTGTCCCGCCTCTTCTTGGACCGTCTAGGGTTGAAGCGTTCGAACTGATAAAGGTGATCCTGGGCCTCAATACCGATGACTGGATTGTCTAAGCGGAATGATCCCAAGCCATCGTGTGAGGGGAAGACGGTCTGAGCACCCTGAGCGTCGTGTTGTGACTGGGACAAGACGCCGGGTATCGAGCGGAATTCAGGGAGATGGCTGTCAAGACTGTCGAGCTCTCCATCTTCTTCGACAGATGCAAAGTCGTCGATGGCTGAAGAGTGATGCTGTTGGAGAGGGTCCACATGCCTATCTGATCTCACGCCTGTGGGGAGACTGCCGATATCACTCCGAAGGGATCGTCCGGGAGTGTCGAGCGACGGTTCGGTTTCGGCGAGATATGATGTGGTCGTGATGTCGGTTGCAGGTGAGAACAGCACCCATGTCTGCGATTCATGAGGCTCTTGCTCATGGACAACTGGCGATTGTAAGCTAGGCCCTTGGCGTTCTTCGGCCGATGGTCGGGCGACTCTCTGGACGGCCTGCCGCGTAGGTTGATGGAAGGCCATGTTGTATGACTCTATATGCAGAAGTCACCTGCGAAGAGTCGGTCCAGGCAAGCACGATCTATTGTGTTGAAGTCCAGCAGTCGAAGACGATGCGAAAGGGATGGTGATAAGAGGCACGAGGACAGTAGGTGGATATGACGCTGTTATCTGATCGCGGAGTCGAGGCAGGCGAGGTGGATAGCAGGATGCAGCCCAGGTGGGGCAAAGACAGCGACTACTCGACTCGAGACGCTCTATCTTTTCCTGTTTCGCTTGCCTTAGCGGGTCGTGAGTGAGGTCGGGAGGGTGACAAGCCGCTAAGAGCGACAAACGTTCCAAGGGGGAGGCAATGAACGAACGTCGTCGGCAGAGCAGAGAAGGACGGTGAAGGTGAAGTCGGCAGACAGAAAGTGAGAGCCAAGACAAGTGGCAGAATGCGGCGTGGCGGAAGCAGCAAATAAACCAGGTTTGCCTTTCCCTCAGATCTGACAGGATGGGATACTTGGCTCCGAGACGGCGCAGGGGGTGGGGGGGCCAGGCGTTGGTGCTGGCGTGCCGTCTAGGGGGCTTTGGTGAGAGATGATGGTGGAGGGGAGGTCACTGGCCGTGGTCGGGTGGTTGAGGTGGGTGTGAGGGATGATCGACGGGAGGGGTTTCGAGGACTAAGTTGGGCGCAGCCAGGACGGGAAACGCGAGCGCCAGAAGGCAAAGGAGGTCACTCAGGCTCATTTATCCCCAACAAGTGGTCACAAGGGACTGAAATGCGACGAACTGATGGAGCAACAATAAGAACATGCTATGTGCGGTAGTTCAACATGCTGGTGCCATGGATCCTGTGAGCCTCGATCAGACGGATCTGGTGGAACACAGCATCGCACCCAGCGTAGGTACCAAACGCCTCTTCATTTACTGCAGTCAACCAGGACAACGGAGGCAACCAGTCCCTGAAGTGTCCCAGAAGATGCATACAATTTGTGGCCCGAGCCACTCCTGGGTACGACCCAAGTCGTGAGTCTCACACTTCGATCTCTATTCCTGTCTAGTGCCTATGATGCCAGTGAGACGCAAACAGGTGTGATAAGGTGTTTACTGCTGACTTCGTGTCGTCATTCGTCATTCGTATGACGAGCTGACAGCAGCACTGCTGCAACTGTCCGGACGAACTCGAATGTAATACAAATGGAGACCAGATTTGGAAAGTCCTCTCGGTCCTTCGTCGCAGAAATGCGTCCAGCTTCGCGGAATTGCGTTAGACTAGCAGACGGATCTCATCGTTGTGTAAGGTAGCAGCTTTAAGTACAGTCAGCGCCCACTGGCAGTTAGATTTGCATCGTCAAAACATGTTCTAGCCCAGAGCTGTCCGGGATCCGATTAGTCCGCGTATTTCGGCTCTGAGAAGACAAAGATACGGGTGAACATACAGGTCGTGAGCACGCAACTTTCTTCTGACATAACCTCCAGTGCAGCAGCTTCGGCGTTCCAGCTTGTCGATTTGATCTTCCCACTCTTCTACTCCTTACTCTACTCACTATCTTGCTTACTATTCCACACCCTATTGCATGTGCTATTCTACCTCGGGGGTGCTATACGTCGGACTCCTGAGCAGTAAGAGACAAAGGCTAGGTAGAGTGGGTTTCTCACTAAGCACTTGCTGTCGAAAGAGCCCGCTGGACGATGACCGCATTGAGGATCCGGCAGCATGATTATGGCTATTACATGAGTCGCGCGATGTGTGAAGGTCCTTATGTTTGCAGGGCTTCGAATGATGCCGTGGCTTTCGGGCTGGGCTATGGCTTTTACGATGTTAACCCAGTACAAATGGTTCGGTCGTAGTCCCTGGATACGACATGACTGTAGAGCGGTCGACAAATCATACATACGGTAAGATAGCACGATTGCACATGTTCGGGCCGCAGGCAGTGTTCACGGTATCAAAAAAGGTACATATGCTAGTCGCAAGGTGCTTCATTAGATGAGCAACTCCCTTCGGTCAGAAGGCCCTATTTGACATGCCGTGTACGCCGGTTCTTTGATGAAAAATCACATAATCCCAGAATGCCATCTCTCTTCCTCTTTGCCGTCATACAACACTTAAGCCTCCTGCTTGAAAGCCTCGGGGAAGCGCTTCATGTTGTACTCGAGAGGACCGTGGTTGCTGAGGAACTGGACGTAAGCACCGTCGACCTTGACGCGGCCGGCAGCCTTCTTCTCGAGGTACTCCTCACGACGGAGGGGAGTGAAGCCCCAGTTCTTGGAGATAATGATCTTTTGGCGACCGGGGAACTTGTACTGAGAGCGACGGAGGGCCTCGAGGGCGAGGTGCTTGTCTGAACGGAATTTGTCAGCGCCGAGTCTTGTGGGATAACGTTATGAGCAGAATACGTACTGGAGTCACGGGTGCGGAGAGACATGAGAATCTGGCCGATGTTGACACGGGCGACAGTGCCGTTGGGCTTACCCCAGGCACCACGCATACCGGTCTGCAGTCTATCGGCACCAGCGCACGACAACATCTTGTTGATACGGACGACGTGGAAGGGGTGAGCGCGGACGCGCAGGTGGAAACCCTCCTTTCCGCTGTTCTTGACCATGTACTTGTTGCAGCAAATACGGGCAGCCTCAAGAGCCTCAGAGCTCAGCTGCTCGTACTCGTTGGAGACCATGTGGATGCACAGAGGGAAGTCATCGACGTTGGCACGCTTGCGACCGAGATCGAAGATGCGAATCTTGGGGTCGGGTACACCACGGTTGAAGCGCGACTTGGGGTACGGCTACAGAAGACGTCAGTATGATGTCGTCTCACGAATTTGAGACATGAGGTCTGCCAGGTAAAGTTTTTGCGATCTTGAAGAAGAGCAACTTCGATGACGTTCGCCACGACCCATGCTCTTGCTCCCAAATTTTGAAACCTCCGCTCGAAGAGACCTCATGGTATCCGGATAAAGGTGTTTCTCACCTTGTTCTTGCAGTAACGGTAGCAACGGGCGGGACGGCGAGCCATCTTGACGGTATTGCTGGGGTCGTCGGGTTAGGTGTTGAGTGATGATGTCGAGGGGATGAGGATTCCAACCAGAATAAATCCAAAGGCCTCCTTCACACTGCGGCGACCCCCCAGCGATTACAAATTGTCAGTCGTGTTGCTTATGGAGCAGGAGTGGGGACCACGTGACTCATCGTAGGGTGACTTGCCCTACTTTCGCGGCGGGGAGGAGTCACCCGGCGTTGGCCCCACTTTGCAAAGTGTTGTGAATGTAGTGAATTTGTGAGCGAACTTTTTGCTTCAAATCATCAACCCAAACCAACAACACCCTTGACAACGACTCCTAGCCACACAGCCCGGAAACAGTCAAGATGGCCATCAAGAAGAGCAAGAAGGATGCCAACTCCATCAACTCCAAGCTCGCGCTTGTGATGAAGTCCGGCAAGGGTACGAGCCACCCCAGACTCTTGAAAAAGTCTTTCGATCAAAAGTTCAGGAACTGACAATTGCTCAACAGTCACTCTCGGTTACAAGTCAACCCTGAAGAGCCTCCGTTCCGGCAAGGCCAAGCTCATCATCATTGCTGGCAACACTCCTCCTCTGCGCAAGTCTGAGCTCGAGTACTACAGCATGCTGTCCAAGGCTCCCATCCACCACTTCTCCGGTAACAACGTAAGTACACGAACACTCCTTCTGCGGCCTGACGCTCGGATAGATTCAACATCTACCTGAGGCTCGCTGGGTCTGCTGCTACACTTCTCGCACCTCGGTGCTACATGGGATGCAATCCGCTTGCAATCCGCCCAGAGAAGAAGTCTGTCCAGACTTTGGAGGGTACACATGGCTTACTCGAATGTCCGTACAGATTGAGCTCGGTACCGCTTGCGGTAAGCTCTTCCGTTGCTCTACCCTCGCCGTCCTCGACGCCGGTGACTCCGATATCCTTGCCGACCAGCAGGCTTAAATGTCGCGTCCCGACAACAAATCACACGGCGCAGGAGGAATCATGTTGGCAATCTAGGGATATAGTCAATGGGTGCAGGAATCTAAAAAGATGATCCCCCGTGGACAGTCCACAAATTGCCTGCGTCCTTGACTATCGTGAAAGATGGTCAAGTTTCAGGACTAGAATTTAGTCAATAAATGATACCTCGGACATCGTGTCCTCCTCCTGCACATCTCATTCCGTCAAAATCAATGCTTCAAAACTTGATAGTACAAACGAAATCACCTGACATGTTGATGACGATGCATTATGGCTTCTTCAACAGGCCTTGAGTGTTCATGGTCACCTCTAGGAAATCTTGTCCTAAGCACGCTTTGGGTACTGTAAGTCAGGTAGCCGCTGCCAACCATCGCCCACCGTCATCTCGTCTACTTGTCTGAATTTGGCTTTATGGTCAACACATTTGCTTATGTTCCCATGTAGAACGTCACGGATCATGTCATGGTAAATAAGCCCCTTCAAAGCGACAACAGGTACGACATGTTTGGGACGAAGGTCTCACATTGAGAGGAGCCTTGACCGTGGTGCGAGCGCGGCATCATCACACGGGTGTCACCCTGAGTCTGCATTCCATTCTCTTGATCCGATGCACGTGCTGTGATCAGCTCACCTATTTTCAAACACCCGCATAACATCGTAGAGATGCCAATCTCGGTATTTCGATGGCCTGTGAAAACACCAGTGTGTTTCAAGGCAGCTCAGCCAATCACCGCCGCTTATGGCCCAGGGTCTCATATGGTCGAAACCTTCTCGATGCTGGTTGCGTCGGTGGTGTGAGTGCTGGGCAGGGGTCCCCGACAACGTTTGTTATGCCTGAGCGCAATCCGTTGCCAGGCATCTAAATGAGCTATCGCTTGATGTTTTCCTACGAGCGTGTTCTTCCCCCCAAGTTCTCTTCATCTTGTGACCATTCTGCTCGTAACGAGCATTACTTGTCAGCATCAGCCACTCAGCGCAGCCAAAACAGGGTTCAAACCGGTGCTTCACCCTTCACTAAAATTATACCCTCTGGCCCACCGTTGCAGCATCGCCCTACCACACAGCACGGCTACCAAACGGGGGCGCTTGACGCTAAAGATTCCCCCAAATCGCTGGAAACCTCCCTGTCCCCGCCCCTGGCAACCCCCAATCTAAGCCACCAAACAGAAAGACCCCGGCGCCAGGACACGCCCGCGCATTGCGATCAACCCCGTGCGCAGCGCATCCTTTCGTTGTCGCTCTCTTTTCCAGCAAAGCACTTTGACAGGCGATAGTCTTGATCGCAGGCCATCATCAGTGACTAACCTCTCGTCTTTTCCCTCGCTCCCTTCCCGCTGGCCGCAACAATGTCTACGGTCGCCAAGAAGCCCCCTTCTACGGGAGTCAGCCGCGTGACATCGACCGACTCAGGAAACTCCCCAAGCTCCTCTCCCTCACGCAATCCTTCCACTCGCACATCAGGATCCACGCCGACGCAGTCTCATGCACGCACTCGCTCTGTTCGCACAAATACACCCGTTTCAGCACGCGCCGCTCTCACGAGGAGAGACACGGGTAACATGAGCACCGCCGATTCAGACGCCCGCGCGGAGACCGCATCCGCATTAGAGGACCTCCAGCAGCGCCTGGAGAAGGAAGAGAAGCAAACCGAGCAGTTCAAGAAGCAGATCGAGGTCCTTCAGGCAAAGTACGATGATGCCGTCAAGGATTCTGCCAAGCTTGAAGAGAAGTCACACGAGTACGAAGAGCAGATCGAGTCTCTGAAGAACGAGAAGAGAGAGGCGACAAGACAAATAAGGGAGATGGAGAGCATCTACGAGGCCGAAAAGAGCTCCATCCTGAAGGAGAAGGAAGAGATGGCCAACAAAGAGGAGGAGATGCAGACCGTGATCCAGAGGCTGAAGGACAGTCTGGCCCAACGGAATAATAACGACGACGAGATCAGGCCGTCAAGACCAGGTTGGTGTCACTACTTGAAGGCCATTGTTTGGTTCAGGCTAACATATCCCACGCAGGCAATTCCTCACCATCACTCGAGGGCGGCAGCTTTGCTCCCCCTTCTTCTCTTCAGCGCAGCGATTCCCGCAATAGCTCCAAGCTTGTCATGCAGAAAGATAAACTCATCGAATCCCTCCGACTCGAGCTCGCAGAGGCCCAGATCAAGCTTGTTGAATCTGAGAACCAGGGTGGCGGTCGTCTTCAAGAGGTCGAGCGCCTGCTTATGGAAGCTCGCATGGCCAATGCCCGGTTGATGGAGGATAACGAGAGCTACCAGCTACTTCTGCAGGAGAAGACATTGAAGGGCGACTTCGGCCAGAGCGACTTTAGCTACATGGGAACGCAATCTAATTCCGATGCATTGGCGGCACTCGAAGGCAAGGGCGGCTCAAGCCTCGCAGACGAACTCTTCGAAGCAGCGGACGCCGAAGGCGAGACCACCGGAACTGGCGAGGCACCCAATCGCCGCCTGGAAGCTGAGCTCAGGGCGATGCAGGAGCAGAACAAGGCGCTTACGCTGTACATTAACAAGATCATCGAACGCCTGTTGCAGCACCAGGACTTCGAGACCATTCTCGATACATCAGGAGGCGATCTCACGATACCGAACACCAACAAGGACCTCCCGCCTCCTCCTCCCGAGAAGGATCAAGCCAACGGGCCATCGTTCCTACAAAGGGCAAAGTCCATGGCCATTGGTCCTGGCAAACCCCGGCCAAGACCCATGTCCGTTATGCCCACTGCGAACTCAGCACACACGGATCCTGAGCGCGCGCCCAGTATCCCTATTGGACCCATGGGCAGTAACCTGACACGTTCTTCGAGTACTCGCCGCGCAAGACCGCAAAGCGAGCAATTTACCGGCGCAGCCAGCCTTGTCAGCCAGATGTATAAAGGACCCGATGGGCCAGTTTCACCATCTCTCGCCAATCCGCGCCACTCACAGGCCTTCTTCTCGCCATCCAACATGTCCGGCACCAATGGAAGCATCTCGTCTTCTCGCGCTGCCAGCGGCAGCCACGCTCCTTCATCAGGCAACTTCCCCGGCATGCGCAGCGAGACTTCAAGCCTAAGCGGAGACTCCGCGGGTGCAGGCGATGCTGCGAGTGTATCAACACCGCCAAGCCAGTCACCACCACGGTCACAACCCGAAAGGGTGACGACTTTTGCAGGGGGCAAGCCCAGGCCGTTGAGGCTAGTGCAAGAGAATCAAGATGCCGTGAAGGACAACAAGAGGGCCAGCTGGTATAGTGGATGGACGGCAGCTTGGAATAAGAAGCAGGAAGAAGGAGCCGGACCTGGTCCTCAGCAGCAACAGCAGCAATCACAGCATCAGTCGAACGACTCTATTCCGGAGTAAGGGGCATCTGGATTCGCAGGTATGGGTATCCGACGTGTATGGGAGCCTTCGTTTCTCGGGCGGCATGTTACCTTCTTCTTCACCCCCTCGTCGGGAGGATTCATGAGGCGTCTTGCATTTGTTGAAGGATTGGATGGGTTTTTTGTAACTTATGTTGGATACCTTACACAAGTGGAGAATGAGGGAAAGCATTGGGTGTCGAAATACTGGGCCACTGGGACTTGGTTGGCATTGTCATGAGATGTACATATCTATCGAGTCAACGCGAATTTATACCTTCACTCTTGAAACGAATTTGGTCCCATAGGATTTGTGTTCACAACTTCTCTGAATCGTCACCAACCCCAGGTCGTTTGCTGAGATGTCGGCACAGGCACAGTTGCGTTTCGTTCTCTCAGGTTGTGGACACAACCCTATACAACCTTACAAGCACTACCGAAGAATGCTCATATATAGTTGAGCCATGAGACACTCTATGTTCCGTGCTACCTTGTGCTATACTGACGTGTTCGAGATACCAAAATCCTTGAGGAGCAGAGCTGCAGGGTAGCGAGCGGTACGAGATGCATAGAGCGACGATGATCGTTTGCGATGACTGCGAATCACCAATCACAAGCCTAGTCGTTTGCTAATGCTGGGCGGTCGTGGAACGGACCGTCTGACACACCTTTACTGATTACGAGGGCCACCGCATCAGTCAGAAGGATCGCCCAACCGAGGCGCAGGAACCCGAAGTGGTATTACACCACACAGTGACAACCCACTATTTCGTAAGAAGTGAGTCGCATCCTGCCGTACGACTCTGTAGAGCTGACAGATAGATCCCTGGGTCGGACAAAGCAAGGAGCGGTATCCTCTTTTGGGAATGAATTCATGTGCCGTTAAGGCCTGGATGGGTGGCTTCGCAACGTGGATGCATTTTGGTATCGTGTCAGGCCGTGAGAGGCCGAACGGCATGTTGACCGATCCAGTAGGCAGGGATAACTAATTCCTCGTGGGTGGGGGGTTTATTGTACTCTGATAAACGCCGAATAGCGAACAGCGGTCCTGCCGGCCGTGGAATATGCATAGCCATTCAGACAGGCAGACTCTCTGGGCTGTGAAAGTGTCAGCCACGATCAAGCCTGCCCCAAGAACTTGAACGTCCACTACGCCCGACTGAGAACGGAATCGGTTTGCGAACTGTGGCAGGCATTTGCAGGAGTGCACCACGAAACAGGTTTCCTGCAAGTAGCATCGACGTTCGTGGCTGGAGATCGTGGGATCGAACATCAAGCCCGGAGCAAAACCAGCGGACAGCATTGCACTGTGGCTGACGAGCCGCAGTAACAAAATGCTGCGGCATGGCAGAGTGTTATTGTTAGCAGTGTCACACAGATCACCACCACTAAACGTACAGCCAAGCGACTTCTGGTGGCTCTTAAGATGACGTTTTGAGTGGTAGTGAACAACACCATTTGATGTCTGTTGTCCGCCTTTTACTTTTTGACGTCAGTCGATGTGTCGCCTGACTCCAAATAATGGCTGCTGGACATTTACCTTGAACCGTCGCCTGGCGGTGACAGCATGTCCCATGAGCTAAGGCGTGCTGGATCCGGGGCACTGGACACGCAGTCTGCAGGAAATCCTGCCGCACGACTGTGGAGCGGGAAAGGAGATCACAAGGACACGAAAACCGTTGGTACCTGGTAATGCATCGTCGATACTCGCCGATGGGCGACGAGTGACAGCAGTTTTGTTGCCCTGGATTAGCGAGCCAAAGGGCGGTCGGCGATGGGTGTCGTTTGCACTAAAGTAAGCCTGGGTCCCGGGTTCAAAGCCTACAGGGCGGTTGAGGAGCCGGTCCTCCACATGGACGAGACGTGGCCCCATCGGGCTGTCGACTAGAAGGATCTGGGTGCGAATTTCCTGGGTCAACGCAGGATGCAGGGCGGACGCTTCGGCAAGGGTACCTTGAATACGGGGAACGGACTCAGCACAACAGCATGTGCCATAACTCCGAAGAAGTGCAGAAAAGGCGCATCGCAGAAAGCCAGGCAGTTGGTGAGCTTTCTCGGGTCTTCTAGAAAGCACAACTAGAAACTGAAGGCACATGAACGATTTTCTAGGATGTGACGTGATGCATTGGGAACTGGTCGTGGTGACGAAGAAAGGGCACGCCAGGGTTTAGCCTCGGCGCTGCTATAGCGCAACCAGCTGACACTTCTGTTTAGCGGACTTTGTTGGGGACGGGCCACGCGGCAGGTCAGGTGCCCAGCTTCTCATTAGCGCTCAGGTGCCCTAACGAATCGACCGCAACCCGTTGCAGAACGGCGAAAGCCCTGTAGTGTTTGCTAAAGCGGCAGCCAACCCGCAACGGGTCAGTCCGTTGTCTGCCCCCAGACCCAGACATGGACAAGACACAAGCACAAGACAATGACCACCACTACGCTATTACCACCCATTACGCGCACCGACTTGCATTTACACCCGTCCATCCATCCAGTCGTCATTTGTCCCTCCCCTGTGTGGCCTTCTTTATGCGCCGCGGCCTGAACACACCATCACTTCCATCTACTCCACGAAACCCACACTTCACTTCCCCATCTGCATCATTCGCTCTGCTACAACTCAGAACCTCAGTCTCGCTACCTGGGTACAACACATCAAATCATTGCAGTCCACTCGAACCGCATCCCCGACATTGACCAACCAACCATCATGGTCCGGCTTGCTGCATCTATCCACTGCTCTCGACCTTGGTGACCGCGCATGCCTCCAGCCCGTGGTGGCATGCGCCATACTGCGATCCTCAGTCCTCCGCATTAACCCCACGACACCCACGCTACCGGCCTGTTCAGGCTGTCTCTGAGCCATGGACATGTCATCGTCTGCAGCTGACGGCGCGTCTGCCACTCAGACTGCCGCCTCGACGCCCAACCACAAGCCTGCAGCCGAGTCCTCTGCTACAACTCGGAATACCTCAGCTTCACACGAGAGCGTAGCTTCCAAACAGTCCTCCGCCAATAGCTCAGTCAACCAGTCGCCTCTAGCCTCTCGCGAATCGTCGCCAGTCCGCAACCCGAGGCGGATGGCTTCTAACACGAAACTCGGCGCCTCGAGCTCCCGACGCAGCAGTCAGCAGGATCTGAGCCCTGCGCGCCAGATGCGATCCTCGATACCCGGACCAGCATCATCGCAACGGACTTTGACATCAGCAACGACCCCGACCCTATTACCCGCCCAAACCTCCACATCAGAAACAAGTACGCCTTCGAAACCAATCATCAACACCGACCTCAAAGACAGTCCACGATGGCCTGTATCTCCTCGATTACGCTCACCACCACCACAATTGAACCGACCCGGTGTCGCAAGTGGCCGGCGGCAGGAACAAGAAGCACCCTCAATAAACGTCCAAAAACCTTCACCATCACCATTAACAGCAGAGCCCGTCAACGAAGTATCCGAAAGCGAGACCGAGGACTCCCAAGGGAACTCCGGACATCGAACTCCTGCTCGTGGAGCGTTAGAAACGGTCCAGGAAGTGAGCTTGCCTAGCTCGCCTAGCCCAAAGAGTGACGCAGTCTTGATGGAGCAAGTGAAGGAGAAACTTTCGAATCCTGAAAACCAGTCCGACAGTGCTTTGCATGGCCGAGCACTCAAGGCCAGGCCATCATGGCCGACACAGGAAAAGGAGGGCGGCAACGAGAGTGGAAACTCCAGGGCTGATCAGAGGCGGCCAACCTCAGTCCCGCCCCCAGTTGTGAGCCGGCAGTCCAGTGCGCTGTCGACGAAAGCAGCCAAGACCAAGGCCGAGGGCTCAACGCAGAATATGACCGTTGAGACCGAGACGGTACCAAGTATTCCGCAAGTCGCATTGTCGACCAACACGAAAGGCGAGAATATCAATGGCACGCTCAAGACGAAGCCAAGCAATGAGACCATCCGGCCACGGAAAGAAAAGAAGAAGACAGTTCGCAAACAGCCTCCGGCCGTGGCAGGTACTGGTGAGTCCTATGTACTTTATTTACGTCCCGTGGTGTGACAGTCGGGTTTCTTCCGGCTTAAAGTTTCGGCATGAGCCCCAAGCCTAAGGACATGTACTCTACTTCATTGAACGAGTGGCTTCCTTGGCCTAACCCTGTAATGATTCTGAGTCGTATTACTTGACTTGTGGTTGCGCAAGAGTAACTTTGCTAACGCCGGAATTTGCAGCGTCGTCAAAAGCCGATATCTTCGAGGCCAAAATCGCTAGCGCAGTTGATGAGGCCAACACATCAGACTCTGAGGAAACCTTTGTTTACGATTCGAATCCGCCAGAGGCTGGAGACCGCAACACTCGTCGCTTCCATTCGCGAACACCAAGTGCTACATCGATGGTCAGTCAAGCTGATCGCCAGAACTTCCGATCAATCCATAGCGTCATGGACGGCAGCGCTGGGCCCGCGAATGGCCCCAGAAAAAACATGAAGTTTGTCAACACATCAGCGGCCAACGGGAACGACTCTATGACCACAGGTGATGAGGATGGAACTGGCACAAATCGCAGCAATGGGACAGGATCGGCGCGCGGGACCACTAGGCGCTTGCATCATATCGGACGCTGGGGCCGAGAACCTCCCAAAAGCCATCCATCACTCTTTGACAACGAATCGCCTTTCCCTAATGCCGCAAGATCGAAGTTGAGCGGCGCCGCTTCGCGCAATTCTTCAGGGCCCCCAAGCCCGAGGAACAGCCAGTCCGCGCGCGGTCTCAGTGCAAAAAGATCGATGCAAATGTCTGGGAGCTATGACCTCGATGAAACTGCAGCAGACGACGAACGCACTCCATTGATGGGGACTGCACGGTCATCACGTTCTGGCAGGAGACGTGGCCCTCACAACTTGAGACAGGCCGAGTCGCAAAGCTTCGGAAGGAGGTCTTCATACCTCAACAGGTTTGCAGCTTGCCTGGTCTTGACCATGATGCTCTTGCTGGTCATTACGGGTGCCATCGGCTTCATGTTTGCGACTTCTCAGCCCATGACAAACATCGAAATCGTCTCGATCAGCAATGTTGTTACAAGCGAGCAGGTCTTGATGTTCGACCTCTCGGTCAAAGCACATAATCCTAATATCGTGGTCGTCACCATCGACCAAGCCAACCTGGAGATCTTCGCCAAGAGCGAACACGCTGGCACAGACTCGGACTGGTGGGAGCACCCGCATGGTCCGGACGAGCTCCATCCCTGGGACGATCCGCTCGACGATCCGCCGAGCGGTGACCCTGATGATGGAGACGACTCTTCGAAGCCAAATGTCCTGCTTGGCAGGATCACCGAGTTTGACAGCTCCTTGACATTTGAGGGCTCGCTCTTCCATAAGGGCACTTCGCAATCGACAGGAGAGATGCAACTCCCTTTCCCCGGCAATGGAACCTCAGGTGGCTCCGAGCGTTGGGAGCGCATCTTCCAAAACGAGTTCGACCTGATCGTGAAAGGCGTTGTCAAATATAGCCTTCCTCTCAGCGCGCACATTCGAAGCGCTACAGTATCTGGGAGGACGCACGTCAAGCCGAATTCTGCCAGCGACCCGTCGCCCAAACCGAACAACACGATCACCGACGAGTTTGACTAGGCCTTAGTGGCAGCCTTGCCACATTGTTTCTTTTCCTTTTGTTTTCGTGCTGCTTTGTATACCACAACGAATTCACGACAATACCCAAAGAGCCCAAGAGAGCAAACAAATGACTCTCGCTTCCGCAGCACCGCACCGCGGTAACTCGGATATATCAGATCGACAGATACGGCCTCGGATTATAGAAAAGCCCACAAGAGCAATCTTCACTGGACACGCCCGAAACCGACTCATGGTCGGACAACTTTCCTTTGTTCTCCTTCTTCCTTATTCAGGGATCTAATGGTCTTCCTCCCATAAGGATTGGCACTACCGACTCGGGGGATGCCTTGAGAAATCTTGTCACAAAGTGCTGGAGCTGCCTGACCTGGCATCAGTCCTCACTCTGTTTTCGTTACCCGGAAGGCTCCTGGCATCCTCCAAAGGGAACTCAGCTTCAAGCTTGAGAGAACTTTCCTTGTGTTCCTTTTCTCACCGGCTTTGCTTGCACGCAGCGGGGAAGGCGATAGAAAGCGTGGAATTTAGGGGAGCGTGTTTCTGCGACTTACGTTCTGGCGATTGTATTTTTTTATGGTTATTTTGCCTACAAACAGCGGCGCTAAGGGAGCGTGAGAAAAGTGAACTGGTCAGGGGATGGACGGAGAAAGCCGCAGATGAGGCGCAAGATGTAGATAGGCAGAAAAGGGCGTTGGGAAAAGCTGGCGTTGATCATAACGAAATTGATACCAACGTCGCATGTTTCTTCACTGCACGTTTTCATAGGCACCAGCTGAAGTGATCGCGGAGAATGTAATCTTGAAATGTTCACTATATGCTCAGAACTAGAAAAGACCATACCAAACGCCAGCTCAATTTTGAGACCAATATCATCATTTCATGCCCAGACCCTCTTTTGCTGTGACCCATGCAGGTTCGTCATGAGAAGTGAATGCCTTCTTCGTTAAAAGCGTACAACAGCCTCAAGAAGTCTCCCTCGTCGCACTTGCCAGATCGTTTGTCTGCGAGCTCCGTCACATCCTCAAGGACCTTGCGAATCTTCTCTCTGACCAGCTCGGCGACCTTGGTCTTCTTGCGCTTGCTCTTGGTCTTTGGTACGGATGAAGCCTTGAACTCCTTGAAAAAGTCTGGGGTATCATCGTCGTCGACTTCCATGGCGCCGTCGCCACCATCATCTTGAGCGTCTTCGACGTCCATGTCGGCATCATCCGCTCCGTCCTCGACAACAGTCTCGTCGATTGGCACGCCGTTCATGGCACACCACGTCCTGTAGTTACGTTCTGCCATAGCCAACACCTCCTTCGTGCCCAGCCAACTGGCCCTCAGTGTCTTGTTCTTCCTGACGAAGCATACACGTAATAAGCCGTCCCACTCATCCCAGCTGACATTTGGACGGTCGTTGCCGATCTTGGGCTCAATACGGACGACGGAAGACTCGACTTGAGGTGGCGGCTTGAAGTTGTTCTTGCCGACCTTCATGATATGGGTGATCTTGGCCCAGAACTGAGCGTTCACGGAGAGGCGGCAGTACAGAGCGTCGCCCGGGCGAGCGGTAAGTCGAAGGGCGAATTCGCGCTGAAACATCAGAACGGAGGTTCGTGGAGGATTGGGCATGGCGAGGAGCTTGAAGACGAGCGGACTCGAAATCTGCAAGGAGTGTTAGTCACTTCATTCTGCTTCGCACAGGTTTAGAGCAAGCATACCTGGTAGGGGGTATTTGAGATGCAGACATCGAACTGCGGCAGCTCCGTCTTGATCACGTCTCCCAGCATGACCTCCAGCTTCTTCTGCTCCGGTGTCCCTTGCACACGCTTCGTGACTTCGGCCGCCATCCTAGGATCCAACTCGACGCATATCAACTTCTTCGCGCGCTCCAAGATCCTCACAGATAAATTTCCAGTTCCTGGGCCCACCTCGAGGACCGTATCGGTCGGTTTAAGGTATGCCTTCTCGACGATAGCGTCTGCTACACCCGGGTTCTTGAGGATATGTTGACCGAAGTTGGTGTTGAACTTGAAGACGTTGTTCTTGGCGGCGCCGCTGTTGCCACCAGCGCTAGGACGTTCGTATGGGGTGCTAGATGCGCTACTGCGCTTCTGGTGTTTTGCCTTTGCCATTGTGGCAGGTTTCGTTCTGTTGAAAGAAGTTGTCGTGATGTCTTGTCGCAAGGTGGGATGCGCGAGGGGTGGCGGTGATGGTGGGAAACTTTTTGTCAAGGTTGCCTATCGATAAGGATTTGCAGGGTTGTAGGCTAACCAAGCTTATTGTGACTCTTCGACCTCAACAACATACTACAAAGATCACGTTCTTTCACCCTGCGACTTCGATTGTTTGACGAGGAGCAATTTGTTAATCCTTGAAAAGCTTGCAATTTCATCACCACCTCTAGAACTTGGACACCTGCGACCACTGTCGCGTCGTCGCGATGACTGGTCGGCGCGACTTCCTGAGCCAGCCGGCTCCCGAGAACTATGTCGCAGGTCTCGGTCGTGGAGCTACGGGCTTCACGACCAGATCTGATCTCGGACCGGCGAAAGAAGGACCTAGCGAGGATCAAATGAAGGAGATGCTTGCGAAGCGCGCGGCACAACTCGGACTTGACGGCAAAGACAAAGACAAGGGCAAGGAGGACGAGGGACCCGACGACGACCGATATCAAGATCCCGACAACGAAGTCGGCCTTTTCGCGGGAGGAGTTTACGACAAAGAGGACGAGGAGGCGGATCAGATCTGGGAATGGGTCGACGAGCGCATGGACAGGAGGAAACGACAAAGAGAGGCGCGCGAACAGGCCGAGCGAGAAGAGTACGAGCGCAACAACCCGAAGATTCAGCAACAGTTCACAGATCTCAAGCGCGCGCTCGCCACGGTATCGGACGACGATTGGGCGAATCTACCCGAGGTTGGCGACTTGACTGGCAAGAACAGGCGGAGCAAGCAGGCGCTGAGGCAGCGCTTCTACGCGGTTCCAGACAGCGTTCTTGCGGCAGCGCGCGATGCCGGAGAGATGTCGACGACCGTCACAGATGATGGTGGGGCATCCACTGGAGCCGGCGAGAACGCCGATGGCACAGTGACCAACTTCGCCAAGATCGGTGCTGCCAGAGACAAGGTGTTGAAGTCGAGGCTCGAAGCAGCGTCGCAAAATGCCGGAGGCGAGTCCACGATCGGCGGAAGCTCAACAAGTATCGACCCACAAGGCTACATCACGAATCTCAACAAGATGCAAATGTCAGAAGGCCAGGCGCAAGTCGGCGATATCAACCGTGTACGCGAGCTGCTGCAGTCTGTCGTGAAGACGAACCCCAACAATGCGCTTGGATGGATAGCTGCGGCCCGTTTGGAAGAATTAGCGGGCAAGATTGTGTCAGCACGCAAGACTATCGACCAAGGCTGCATGAGATGTCCGAAGAGCGAGGATGCTTGGCTTGAGAACATTCGTCTGAACCATGAGTCTTCGAATGCCAAGATTATCGCAAAGCGTGCTATCGAGGCCAACGGAAAGTCGGTGCGTTTGTGGGTCGAGGCCATGCGTTTAGAGACCATTCCCAGCAACAAGAAGCGTGTTATTCGGCAAGCACTTGATCACATTCCTGAATCCGAGGCACTTTGGAAGGAGGCAGTAAATCTGGAGGAGGACATGGCAGACGCAAAACTGATGCTGGCAAAGGCTACAGAGCTGATTCCACTATCGGTAGATCTTTGGCTTGCGCTGGCGCGGCTCGAGACACCTGAGAACGCCCAAAAAGTTCTCAATAAGGCACGAAAAGCCTGTCCGACATCGCACGAAATTTGGATCTACGCTGCAAGGCTGCAAGAACAACTTGGCCAGGCGCAAAGGGTCAACGTCATGAAGCGTGCGGTGCAAGTGCTAGTGAAGGAGTCTGCTATGCCGAAACGTGAGGAGTGGATCGCCGAAGCTGAGAAATGCGAGCAGGAGGGAGCTCCTCTCACATGTGAGAACATCATTCGTGAGACCCTTGGATGGGGCCTTGACGAGGATGATGATCGCAAGGATACCTGGCAGGAAGATGCACGGGGAAGCATCAATAGGGGCTGCTACGCGACTGCCCGGGCTATTTACGCATACGCACTACGTGTGTTCGTCAACAGCAAGACATTATGGACTGCAGCAGCCGACCTCGAACGCAACCATGGCACACGCGAATCAGTCTGGCAAGTTCTTGAAAAAGCTGTAGAGGCTTGCCCTCGCAGCGAGGAGCTTTGGATGACATTGGCGAAGGAGAAGTGGCAGGCAAACAAGATTGACGAAGCACGTGTTGTACTCGCGCGTGCTTTCAAGCACAACCCCAACAACGAGGATATCTGGCTTTCCGCCGTCAAGCTCGAAGCTGAGAACGACAATGCAGAGCAAGCACGGCAGCTGCTTGAAGCTGCACGTGAGAAGGCGCCGACGGATCGCGTGTGGATGAAGAGTATTGTGTTTGAGCGTGTACTCGGTAATATCGAGCAGGCGCTGGATCTGTGTCTGCAAGCACTGCAACTCTTCCCTGCATCACCGAAACTGTGGATGTTGAAGGGTCAGATCTACGAAGATCTGGGCAAGACACCTCAAGCCAGAGACGCTTACGCTACCGGGGTCAAGGCAGTGCCGAAGTCTGTACCGCTTTGGCTACTCTACGCTCGTCTTGAGGAGCAATCTGGACTTGTAGTCAAGGCTCGATCCGTGCTCGATCGTGCTCGCCTTGCCGTCCCCAAAAGCGCCGAACTCTGGTGCGAATCTGTCCGTCTTGAGCGTCGCGCAGGCAACCTCTCACAAGCGAAGTCTCTCATGGCAAAAGCACAACAAGAAGTCCCCAAGTCAGGTCTTCTCTGGTCCGAACAAATCTGGCACCTCGAGCCAAGAACACAACGCAAGCCGAGGTCCCTAGAAGCTATCAAGAAAGTCGACAGTGATGCCGAGCTTTTCGTTGCTGTGGCACGTATTTTCTGGGGCGACCGCAAACTGGACAAGGCGCAGAGTTGGTTCGAAAAGGCCTTGGTGCTGGATAGCGACAGAGGCGATAGCTGGGCATGGTACTATAAGTTCCTGGAGCAGCACGGCACATCGGAAAAGAGGGGCGAGGTTATCAGCACGTGTGTCGCAAGCGAGCCGAAGCACGGTGAGGTATGGCAGCGCATTGCTAAGAAGCCAGCAAATGCGAGGAAGTCGACAGAGGAGGTCTTGAAGCTCGTGGCAGCTGAGCTTGAGTGATTGACATATAGAAAGCGGCACAGAGAATGTATATGTAGGCATGGAGGGGGAAGTTGTAAGAGGTAATATGAATTGAGATGAACGCCTAACGTTTAAACACCCAGTTCCAACGATGAACAATTAGTTCGAATGATACAACAGAGCCAGAGAGTAGAACGGCTCTTTGCTCATCATCATGCTTCTCCGAGACTCCTCCTTTCTGTCGAGAATGTGAAATTACTTGCTGCCACCGAACCAGCCCTTGGCCTTAGCGGCACCCTCCTCGACCTTCGCGTCGAACTTGTCGACGGCCTTGAGACCCTCTGCGCGGGCGTCCTTGGCGAAAGCCTCAACGTTGCTCTTTGCGCGGCCAGCTTGCCTGTCGGCCTCAGCGATCTGTGGGGGTAACGTCAGTATCACACACGAGCCAATCGTCGACGCGACTTGATGAGAGTGAGGAAGCTTACAGCGTTGTCGATCTTGGCGCCGGCCTCCTTGCCGTAGTTCTTCGCATCGGGGGAGTTGCCGGGAAGGTGAGCCTTGGCTGTGGCAGCAGCCCTGTGAGCGTCGGCTATTGATATATTGTCAGTCAAGAGCGTCCTCGCGGTGACTACCGAACACCAAGCTTCAGAAGAGCAACTCACCCTCGAACTTCTTCTCGGCAGCCTTGGGGTTGCCGCCAGCGCTGAAGAGGTAGTAACCAATACCACCAGCACCGGCAAGACCGATGGCGAGAGGGACGCGAGACTTGGACATGATTGCGGTGGTTGTTTTGGGGTTGGTGAATTGATTGATGGGATTGGTTTGTTGTGCAGAAGTGAGAGAATGCAAAGCTGGCTGAAAATGAAGAGGGGGGATGACGAGGAGGATGAAAGCGGAAGGGGAGGGTACTTATTGGGAAACCAATATTTGGGAAGAACTGGTCAGCTCATTTACGGGACCACGTGCGGGTGCATACCATAGCAACCGCTACATTACTGTCATAATCTACTGCTAGCTACAGCGGTTCAGCCACTGACTTTGTTCTAGAGCTTGTCGATGCAATCGCATAACCGAGCTGACCATTGGCAAGCATCGGTGATGTAACGGTACATGACGTAACCTGGGGAGAAGCTTGGGTGATGGGGTACCTGGTAGCTCGGCACAGCACATGTTTCAATCGAAAGTCCAATAGCTGACTTTTACAGATCGAAGAGCAGGGAATTTCTACGACTGCAGCGGGTCTTTGTCACATGTATTGGAGCTTGTATGGATCCCCATCGTCGCTGCGCATCTCTTCTGAAGCGGGTGATCTGAGTGACAGATGGGGCCCATGCTGGTTCCTCGGACGGTTTGCGCCGGCTAGGTCTAAGGTTGGCGGCTTTACCATGACGTCACTTGCGCGCCGAGCACTACCCGGGACCTCACCTTGTCTTCAGCGGGCTTCACCGATTTACAGTGGAGACTCGTGCATTCACAGCAGCTTCTCCCACCACCACAAAGATCGCAGCAGGGGTCTTTAACGCTAGACTCCACTGCACGTCCCCTCCAAGCTCACTATCATGACGATCCCTCCTTTGCAAAGCTCTCGTTCAGCTTCAAAAGCCTCTTGTCGTTCATGAAATTGAGTGATAGGCGCCTTGGCCATCATGAACTAGACTCAGCCGATCCCGCACTAGATCTCCCTCAGCCACGATCACGGAGATGAGCGTTTACCACTGTCGAATCTAGGCGTTTGTCCCTACACTAATTGCTGCTTTCTCCCTTCTGAGCATTAGTCCTAGCAGCCACCACATCGAAATCCTGTCGCCTTTCCGGTTTTCGCTCTCCTTCCCCTCAGACTCCCATCCGCCGCCTGTCTCCCCTCGCAGCTTCTCTGCATCGTGCCTGTTGTGTCTTGTTCATAGCTGGATCATTTCTTCATTTCTCTCTGTTCATTGCCCCTATTTTTTCGTCGATAATCATCTCGTTTGCAGCTTGTCCCGCATTTCGAAGCTAGCCCTCGTCTGCGTCATCATGTCCACATCGAAGTCCAGCCTGTAACCTGAGCATCGAACGACATCATCGCCCACCAGCAACAGGACTTTTACGCAATGATCAGATCGTGATCAATCCGCTCCTGACTCGAAACATTTCCCATCTCCACACAACGCCATGCTCAGAGTCAAGAGCAAAGTCAACAGCAACCGCCGTGCTGTCACCTTACGACCAAAGGACTACGACCATGAGATCGACCTCGTAGACCACGATGGGTCGGGGTCTCGCGCCCAGAACCGACAGAGTGCCGACGACACAATTGAAGTCAGCAGGTCATCAACCAATGCCGAATTATTGCAGCAGGGCAATGGAAGTACCACAACAGATGAGGATTGCACAACAGACTCGCCCCAGACCAATCGAGCAAACAGCAGGCCTCGGGACGACGCTCGGAGACCGTCGAACGAGCGCCAACACGAGGCCGGGCTCCCGCACGACGCATTAAGACCTACCATCTCTGTTCAAGAAGCTTCGCCCGGAGTCTTTAGAGAGAATAATGCCAATGTGGTCCCCAAGAAGCCCCGAATCGAGCGGGAGACCGTTATAGACATCTTGTACGAGAATGAAAGGGGAGGCTTCTTGTGTGGTGCAGCTCTCTTTTCCGCTGCTGCGTTGGGAGGACTCGACGCAACACCCTGGAGTGAGTTCGATACCAGATGCAAACATATTTCTTCAATGCCATCAGTGACTGACATTATACTTAGCGAATGCCTACCACAACCCCTCTCCTACCAGTATACATACGGCGACCGTTCCGGATCCATCTTGGGAATGGGTTTGGCCTGAATGGCGCATCAACCATCAGGATGAAATGGACGAAGGCGGCTGGGAGTATTCCTTCGCCTACTCGAAGAAATTCTCGTGGCACGGGCCAAAGTGGTGGAACTCTTTCGTTCGAAGGCGTGCTTGGATCAGAAAACGAGTGAAGAAGAGCGAAGAGGACATTTCGGCCGACATGCACTTGCTAAACGCAGACTACTTCATGATTCGACCAGCCTCAACAAAGCAGTCGTACGGCAGCCTCGCTAGCAGCAAGTCGGCAAGCAAAGCCCCAAGTATGTCACAGGTTTCCTCCGTGTCTGGCGAGCCGTTCGTATTACCGGACATCCAAGATATGGAGACTTTGACACGTTTCCTGCGGAAGGGCAGGATAGATCGCGAGAAGCTGGAGGCCGTCGAGAACTATCTCGAGAACGGCCTAGACTTGGAGCAACTGACAGAAGAGATGCACAACATAATGCGCATATTTGTCTTCCAAGCTTCACGACGCTTGCTGCTCAGCCACCTCATGCACATATACGATAGTGCAACTGAAGAGCTCAAAAAGAAGAGCGAGAGCGACGAGGGTCTTGAGAGGCGTCGCGAGGCACTCCGCAACGCAATCAAGCACGCCGACGAGGAGGTCAGAAAGCTGGCTTACTGGAGCGATGTCAAGCAAATGGCCGAGAATGGCGAGACTGGTGTCATGGAAGAGCGCAAGGGCTGGGACGATGAAGAGTGGGAGGGCCTCGACCAGAGCGGCCCTGGTGAGCCCATGAAGGGGAAGCTTCCGTGAGAAGATGTGCGACCTCACGAAGGTCATTTTCATTTGTACAAAGATATATCCCGGTGTGCATCTTGGAGCTGGGTGATGGGTGGTATCACATAACTTGGAGTCGGAACATTGTAAGCATTGGGTCACGCCAGCATGAGCAGGCAAAAGTATTGTCTCAGATAATGTATCAGTAAAGACAGAACTGTTTTAGCAGAATATCGAGAACAGTGAATTTGTGAGGACGTAATGTGTGGTCAAGTTGCAACGCGGTCAGTCGTCAAGGGATGCGCCGTTGGGGATCGTCGGGGTCCAATACGATAAGATAAGGGATGAGAATTGTCGGCGGACCTGGACCCGCGATCCGCGACAACTCCTTCAGATCACGGACCCGACTACCTCGCACTGCGCTTTGCACATGACAACTCTTCGTCCGGATCGAATGCTGTTGCCGACTCGGATGCAAACCGGGCTAGGCTAAGCATTATGGCAGCCAACGCCGGCACCCTCCGTAGGGTCACTGCGACCTTGCGATGGCGCATCACCCGAGTCTCAATACCCGCGCGAACGACGGTCCTCACACGACAAGATCCTCGCCTGCTTCTCCGTCGAAATTATGCCGCAACATCTGATGTCGTAAGCAGGAAATGGGGAGCGATCGACGATCCCGTGGAGAAATTGCAAGAAGAGCAAGAAGTATTAGGGGAGCCTAAGAATGAAGCCTCAAATGATGGCGCGAAGGTGGACACCTCTGCACGCAACAATCGGTTCAGGAGTATCTTCAAAGCAAGAGATGAGGAAACTGAGGCTCTGGTGGGGATCAAGTTGAAAGGGTCTCCGTTCGTGCCCGACATCAGGACATACCCGAACAAGGTCTCGGAGAACATCAACTATCGAAAGGCTTTCCGCGCGGCAAGAGTTCAGGTTGCGCAAGACAAGATTTGGGAACATCATGGACAAAGTACACCGACTTTGAATAAGATACTGGATACGATGAGGAGTATGTCGAACAAGGTGGAGGATGGCCCGCAGATGGAGGCTATGAGGGTGCTGCTACCGGATAAGGTCGATTTCGCCTTGCCGAGTAGGAGGCTGGAATACGTCGAGTCGGCAACTGGATTGCTGGCGAAGCTGAGCGTCTCAATCGACCATCCGAACCCGGATCGGGGAATCGTTTTGAGAGGCAAGGGACCACTCCTCGCAAGGGCTGCGGATGAAATGATCCATTACAACAAAGATATCAAGGTCTTCCGACTTGGCCGAGTCACGACCTTTGACTACGATGCACGACAGCTCTGGCCGAGTGTTGGTCTCGATGACGCTAAAACCAGGTCCCTGAAGGACTTCGAAGCAGCAATGAGCGGAGAATCGGACAACATCTGGCTGCATCGCGAGGGAGCACCAAACGTCATCGTGATTCCCTACGAGAAGATCAGCAAACCGAAGAAGTGGACCAAAGTATCCTTCCACAAATATATATCGACCATCATACAATCTCGGTTGAAGACGAGCCTCATCACACGCATATACGGTAAGGCTGCAGATGCAGATGGCAAGAGGATAGCACTCATAATGGAGACATTTGAGAACCCAGAGTTGCGGCATTGCATCACCCCTGCGACCCTCAACCACGCTCTCAGCTTCATCATGTGGCGCGGTGGTCATCGCGCAACTGGCGAGAGACTTTTCAACCTCGCTCAAGAATGGGGCGTGCCGATTGATACCACGACCTTCAACATCATGCTGGGTGGTTACGTGACCATCCAGTCTACAGCACACTTCCACCGCATCCTGAAGAAGATGCACGCCGGCTTCTATGCACCGAATACCAGGACCTGGCTCCATCTACTCCGCCTCGTCGAGAAAGACGACGCAAGGAGAAGCATCATCGTGAACATGTACGACCACGGTGCCTTCAGCGATCCCGCCGCCCGTCGTGAAATCGCAAAAGTCATGGCCCCTCACGACCTCCACGTCGCTCTCCGCACATCCCAATCCCTTACTCGATTCTGTGACAACCAAGCAGAACAATATGGAGGAGATTGGTTCACCATTCCCACGCTTTGTAACATTATCGATGAGTTCTTCATGTTCTATGATGATATCGAGGGGGCGGATCGTGGCAAGTTCGAGGAGCTGTTGACGCTCATCAAGAGGCAACCAGATGATGGAGATAGATCGTTTGAGAAACCGGTTCTCGCTATGCTTCAAGCAGCAATCGCCCGCAAGAACTGGGACATCGCCATCGCAGCTCTCAAGATTCATAAAGAATTCGGCTGCAAACCTGATGAGGACCTCTACGCCGCCCTCGTCGACCTCGCCATCGTCACACAAACCCCCCACGTCCTCGGCGCCCTCCTCATCCACGGCTTATTAACCGACATGCTACCATGGCGGTCTCGCCGTCACCTCCAACGCTGCCTCCTCTCAACGCACCCCCTCGCCTTCTGGCGTCGCGTCAAGCTCCACTGCTTCACCGGCGACATGCAAAAGCAAATGCTAGACCGTGACTGGGCATCAGAAGAGTACCCCATCGAACTCGTCTCAAAAATCGTCAAGAAGAACATCCGCAAAGACACCATACCGACCGACAGCATAACCGACGTCGTAACGAGGGAGTACCTAGAACACGATGTACCTTGGACCAACATGTACAGATCAAATTTGGAGGGTGAGAAAGTACCCGAGTTTTCACCTTTGGTATTGAAGTTGGATACCCTGAAGGGCCTGCATAAAGGAAAGACGGTCGAAATGCGTCTGACCCGTTGGGTGTTCACGGGCGGTGCGACGAAGACGGATAAGGCGGTCCTGGAGGACATAGCGAAGCAAGAGGACCTTTGACAAGGCCGTGTATTATAAGCAAGCATGTATATCTAAGCAGGACGGGTGCGTCGTCCCATATGTTCAAATGTAACATCACAATTGTCATCCAGCGATTTTGGTCAATGCCGACTTTTCATTCATGAAGTCCATGTGCCTCGTGGCGCACTTGAACTAAAGCATCACACGCCTGTCCGCCCATATCTGTTCCTGTCAATCTCTACGCTATCCGCACGAACATCTCCTTTCCATTTTTGAAAAATGCGAGATTCCGAACTTAGACCCAGATGAGCAGAGGGTTGTTCACAAGAGCTCAGCAGCCAATACGGCAACGATTTCGAAGAAAGATGTATAAGTTTCCGTAAACGCGCCTATAACCCCTCCCTCTCTTACCTCCAACCTTCCAAATCAAACCAAAAGAAGAAAGCCAACAGGAGGCGAAGATGTCAGCCTCTCATCTTCTGGCATCTGCCTCCTGCCTCGCATGACATCCTCAACAACTCTCTTGCCTCCTTGCCTGCTGTCTCGCTACACACTCCCAAACCCAGGCTGATATGTGTATGTGTGTTTGTTGCAAGTAAAAAAAGCGAAATGCGAAGATAACCCGCTCCCTTGATCCCAAATCTGTCGTGTTGTCGTCTATTCCTTCTTCTCCTCGCTGACTGCCTCCGTCTTGGTTGCCTCCTCAGCCTTCGTCTCGGTGATCTTCGGGTCTGATGTTGAGGCGCTGCTCTCGGTCGTGCTCGCGTCCTTGGTCTCGGTCTTAGAGCTGTCGTCGGTGCTGCTGGCAGCAGTTGCGGACGAGTCCGAGGTCTTGGAGACCTGACTTTCGAGGTCCTTGTCCTCGTCGGCGTTGTCGAACATCTCGGTGTCATCTGAATCGGTAAGAACCTCAGTACCATCGCCGAGGTGAATGATCCGGCCACGGTACCCACCGACGCCGAAGCTTTTGCCCTTGTTCTCTCCGTCCATCTCGAAACCGCTGTCACTGTCCTCGTAGTTGTGGTGAACACCAGGTCCGCGGAACTCAGCTAGATGGCTGAGTTAGCATTGCGATCTCTTTGAATTCTGCCCGCAGTCCTGCGATCCTGCGTGTGGGTATTTACGTACCGTACTCTGGCGGTGCGCAAGGTCCGTCGCCATTGGCAACCCTTTGGGCGACCTCCTCGTACCATTCCTCCTTAGTCTTGCCGTTGAGGAAGGCGATGACCATCATAGTCATGTTGTCGCAGCCGACACCGCCGGTCTCGGAGTTGGATGCCAAGCAGTTGTCCATCATGTTCTCGCAAATCTTCTCAAGTTCCTGCTTCGCAGCGATACCTCGGCGAACGAATTCAACCACGGCTTGCGAGGACTGGCAATCCCAGATACCTAGTCAAGAGTCAGTCCTGGAACAGCGCAAGGTGAGCGGACGCAATCTAGAACCGACCATCACAGGCAAGAACGAGGAACTCATCCTCATCAGTAAGCTCGTGCTCTTCGACGTCGGGAAAAGCGGTAACGATCTGCTTCTCCGGGGGAAGCTCGGCACTCTTCTTGAACTCGAAGTCACCGATAGCGCGCGAAAGAGCGAGGTTGCCGTTGACACGACCGAAATCAACGAAGCCTCCAGCAGCTGTGATACGGTTCTTTTCAGCTGTAAGGCGTGGGCGGCGCGCCCGATATGTTAGCTATGGAAACTCGAGGCAAGACACTTGCGGCCGGAAAATGTGGGAACAGACTGTCCAGTTGAGGCTTGTGGTCAAATGACAGCGGCTTGGCACGGCCCTTGATACCCAATACACCTCTTGAATCACCGGCGTTGGCCTGGAAAGCCAAGTCAGTATAATTCAGGCTTTAGACATTCGTGGATTGAGCTTCACTCACCACGTAGAGCTTCTTGCCGGCTATGAGGCACACACAGGCGGTGCAACCAGACACTTCCTCCTCGTATTTCGGGTCTATAAAGTTGCAACATTAGCCAAACATTGCCCATTCTCAGAGTATGCAGGCCACATAGATCTGAAGCCGCAGGATTTTCGAGAGGCGTACCGTTGAGGATGGCTCGGTCGGTCGCGAGGAATGTGTCCTTGAGAGACTGGGAGTAATCCTGAGACTTGAAGGTGTCCTGCTTGAGCAGAATGCTGGGAAGGTTCTCGCCGGAGAACAGCGCAACCTTGTCTCCGCCATGACCATCGAACACACCAAAGAAGGAGAGGTTTTCGGGATGGGCTTTATCGGCATCGGTGCGTTTAGCGGCGGGTATGAGGTCTAGGACTGTCGTGTGAGCATCCTCCATGCTGATGCGCCAGCCCTGCATAGCAGAGACACCATAAGCAAGGGTTGCATCCTCGCCGTTTTCTGAAGTCTGTAGCGCAAAGAAGTTGAATTAGCGGCTGGTTCTCGAAGTTATTCATAAACAACAATATGTGGCCATGCTCGCGCCGTAAAGACAAAAAGCAGCGCCAGCAGTATCATCGGCGCCAGGGTCGAGCGACCGTTGAAGCTCATCGTGGTTCACGCATGGCGGGGCGGTGGCAGCCCTCGCATCGTGTGCACAGCAAGTCGGCGCGACATGGGTCAGCCCCTCCATAGAGCATACGTTCCCGCTATGAGCCGAGAGCCGTACAAGGCGAGAAGGTTGACATGGTCGATCATGGCTCACATGAAGGCGCTTGTGACGATGCTACCGACCGCCTTGATCGCCAATGCCCGCTCGGTTTCTGCGGTTGCCTGGTGTCTTGAATTGTATCGGAGGGGCCCTGCACGCACGCGCTCGATGGTCTGTGGGTAAGGCATAACCCCTCTACCAAGACAAAGCCCCGCGAATGGATGTCGCAGAGATAATGAAGAAAATATGCCAGACAACATATCAAACAAGTAAGGCACGCAGACGTACCTTTTCGACAACAGGCTCGGAAAGGGTTTGACCCATGGCTGAGAAGAGATAGGTGTGGGGTGGTGAGGCCTTGGGCGACTCGAGGGCGAGCTATGATGCTGGTTGTGGAAGGAGGGGAAGAGAGGTCGCGGAGAGAAAGAGAGGACAGAGACGAGGATGACCGTCGAATCGAACAGGTCAAGAGGAACCGGATATAGCCAAAGAAGAAGTCAGTGGCACCGGTGAGAAGAAGAGAGGAAGCTCGGAAGGAGGAAAGGGTTTGTGTGCGCTCGCAAAGGTCAGAGGAGGGAGGGTGGGAGAACGATTGGCACGAGCGGTGATGGATGACTGGCCTGGGCTGGACTGGATTGGGGGGGCTTCGCTGCAGAGGGGGAGGCGAGCGAGGGGCGGAGGAGCAGCCTGGAGGAGAGGCCCTGCAATGCGATGCAGAAAGTGTGGCTGATGCACCAAATTGCACCCAAATCGAGTTTTTCTTCGGTGATGGGCACCCTGGGGAAGATGACGCTACAGTGGATGCCGTGCTGAAGATGGTTCGCTGGACGACTGCGCTAGCAGCACTGCGCGCCTCACGTGTGGCT
Organism: Sarocladiaceae sp. CBMAI 1973; assembly: GCA_021347865.1. Lineage (NCBI taxonomy): Eukaryota > Fungi > Ascomycota > Sordariomycetes > Hypocreales > Sarocladiaceae > Sarocladiaceae sp. CBMAI 1973. The sequence goes on from WNLN01000024.1 coordinate 30,989, forward strand.
CGCCTGTCTTGTTTCGTTCCATCCCGGAGTTTCTGCATTGCGTTGCATCTCCAAGTCTGTCTTCGTAATTCGTCACGCGCCACATCCCATTAGTGCCCGGCATCAGGCAACTCCCACGCAGCCTTGACAGCCTGATCATGACTCGCCCAACACCTGTCATACTGATCTGGACAGCCTTTGCATAGAACTACAAGCCGGGGCATTAGGCCGCAAGAGGTCTGACGTATCGAGGCTGATCCATCGCTGTAGCTTCGATGAATGCAATACCCTGCAGCATCATCGTTGCAAGCATGTCACTGAAGCGGGGTATCGCTGTCTCTCAAGATCAAGTTGCGAGAGCGTCGATCGAGATGCATCACTTTCGAGTTGTGTCCGTTTAGGGAGCTTCTTCTCCTTTTTCCAAAAGTCCGAGATTGGGCCTTTCAAGATTGGTTGAGAGGCATTGTGGGTTGTTAACGACCGATATGGAGTTTCGTACATATTTTCGCCTCTTCTCAAAGCCGGTTGTCGCTTCTATCAGATTTTCCCGTCCGCCCCTACGCACAAAATGTTCCACGGCGCATTGCCTGTAAGGGTCTGCCTGTTTGCATACGGACAACCGCTTGCTATAAAAAGTACACATGAGCCATTTCGGCGGGGTTCCGCGCGAGTCTAGAGCTCTGCAGGGCTGGGCACACCGGCCGAGAATGGTAGGGATGGGCATCAAACTGCATCTAACATGACTGGGTTCTTTCAGCGAGCGAGTTCCAGACGGCGCTGGACTATCGTGTTAGAAGAAATACCGTCATGGTACAGACCTGGCTCAGCGCAACCTGCACACAGTAAATGTGCTTCGATACCTGACTTTTTAGGTCACGTTCCAAGAGACACGGTGCAACATAGAGAATGGAACCTTGAGTCAGAGGCTCAAGAATCTTTGAGTGTTCTACTACCTAGAGCGCTACTATCATGGCTGAGAGTCACTTGGACTCCAGGTGACCTGGCGCCATCTGAACATGCGAGACCTCGTATGGGTACCTCGCGAAGCGAACACGTGTAGTAGGAAGAGCACCAACCTCTCTAAAGTCCCTCGCACACATAACCCAAATACGGAAAATGTATTTCAAGTCCAGATTTGATATACTGGTAAAAAGCAGATCCCGATTTAAAGACACAAGCAATATGCACACCACGCTAGAGCCTTCGCTGAACCGTTTGGGGTAGGGTGACCTTGAGATGGACTTATAGAAAGTTGATTGATGACCTTCTGATGTTACTGCCTAAGCCCCTGTGGAATGCGCCGTAGGAGACCGCTACAGTGGCTTTAGTGCTTGCACTAGTAGTGCTGGTTCCGAAGACTTTGTTCGGCAACTGAACCTCTTCAGAATCGCGACAGCAGCCGTTTTCTAAAGACTCATTGAAAAGGCAATTAATTCATAGTTGCTTGTCAGACTTATCGAGTAGCCAAAATTCCATTCTTCGCGACATTAAATAACCTGTGCGAGGCGGCTAGGTGCTGATGCGTCCTTGCACTATGTAAGACACTACAACCTACCCAGCGCCTCCCATCCACAACTGAAGAATTTTAATAGCTAAGACATGCTCTATGGGTAGCAGACACCCAGCATTAATCACATAATTAAAAGAATTTGACTCTGACTTCATTCCGTGGTAGAGTGTTCCTCACAGCGTTAGGGCTTTTCGGGTACACTTTATAGATTTCTAAATCGCTAGAATTAAGCAAAATTGGCTGTCTGGCGCAATGGTAGCGCGCGAGACTCCTAATTAGGCAATCTCGAGGTTCTGGGTTCGAGTCCCAGGGTGGTCGGTCAATTTCCTTTTTGTTCCCTCCGATATTGAGGTCTGGACGAAGTATCGTGAGATTTTGGTGGGCTTCTTTTTTTGAGAGGTAGAAAACTTGCTCAGTGTGTGGTTTCGAGTCCTGTTTGCTTAAATATATTCACTAGTTGGGTCCTGTGTGCCTTGTATGGTTTGTTGGAAGGCTGATGAAAGACTGGGCACATGCCGACCCTTTGTCTTCAGACCTGCCGGAGAAGTGAGAATGAAAAGTGTTTCTCTGTCTTACTAGCCTATTCAGGTTCTTATTTATGATAATACGGCTCAATATGCACATCACTGATCTTGGTGGTAAGTTGAGAGTCACGGTGAAACATCCCAACTTCAAGGCTTGGTCGCGGGTCGGGGCAGAGTCTTTCGATAATCGCCAGAGCGTCTAGCCATCTTTGCAATACGTTTGATTAATGTTCTTTTGAGTAATAATGACATGATTGACTGACAATACCATTCAGGCTTTCGGCGTACGTTTCACCACTTCGAATGGGGGTCTCAATATAGCTACCAGCGGTCAGCTCTGCTCAGCGCTCAACGGTAATAGAGACTCACCAGGTTCGTCAGCCACATCAGTAACAGCATGCCTCCGGCTCTCACTCTAAGATCTCGAGCGAAATTTCTGAGCGCTACCATTTTGCCGAAGTTCGGCAGCCATGAGCTATCTCCCTCCTTGGGCATTGGCGTAAGACCACCTTCCTCTCTACGATTATGACCAGCCCCCGACGTGATGAGCTTCACTAACCCATTCGTCGCATTCGCGACCTGAGAGCTGATGAATAAGAACACCGGAACAATAATGAGAAGACTGCGCCCTCTGTCGAGGAAGCTACCGTCGCCGCCACCGAAGATATCGAGTAGCAGGATGCCCTTAGTATCGGCAGCCAACAGTATGTGAAATTGAAGAGTGAAGGTCTCGAGAGAGCAGCGACCGAGCCAAGCCATACTTTGAAGGTGCCATAGTCTGGCATGTGAGTTCATGTTGCGCAATGCGATGAAGCTAAGAATAGGGATAAAGGAGATGAAAGGGTGAAGGGAGTTGTATGACTTTTTCTCGTGAGTAGTGAAAAGTTGGATGACGAAGTAGTATATGCCAATGGAAAAGAAGCCGATAACACCAGAGAGACCTTGAGTCTGGCCGAGGATTTTGTTATAGAGCTTGCTTTCGACTGAGGCGATGCCCATGAGCATGCCAATGTAGACGACGAACCCATCGAGCCCGAGTCGAAACTGCCACTCATGAAGATCCCACTTGATCGCGAAAAAAGTCTCGAGGAACCAGAATACCCAAGTCATGAACGAAGTCGAAGTCATCAAGCCAGGGCAGATAGTAGCGGCAATAGCCACCTTGACATACAGGCCTTTGCCATAGTTGTAACGCGGCAAGATAGCGAAAACAGCGTATATGACGAGGAACCAGAAACTGATCAGAGGCGCGAAGTAGTAGAACATATAGTCGGTGTTCATGATGTATGGCAGAGCGCAACTCAGCAGGTTCAGCCTGAGAAGCACTGATGCGACGCGCTTGAAGGAGAAGTCCTTCTTTTTCAGGAAGAATACAGCATGGCCGAAGCCGGACTGGAAGAGATATGCTGCGACAAGGATGCGAATGAAAATGTATATCTCGAAGATGCCAGATGCACCTGTCCAGTGATATATCAAGATTACGGCCTGCATCCAGCCCTTCCATTCGTCTGTTTGGTTCCTGGAGAGTGGCTCGGTATCTTGTAACTTGGTCGATGTCTCGCTGTCTCCTGAGCCTGACTTTTTCACAGCACTGTACAGTGAACCGAGGGCGACAGCAAGGACAATGATAACGAGGAAGAAAAAGTCCTTAGGAATGAATTGCTTGCTGCCTTTCGGGAACGCTTGTGTTCTGTCGGCCCAGTAGCAGGCTAAGAGAGCGGTCGCGAAGATGCCAATGTCGAGGTTGAACATAGCTGACGAAGGGGTTGTCGACATGCTGAGGGCACGGATCTCGCTGATCACGCACAGGATGAGATATACAAAACACAGAACTATGCCGACCAGTTGTGGAAAGGCGAGTCTGCCGTAGTCGGTGCAGCATGTTCGATCGTAGGGATACCCGTGTAAACGATCGAGCTTCGCATTACATCTCGCATTCAGGAACAGATTCGCTTTCGTGTCGGCGACACTGTTGATGACGTGAAAACCAGTCGACATCGGATCGACGATCGCACCAAAGTTATTCCTAATAAGTTCGGGTATAGAGCGCATGAGAAGCAGGTTGTTATCCTCGCCATGCTCATCCAGATAGTCCTGAATCCGTTCGATTCGATCGCCTGGTGGAGGGTATTTCTTATTACTAGCCTTCCTCTGCGGATGAACTGGAGGCGCGAAGAAGACTTGCGGTCCAATACCATCATCGTGGGTCATTGGAGACTGCCCGACAGCAATTGCATCCTCGAAAGGGAGGGCATCGCCAAGCCCTTGGAACGCATCCACGAAGTCGCTAACTTTATCTTCGCCGACGAACCACGGTCCGACACCAATGAAGATTGCGGCTGCATTTTCTTGTTCGCCGACGGGTGTGGGTTTGAGGCGCTGTTCGCGATAGTTTTCGAGTTCTCTGACTGTATTCGAGTGGTTCGCGGTGTCAAGATCTAAGAATGGGTTCCAGTGGAAGGTCATTCGGATGCCGTCGAAGGTAATATCGTAGTCTGCATGGCGATCGAGCTTTTTCGCCTTCTCTTTGACAAGGGAGTTGTTGAGCTAGAAATTGCAGCCATGCAAATTAGTCTCGCGATGACCTCGATTGAGCTCATTTCCTGTGACTTACAATGCGAGCAGTCGCCCAAAAGACCTGGCGCGTGGTCGAGTCGCCAATGAAGACCAGATGTCGCTGTTCAACACAATCATGTATATCCTGCGCCGTGTACTGATGCAGCATACATCCATCGGGTTGCCAATTGTCGAGGGGCAATCGGCTGCCAGAGCTGTGTTTTGGGTTCAGCCATGTGCCGTTAGTGAGGAGACCCGTACATCGAAGAGGGTCGTTGCTAAGTTGAAGGAAATTGACGAAAATGCCGACCAGGACAGTGACAGTCAAGATGAGAGAAAATATGCGTGGATTCGACACGAAGCCGCGGGAAGGGAGAGTGAAGGCAACCATGGTGAGAATGTATGTGGCAGGCGTCAGACCTCACGAAGATCGCCCATTTAGCCACCAAGGAAGAGACAGGACCCTGGTGACGTTGACAGGATCATTAGACAAGGAAAAGAGAGTTTCTACAATTCAACATGGCAGGAAACGGGGGGCATCAGGGTCTGATAAGGCACACTGGATCAATCAAGGGTCGAGACGCGTCGACTGGGAATGCTCTTCCGGCGATCAAGTCTTCACTACAGCGCAGGGGTAACATTGACAAACGTGCTGTCTGCCTGCCTCCTTAGAGTTCTAGGTGTCTTGCTGTCGCGGTCGCAAGGGGGATGATCACTATGTGGAGGTCGTGGATGGAATGGCGCGCAATGCGGACTCTTCAGCTAAGACTTATCCGTCGAGAGACAAGCTGCGTCTCCTCTGATGATGGGAGCTAGAGACATCCTCCAGGAGTGATGGGCTACAATAGTCGACGAACCCCAGTGTACTATCTGCAATGAACCACGTTAGTTGATCGGTCGCCCGCAGACTGCGTTGGGATATTGGCACGTAAGACTATGAATCCACACCCTCATCTTTGCTTCCTGGATCTCTCAGTGTAACCCCGGATCGGGATAGACTGACAGCTACGAACAGTCAAGCTTGTAGACAGGGGTTGCGATTGATTGCTTGATGCAGGCTCATCACCGTTGACAGCAAACCCGGCGGCCTCCTGGCAGCCAAGCATTGCCTGCCGGACATAACCCACTACTCCCTTCTCCACATACCTCCAGAAAGGCTTAACCTTTACCTTTTCCAGCGGGCAGCAAGTTGCGACAAGCTATTGACTCGCGGTGGATCAGAAAGAGATTACTCCCATGACTAGTCCTGCCCATAGACTAGACCCGTCAGAAATGTGATTGGGCATGCGAGCACTATTTCTCCACGCCCACAGGCTTGATTTCAGCAGTCGTGCCAGGTTGGCGTGGCTAAGCTTTTTGATGTCTTAAGCGAAGCCGCCCTTGGCAAGGATCTGAACCCCTGCACGAACAACAGTCTAGTCAAAGCTTCTTGATTCGGGAATATAAGCTTATAAAGGGCAAATAGTTAATTACAACTAAATTGATGCTGGGAAGGCATAATTAGCCAACAATCTCTTGTCCTTAGCCTTTTATTGAGATGTAGCTCTTCCCATGATTAATTCTTGTATTCTACTTGAATCAAAAATGAGGATTACTTAGCACTATCGGCATAAATATTTGCTGGTACGACTAAAAGCATGAATTATAGAAGATCAATGCACGACATTTTCGCAATCCAGTACGATGATATTGGAATCAGGCTTTCGAGGTGCTATGTACCTTTTCTTTTCTTGAACCCCATCATTCGAATTCATTCACGACCTTAGCCCTTACTCGCGCAGCGTACTCATGAAAGTCGAGTTGCCTCCTGATTCCAGTACAATTGGATTGGAATCAGAGGCTGGCATTATGCACCTAACTGTTCAGCGAATCTGGAAAGATTGCATAGTATGCACAAAGAAGTGGTCCATTTCGCTGGCTCCGTTTCGCTACAATGTGATTGGAATCGCTCGATCCTCACGACTTTGTTCAGCACGATCACAGGGCCAAAGCTTCTCGCGTGTGTGGTACGGATGTCGCTTCCCCTAGTCTCGTCAGACTACAGCCTCCGTTCCTGGAGATAGCTGGCTGCCTTGGTTTCATTACGATATGACTGAAATCACAACTGTTTGGCGGTCTCCACCAGCGCGATTGTAAAGCGAGAGTCTCTCGAGTCTGTGGTATGGATGCTGCTGCCCCCAGTCCGGTCAGATTACAACCTCCCTTCCTGGAGATATAACTGCTTTGGTTTCGATACCACGTGACTGCACTCACTCCATTCTCGCGGCGTTCTTCAACGTAGCGGCAAGGCCAAAACCTCTCGAATTTGTTGTATGGATGTTGTAAACCCCCCAGCACGGTCAGATTGCAACCTCCTCTTCCTGAAGATCAAGTCACGTTACTTTCCTCAAGTGCTTTCTCATGATAGCTTCACGTGCCTCGCCATGTCCTCTTCTCTTCTCTTCTCCTTTTCTTCCTCTTCCTCTTCCTCTTCCTCTTCCTCTCTTCTTCCTCTTCTTCTCTTCTAACTCTCTCCTCTACATCTTCTCGCCACGAAGACAGCAACTTCCTCTTCGGCTCAGTACAACTGGATTGGAATCACACAAAGTCTGCTTCAACTCGTACCAGTCTCTCCACTCTCAAAGGTAAGTCCGTATTTATATCTGACCGAAGCATATCACTGACTCTTGACTTAGTCGCTGAAACCCTGGTTCTCTATCTACTCGATCCTCAACTCGTCCTTCAAGGTAAGTTCAAGACCTTAGAATACATTGACTCCTAAGCTAACTCAGATAAGATGAACGTCTACGAAATACTTAGTGTTGATCGAAACGCCCCCTTCGAGGAATTGAGACAGGCATGCGCGTAAGCTTACGCCTCAAATGCATATGGTTAAGGCTAATAGTGGATTCAACTAGGACCATTGCCTTGAGTGCTTTTCTCGACGAGGCGAACCGAGGATGTCTCTCCGAAGAATGGAGTGAGCGTGTTCAGCTCGCTGAATGGGTCGCTAGAAATTTTTCTGACCCTGCTCGTCGTGCTGCTTACGACGCGATGCTTGACCGTGAGGGCATCTAGCGCTCTCTCAAGAGCTACGTCAACTTGGAGAAGGAGAAGCTTCTGAGATGCATGAAGATGATGCTCGTTGAAGTTATTTTGGACCAGCAAATCAACCTGACTGAAGTATGAGCGCTAGGTAGTTGGAGGCAAAGCCGATGAAGAATGAAGGCAATCAAAATCACTTGAATGCTCTACTAATTGCCCTAATTACTTCACTGTGACTTGTCTTCTCCTCCGTTGGGCGCCCTTTGTCGCCGCATTTCCTTCCAGCTGGAACTAAACCATCTCGCGAAACTTTCACAGAAGGGCTACTTACTGCTGGATTTATGAATATTGTAGGATTCTATCATGCGAGTCTTCCTCTGAAGACCCGAGCACAGGACCGGACTTTCGCATCTCAGCGGAACTGTTGATGGCGACCGTGCGTACGATTGCCTATTCGGGCCAAATCCCAATCCAGGCCCGGGCCCGGGATCCGGCCCCCGCCCCGGACCACCGGCGGGCGTCGTCGTCAGTCTCTCGCCCGCTCAATCTTCCACTCATGATCAAGCCCGCCGATCATGTGGAACGAGTTCTTTCACACCACGCATTTGTGTCGATCCCTGTCCTTGATGCGTTCGGCTGGCAGCACTGACCTCGGTGTTTGTACGCATCTTTGTCAGAGGCAGCCCAGGTAGCATGGAGAGGAGGTGGACTAGGAGGAGGCTGTTTGGTTCTGGTCGGAACCAAACAACCCCATGGCAAGGGGAGGCGGATAGGGCGCCTCTGTCGAGCTCGGTAGTTGAGGTTCTGCCGCGTGCCGGCGCGATGGCTACCCAGTCCTCGCAGGTGAGTCGCTGAGGCAATGGCCTCTCATTTCTCACTGGATCTCACTAGAGAATTTTCAGCTTGATTGTGCGCTCTGATGCTGCGGCCACCCGCTCAAGATTTGCCGTACGCTCCGCGTCCTTCCGAGCTTCTTCAAACGCTCGCAATTGGTCTGGGATCGCCGAAGTCGCCTTTTGGATGCTCGGACAAGACTGTGTGACTGCAGTCAGGAATCTATACTGTGCTGCTCGCACCCCAGTTGGTATGCTGTGGCCAGGTTTCGAATCGCTGGACACATGCGTAGAAGATGTGTGTAAAAGTTGCCTCAGGGGCAACGAAGCGCAAGCGGGCAATAGGCACAATGCCTGGTTCTGGGATCGTTGCCCAGCATAAAGGAAGCCGTGACGCAATCCAGTAGTCGTCGGCTAGAGCCTCTCCGATGAGGCTCGGGAGCTCTTGGTGTCGTGCATATATCCCAAACCGCACGGCAATGCCACCATCAACTGTCGTGCCGCTGTCGATGTAGAGGATCGGATCCTTAACTTTATTTTCGAGCACCAGGGCTTGATTTGCCCAATTTGCCCATTCTTATGCCTGTATCAAGGCGGGAAGCTGCATGAACCACTGGATTGGAGGCGGCTCTGCGGCTTGTATCACATCGACAAGCCCGGGTGCCATTGAGAGAGGCGTATCGGCGCAGATTGTCGCGTATATGTCGGAGTCCATAGTGAGATGATTCGCTTGCGCCATGATAAGGGACACCCAAGTACAGATCAAGATGAAGGAGATTGCCAGGGGAGCGTAGAATCAATGCTTTCAACGCTGGTCTCTCTCTCCTTGGAGATGAACCACTCGAGATTTCCTTGATGAGGATGCTGATACTTTAGTTCACTATTCTACCCCCTATTCTACTCACTATTTTACTCAATAAATTACTAACTATTTTACTTCCTATTTTACTCACTATTGTACTCATTATTTTTCTTGCTATTCTAGTTACTATCTTACTTATTATTCTACTCACCATTTCATTCACTATCTTATTTACTACCGTGCTCGTTATTTCACTGAACAACAACCAGCGAAATCGCTCGCAAACAAGTCCCAATACCGATTCTTGCCCCTGGAATCTGCTTCTCCTTCGCCAAGTCCTCGGTGTTGTCCACCAGACGCGGACAAGTGCTTGTTGACTTCACTCTGATATCGACAGCCTTCTTGTAAAGCTGGCAATAGTACCGCTTCTCGGCAATGGCCCGCGCGACGGATCTATTTGCGTTTGCGCTCTTATAGCTGATCGGAGCGGGGGTCTTTGCAAATTGAGCCTCCCACTCTGCCCGTTGCTGGTCAGCAACAGCGGCCCCGACAAATTTGTACCGTCTGATGTGCATCTTCGTCTTGTAGTGACGCTTGAGATAGCGTCGTTGATTCGAACGGATCAGACGTGGGGCAGATCACGCATTTGTAGCGCCCACTCGTCTGAAAGTTTTGCTGGGAGATGAAGGCCCTCTCGGAAGCCGTTTTCTTCGCGGGCAAGGGTTGGCCAGCCGCTTCGGCCACCTTGGCCCTGTGGACAGATCCATCCAGATGCCAGCTTAGATTCTGCTGGCTGGGGAAACGGCGGTTGCAATTCCGACAATGATAGAGGGCGAGCTCCAAGGCCCGCTAGCCAGCGGTGGCCATTCTCTCGCGTTGCGCGACACGCTTCGCCTCCTCGCGAACTTGCGGCAACTCGCGCAGCTCTTCTGCCGTTGCAGATAGATCACCTTTGGCACTATCACCTAGAACGGTGCGCTTTACCTCTTTGCGCAACTTCGTGAACCTCTTGCGTAGTTTCCCGGCCTGTCGTGGACAACCATTTGCGGTCCGCCTCCCCTTGCTGTGGGCTCGTTTGGTTCTGGTCGGAACCAAACCACCTCCTCACTATTCTACTCCCTACCTTACTTACTATTTTATCTACTATTTTACGCAATATTCTACTCACTATTTTATATTCTACTTTACTTGCTATCTTACATGGCGAGTGACACGGGGATCCGCGAGACCGCCGCTGTATTCTGTACGCAGATTGAGGCTCAGACCAGAGTCCTGGAATAACGTCTAAAGACTCCAGAAGCTGCTGTTGTGATATTCCAACCATCACTCATCTTGTTACTGCCGGGAAGGCTCTTACAGACTTGACAGGAGTTGCACACGCACTTTCAGGGGCTGGATGTGCATATGTACTTTGCCTCACGGTGCAACTTCCCAAACTCATCCGCGAGCGTCCCGGACTCAATCGAGCTGCGGAAACTGATCATGAAGCTGGACTCCATGAAGCTGGACTCGAAAGACCCGAAGACCGGCTGAACTGTGATCATCTCAACCTATCCAATATTCTTCGCTCGCGAAGTGACAAAGACGGAGCGCCCGATCCTGCTGCTGAGGAAGCTTGAGAAGAACACGAGCCGCTCCTTTAAGCGGCAGAAGACAGGCCCCGGCACATATGGGCCAGTTGAGCACAACGAAGGGGGTGAATACGACTCTATCGAGGAAGCTACCGAGCGGGCCATATTGGTCAAAGCAAATCCAGCCTTTATTCCGCGGCAGTACTACCAGACAGACATTGACCGTCTGAAGCTCAACGTCCACGTCCTGCCTGCCAACCACAACACGCGTCCAGATGGCACCCTGGTGGTCTTCAAGCTCCGCCGACCTTTCATGAGGAGTACGAGGTTTGAGCACCTGCTCTGTGATGAGGCCCATGTCGCTCGCCGCGTAAGTACTACGTGGAACAAGACCATCGGGATGATCAATGCCCGGAAGATCGCCTGAATTACAGGCACCACGCTGGTCAGCGGCCTCCGCGACATGATCGCGCCTATGCAACACGCCTGGGATCGCTTGGATATCCCTATTCCCAACCTCGTCGGGTCGTGAAGCCGCTGGGCGACTTGACCGGCCTTTACTCTCCTGAGTACGACCCGTTCTCTGACGAGCCAAAGTCGTACTTCAGCAACAGTGATGTGACTGCTGGCATTTTCCCAGACTCGAACGACTTGTCGGACAAAGATCGGGAACTTCTTGAGCCCCTGAAGAAGCTTGCCCTGCATGGCTTCAAGGCGTGGGTATTCAACCCGCATTTGTATGAACATCTAGGCAACCAGCAGAAATGGGGTATCGACTTCGGCGCCCGAGTTACGTCAACAGTCCTTGAGCACATGTGCTTAAGACGTCGACAGCGGTCGCCTCCAAACACGCAGATCGTAGGGTCACGTATTCCGCTCGTGACATGCCTACTGTTGAATTCAGGCATGAGGAGCTTCGATTTGGTCCAGAATTGGCCGAAATGGTCAAGACCCATGGCCAGGAGATGGCTGCAAAGCTGGTCATGAAGGCAACCGCAGGAGACATCGCCGACTACCCGTCCGCCAAGACTACCAGGACCAGTGAGAACATGGCAGAAGCTCAAATCAACGTTGCCGCAGTTCGGGAGGACGCTTTGGTCGCCCACGATTTCCGCAACTTGGAACTCTTCCAGAAGGCTCAGACTGGACTCGGGCAGAACTTGGCCGAGGGTGAGCAGTTGATTGAGGCTCTAAACAACAAGGACAAGACGATCACCTAGACGAAGCGCTAGGTGCCGTCTAATGACCCCGTAGTGGGTTTTCGACACATTGCCGAGATCACGGCCGAAGACAGGTCCAACGGCCTGGGCTGGTTGTATCAGTAGTTCCGTCGAGATCCCGCAGGTCTCCAGACTGTGCACTGGTTCATATCGACCTCGATGTTCAGCGGCTGCTCCCTTGCCAGCCTCGACGCAAATCCAGGATTTGTGTATTGACCACTCGAAAGACCACAGTGGTTGGGATGTCGAGAAGCTTCGGAGGGACTGGCGGCGGTGGCAGAGCTATTGAGAATCGGATGCGAGCGATGAAGTCTTGGTGAATCACACACTCAGGCCCAGGGCGAGTCTTGGAGTTTTGCTGCGTCACCAGTCCTTCTGAAGCTTCTCGACATACCGAACAGTGTGATTTCGTGGTCAACACTGGGCAGTCGCAAGATAGCAGAGACCGCTGCTTTCAACGATCCCGAGTAAGAATGACAGGTCTTTCTTGGCAACACAAACTCGCTCAACGCTGGCATCAACCTTCATGAATGTTGCCACACGTGTGTTATGGGGGGTGATCCCGCCAGCATGAAGGTGACCGATCAAGTCTACGCCAGAATCATCCGTGTTAAGAAGAAGGTCAAGAAGGCTCAGAAGGGCAAGAAGGGCAAGAAGGGCAAGAAGGGCAAGAAACCTCAGAAACCCAAGAAGGCCATAAACAGCAACGAACCTAGGGAGCTCAGCGAGTCTGAGAAGCCCAAGGACACCGACGATTCTGGCGACTGCAGCTAGGCTGCGAGGCCGGACAAGGACATAGTCATCTGGTATAACTTAAGAATCGCGGACTCGTTTCATGACTGTCGAGAACGCATGAGCATGACGAAGTATTCCTGTCAGATTTCGGCTGAGTGCTCCCCCCTCTTTGGATGAGTGGATGGCTGCGAGGAATTGTCATCTTCGAGATCAAGAAGTCGACGTGCCAGTAATCGTTCAGTCGTGCCGCCTGGGTCTATATTCAGGATCCTGAGGGCAGGCACATGGAGTACAGCAGTCCTGAAACCATTTGTCTCGGTTACGGGCTGTCTTGTATCGCCAAGACGGTTCTCTTTGTGAAAGAGTTCCATGGTTCTTGAACTCTTCAACAAGCTGCAGGACATTGCCATCCAAGCCCTGGCCGAATGGGTCAAAGAACAGTCTGTGGAGGATCTAGTGTTGATCCTCAAGCGAGACAAACGACATCGCCACCAAATTCTGGGAGCCTTTCGCAATGTTTGCTACGACTTGGGCGGCTGAGCAAGACAGCAACCTAGAGTGGTTGTGTCAACAGTTCCGCCAGAATCCTTTGACAGAAACCCTGCACCCGTGCCTCCAGACTGTGCACTGGTTCATGAGCGCCTCTTCGATGACTGCCCATGTGAGAAGGTGCGTTTCGTCCCTCTATACACTTCCTCGAACTCGCAAAGCTCTCCCGCTGTTGCGGACAGGTCAACTTTGGGATTCTCACCCACCGCGGTGCGGCTGCAGCCAGGCAACTAGCCTACGCTTGCACAGTCCCGGATGGTATGCTGAGGCCATTGTGCGAGTTGATGCACCCAAGGCTTGGGGTCAAGGTCGCCGTAGGGGCAACGAAGCGGAGGCGGGCTGTGGGTATGAGCCCAGGTTCCGGAATTCGAGCCCAGCACAACGGCACCAGGGAGAAAAGGGAGTATCCATCCTCCAATACCTTTTCCACCAGACCTGGGAGTCTGGTGGGTCTAAAGTACTGCCCAAACCGCACCAACATGCCATCCTTAGCGGTGCCGCTCCCAATATACAGGATGGATTTGGAATCATTGTTCTCCAGAACAATGGCATAAACTGCCCAACCATCGCCTTCCTCTTCCGCTGTCAGGGCCGGAGGATCCTTAACCCATTCGATGGTCGGATGATCGGGGCCCGGATGATGTCGAGGAGCCCCGGGGCAAAGTGGAGCGGCGTGGCGTTGCATACTGGTTGATATTTGTCGTGGTCGAGGTGCAGTGACGTGAAAAGTAAAGGATTAACGCCCGAAGAGCCCGTGCTCACAATGACCACGTCTTAACAAAGTTGCTGACAACGGACTCTGTTGACGTTGCCACGTCAAACCCAAGGTGAGAAGGCAAGCGCACATGTCGTTTGCCCATGCGTTGCGAAATGCGAATACACCAGAAGATGCACATTCACCAGAGAACGCGTAGTCACCAGAAGATGCGCAGTCACCAGAAGAAGATGCGCAGTCACCAGAAGATGCGCAGTCACCGGAAATGCACAGCAGTCACGAGAAAGAACCATCAAACATGTTTGTGAATCTGAGTATTATAATAAGGAAACAAGAAATGCTATGACTAGTAGCGCCGTGATCTATGCAAATGCCATGCTTCTGCTGCTGCCGTTTCGAACAACATCTCCAAAAAGTCTAGGATATCATGCAGGATATTGTGCAAAATGAAAAGAACATATGAACCTCACCCCCCCCTCAAATATCGTCACCATGTCTCTCACAAAAAGGCAATGTAGCTGCCCTTGGAATCCGTCGTTAGTGCCGAGTCATCCCTCTTCCAATTGGTCCCTGCAGTCCCAGTCGCAGGTTGCCCAGTTGTCGCTTCCTCGCCACGCGAAGTACCCGGTCTCGACGGATTGAACGGTGCGTCTTGGACGATGTCCTGGTAAGACGGACTTCCCGGGATCGTAGGCTGACCACCTCCCGCAGCACCTGCAGGGCCATACCGCGCACTGCTCACAACCCTCCAGTTCTCACTCGATCCGAAGGACGATTCCGTGAAGAAACTGCCAGTATGTGTAGATGATCGATTCCCGAGACCTTCCGCCCTTCTCATGAGAGAGCTTTGTCTTGTAACGGCCGCGCCTGGCGTCTTGAGTTCCGAGACGCTGTCTCTCGATGGGTCTTCCGAGTCTGCTGGCGCTGTCGACGGCCGGTCTTCGCTGCTGTTGTAGAATGTGTTTCGGTTGTGCGTGCTCAGGCCTCGCCTGATGACTGTGCCGAGGTTGAAAGGGGAGGAGATAGCCGATGATGGCAAGACATCAGAGCTCGCCATTGAGAGAGCGTCGAATGTTCGCGGGTGGTAATGATGTGGCGAGTCTCCAAAGGGAGTCATTATTTCAGGAAGAATGGAAAGGTCATCCAAAGAAGGAATCGCCACGTCAAGTCCACTGCGGAAAGTCTTGTCGCTTGGATACCGCAATTGGTGGTCGATCGAGTCCGGCACCGTAGTCACAGACTGTCTTGCCGCCAGTGCTATGCTTCGCTCCCCTCTTCCATCTTCCACAGTAACCCACGATCTCCGTGAACTTGACTCTTCTCCAGGCGTTGACGGTTCACTCAGAGTCCGTATTGAAGGCGGCATCGCTGCTCCAGCTGCCATCATCATATGTGGGCTCATATCAACTGTGCCAGATGACCTGGATAGCGATGATGAAGAATGCGTCGGGTGCCCGCCGAGATTATTCTTGGGGTTATAATGTGTGGTGGTTTCAATCAGTGCTCCTTTAGCGCCGACTTTCTCGAACTTCGCGGCCTCGATCTGGTCGGAGCCCGTGTGAACGAGCGTTTCGAGAACCGGTTTGGAGATCTTGTGGCGGTATGTGCTGTTGAGGTATGTCTCCTTCGCCTTCCTCCGGCGACGCCTGAGACAAATCAGAGCAAGGAGAATCAGTCCGATGGTGATGATCGGGATGAGTGTCGCCAGCAAGATTGTGCCCAACGGAAGATGACCTGGTCCTTCGTCATCGTCGTCGCCGTCGGCCGTATTCTCTGCCTCGGAGGTCTTGGTCGAGGTGCTGACCACTTCAGTCGTTGAAGTAGCAGTGCCATCGAGCTCAAGGAACGAGATCTTGAAGTCTTCAGCCTCGCTGAGGTCTGAGCTCTTTGACTTGGCCTTGATGGTGATCTTCATGTCACCCTTTGCGGACTTTGGAACACGTCCGGAGATCGACAAGCCGTTCACCTTGAGCCAGTCATCCTTGGGTGATGTCGTCACGTCAAGCTCAACATCGTCGGGATTGCGAAGGTGGGATTTGAGGTCGACCTCAATCTCCTCACCCGGCTCGGCTTCGATATCGTCGAAGGTAGACTTGAATAGTCCGGTGGCCACATTGACCATCGCAAGAATGTCGAGCGTATCCGCGAAAGGATCGCTGAATGATATAGTGAAGTTGACAGATCGGTCGCCCTTCCCAGGAGTCCCCTCGAATCGCCAATTGCTCTTGTCGAAAGTCATCCACTTCGGCATGCCCTCGGTCGTTGCAGTCAGATCATCGCTGCTTACTCTCTCATCATCAATTCGAATGCTGTCTCCGATCCTGTCGTATGTGAACTTGGACCCGCGAGTTGCGTTGAAAGTGATGATGGGCTCCTCCGTAGTCAATCGGTGACTTCCGACCACGATGGAGAAAGGAATCGCTTCAGCTGAAAAGCCAACAATGTCCGATGCCACGAGCTGGAAGCTGAAGTTCTGTGGAGGCTGAACCAGAGTCTCGAATGCAGGCGTCGTTCCAACGAAAGTCAGTGTGCTGGGATCGAAGGTGATCCAAGCAGGAAGTGGGCTGCTGTCGCCCGAGGTCGCATAGTAGTTGACACCGTTGGAGCTGTCGAAAGTGTCTTTGTCGAATTTGTAGTTGAAAGTGGTTGAAGGATAGACGAGGAGTGATGAAGGTGCCGAGTAGTTCCCGAAGCCCTCGATCTGTTCTGACAGCGGTATCTTGACGACCGGAGCCTTTCTTCTTGACACGACGAGTGTGCTATTCATAGTTGCCGACCCAGTATCGTCCGTAGCAATAACCTCGACGATCTGGCCGACCACCTCCCCCGACTCGACATCCTTGTTCTCCGGAATACCGTATAGCCGCCGCTCATCGCTGTCCAGTGAGAGCCAGCTCGGGTGATCGCCGAGCGTGTATGTGATATTTGATAAAGTGTCTGACCGGAAGGTGTACTCGGAGAAGACATAAGAAAAGAGTTCGTCTATCCTCGCGGCGGGTGGAAGTTGTGAGTTGAGAGGGAACGACACTTGCGGCTCGCTATTCGCGAGACTGAAGAGCTGGCTGGCGAGCACGAAGCCGAAAGACCGCATAGCGGCCATCGTGACTCGGCTTGACGTGCTGTTAGCCGATATCAGAGGCTGTCACTGTAAGTTACAAGTGTACCAAGTCCATGTAAGTCGTTGAGGCTATTCACGATGGAAGATTCAGCATGTCAGAGTATGCAAGAAGAAGGAAGAGAAAGATCCGGCGCGTACAGAAAGATCGTGACACGTCAGGTCAGAAGGCTGGGAGTATTGGACTGGACTTCCAGCATCCAATATCTCGCATCCCTATCCCCCGCCGACGCCCTTCATTCCTGCCGACAATAGACCCGCCGGGCCATTGTCAAGGCATCTTCAATTCAATGGCAGACGGGCGCTGGGGGATACAAAGCACTGTAGCTAGTGGTCGACAACAATTATTGCGGGTACTAATTCTTTGACAGGGCGCGTGAATGCGACCGAGGGGCGGGTGGTGAGGAAGTGCATTCCTGCGCGTGGTTCGTGACGAGCACTGGGCGGGTGAGACATTGGATGCCGAAGGGTGAGGGCCACTATTTGCGATGGTAGGGAGCAGGCTGGATGCGCGAGCTATTGCGGAAAAGCGTCATTGTTGCAGGCTCTGAAAGAAGGCTGTCAAGTCCTGGCATAAATTAACAAGCGCTTCGTCTCGAATCAGGTCTCTGCTGGGTTGACAGACGAGGGGAACAATGACAGCCTAGGATTCTCTCAGGGCTCACCTGGAGCAACACTTGACCATTTGGTTCTCGGTGACCCAAATGTGCCCGCTGAGAGTATTCATCGAGGGTTTGGTTCCTGCCAGAATTGAAATTTGGATAATAATGCAAGCATCCTGACCGAGAGCAACAGTTGACCGTTTGGTCCTTGGTGGAATTGAAATCGATCACACTGTACCACGGATACGCCCAGTGCCTCGATACCTTAGCTGCTGGAAGAACCAAAAACGAGCCGACTATGCAAACACCTGCTGCCAGAGCAAGGTTCGACCGTTTGGTTCTTCGTGGAATTGAAGCCAGGCTCGCAGTGGTTGAGCATTTGGTTCTGGGCGGAATTGAAATCAGGTAGAGTACCTGACAGTTGGTGACACCGTGAATCCGTAACGAGAAGGAGCGCGGCTTAACAGCATGTGTGGGGGTCAGCCACCCCCAAAGTGGGAGCACTAACAGCGCACACCAGCCAGACAAGCAATGGCCTCAGCACGCACTTTGCCTCAAGTGGATTAACAGAGGACCCTTATCGCATACAAGCAGATCCCGCCACGATCGAGACCCTTTCCCTCGGCTCTCCGCGCTCACTGTCCTTCCGGGGCTCTGGGTCTAGCCAACCAGACGAGCAGGGTGAAGCTGTCCGGATCAATTGAGGGTCCCTTGTCGGACAAGATGCGGTAAGGAAGGAGACAGACATGTGAGGGAAGGCAAATGCCCCTTGACCTACGTTACTACATATCCTCTTCACCTCTCTTTCAGTATCCTCGCCGCCCTCGTGAAATACTTCAGAAGCAGCATGTCCACCATGCAATCCTCGACGATGGAGACCGCCCCATCTCCTCCACTTAATCCCCTCGCCATCACTGAAGACCTCACGCCCTTGCCGGAGCTCAAGCCAGCTGGCGATACCCACGTTCAGTTCGAAGGCCAGCTCTCACGGCCATTACGACTTCACGAAGATGTGAGAAACGGATGTGGTGGACAGACATGGCCAGCAGGTATGCTCATGGGAAAGCACCTGTTACGGTACCACATGGACACACTGCGAGATGCGAGGATGTAAGTGAACTTTCCAGTCCGGGAATTTCCTTGACAGCACAAATCTCGATCGATCAGAGGGACATTTTGGAGGGGTTCGAGGGGCATTTCCGTGGGAGATCCAAAGGGAACCGTTTCGCTGACTCATCGACTTTTTTAGACTGGAGCTTGGGGCTGGTGGTGGCTTGGTCGGTCTGGGTGTGGCGCTCGAATTGGAGATGCTCGGCCAGCGAGACAACAAGTTGGTGATCACGGATCAGGCGGAGATGCTGGATCTGATGAAGACAAACATTGGCTTAAATCAGCTTGATGAGAGTGTTGATGCTCGGATTCTGAATTGGTAAGGTACCATGATTGCATATTTTGGGGGCTATCACTTACACATTCCAGGGGCGAGCCTCTTCCAGAAACTGTGGTCACACAGAAGCCAAACGTCATTATCGCAGCAGAATGCGTCTACTTTGAGCCAGCATTTCCACTTCTTTTACAGACACTGAAGGATCTTCTCGCCCTCAACGAGGATGCTATAGTGTTCTTCTGCTTCAAGAGGAGAAGACGCGCGGATCTGCAATTCATCAAGATGGCGAAGAAGACCTTCCTGATTGAGGAACTATACGATGAGGACAGACCCGTCTTCGAGCGACAGAGGTTATTCCTCTTCTCTATCCGGAGTCGCAAAGCCAAGTCAGAGGCCAAGAAGCAGCCGAAGGTGATAAAGAAGGAAGCGGCGGAGAATAGGAAGATTGCAGGGCTTGATTCGGCTGCTGCGCTCGGCGTCAAGGTTAAGATCTGAAGCTCAAGTGCGAGCTTTGTCAAGACAAACAATAGATGATGTCTGGGGTCAGAGACATCGATGTAGATCATGATGCGCTCGCGTTTTGGTCTGCGGGATGATTCAGGAAGAGGCCGCCGACCCCAAACACACGAATAAGGAGCCTACTGGAATCGCCTGAGCTCGTGTTGAAGGCAGGAGTCGAAGCGACACGGTCGGTGGACACTATACACATGGTATTATAGAACAGCACAGGCGTCAAGGACATGGAATTTGCTCAGCCCCCCTAGATGACCGCGTTCCCGTTCCCAGAAGCACTGCGATTCAGCCAAGTTCATTCTCGTATTCAATATTCAATGGTCCTGAGCGACAAAGTAACTTCCAACCATGAAACATCCAGACAATGACGAATCGTCCCCCGCCCTGCCGTGCTGCCGTAAATAGCCACTCAAATTCCTGTGATCAGGGCGGTGGCTGTGTGTGCGACAATGCCCATCCCCATCTCGTTGCATTCAGGTACGGTACAGGGGCACTCACAGAAGGATCAGTGAAAGGACGGTTGGGGGAATTAGGCGACGACGGTCCAAACTCTGTCAAAAGCCTGGGCTCCACAGCTGCAAGCCCTGCTCAGGCACACACGGCCCCCAATTGGACAGGGGCCAACTGTGCATCGGCCAGAGCGGGTACTACCCTTACCTCGACCAATCACGGCTCTACGCTCTCCATTTCCGGTTGGCGCTGTACCTTGCAGCTCCACGCCGCACGCCCTCGACTCATGGCTCCCCTGGCGGGCCTGTCTCAAGTTCTCTCTCTATCGTCAAATGCCTCCTTTCTTCAGCTTTGCCTGTTAGCCTGGTACTTTGGTGGACCCATTCTTCTGCCCCGGCAGACAGGCTTTGCCAACGCACTGATCGATGCCAGGTCCAACCCGCCTTGGCTTTTGCACCTGAAAACCACGCGTTTCCTCCTCCGTCCCGGTTTTCGCTCTTTCCCCTCGGGACTTGCGCCAATACATCCACCCTTCATTCTCTTCAGTTTCAAACTCTTGAGGAAAAGATCTGTGCATCCTTTCTTCACTACCTTCCTTTCGGTACTATACAAAGTCTTGTCAACAAACTACAACGATCTTTTGAGCAGGTCTCTCTCTCTTTTTGAAACGACTTTCAACTGCTCCAACCCACTGTTGACCAAGTGGAACGAAAATACAACAAACGGAAACAAGCGCATACTCACTCTTTGCGACAACAATCAACAAACTTCACCATGAAGACTGCTACTTCCTTCGCCGCTTCGGCACTTCTTGTGGCTGCCGTCGCTGCCCAGCCTCACATTCACAACCCTCACAACCCGCATTTCCAGATGCACAAGCGCCACGAACCTCGTCATGATATTCACAAGCGCAGCCCAAAGATCGTCACCGAGATCGAGTGGGTGACCGAGGTCGAGACTGTGACTGAGCGCATCGAGGCTTACACCACTCTCTACCTTTCTGGCGAGGAGTCCAAGGCCCCTGAACCTACCACCAGCGCTGCTCCTGAGCCAGTCGCTGAGCCTGAGCCGGCGGCCGAGGAGCCCAAGGAGGAGACTCCTGCCGCTGAGGAGACCACCGAGAATGACGATGACAAGGATGGTATCTTCTACGAGCACCCTACCACCACCACTGAGGCTGCCCAGCCCCCGCCTTCCGAGAAGCCCCAGCCCAAGCCTCTCGTCAAGGCCCCTCAACCTGAGCCTCAGCCTGAGCCTCAACCCGAGCCTGAAACCCAGCCCGCACCGGAGCCAACCACTACCAGCACATCTGCTGCTGCTCCTGCGGCCCCCACTCAGGACAACTCTGACGACGGTTCCTCCTCTGGCGGCTCTGGTGGCGGTTCCGGCGGTGCTGCTCACTCCGGAGAGATCACCTACTACGCCGTCGGCATGGGTGCCTGCGGTGAAGACGACACTGGCGCCGACCAGACCGAGGGTATCGTTGCTCTCAGCCACCTCCTGATGGGCACCCAATCCAACGGCAACCCCATGTGCGGCCAGACCATCAACATCAAGGCTAACGGCAAGACTGCCACTGCCGTCGTCAAGGACAAGTGCATGGGCTGCGCCGAGGAGGACATTGATGTCAGCGAGATGGTCTACAAGAAGCTTTTCGGTGGCCTTGGCAGCGGACGCATGCCTGTCACCTGGTCATTCGCCTAAGCTCTCGCTTCTCAGCTTTACCGCTCCTTCATCGCTTGAACCCGTTCACTCTCCCTTCAATCACACGTTGAAGCGGAGACAGTATACGCACGAACGGCCTGCAACTTTGAAGCCATGACTCACGATCAAAATCTGCTTTCATAAAAAATTCGGGACAACCTCGATCCAATCTAGGCGCAACAAACCATAAAGAACAAAATGGGGCCAATTACAGGTTTAAAGGGCAAATGAAAACCAATTTTGCGTACGCTCAGGCTTGAGCTGGAATACCAAACAAACCTAGACAAAGGATCAGGGCTTAGATAGACACTGTTTTGGGGCTGCTTTCTGTTTGCTGTACGGACCAAGGCTTTTGAGTCCTTCGCAGTTTCTACTTCTTACGACGGAGATACAGGATATCCCTTTCTCTGTACATATTTTGACCAATTGATGAATTCTTGGATACGCCTCCTGGCCCACGCACACAGGGATGATTCCAATAGTAACTGAGAAATTTGCAAACCAGATACCATGAAAAGTCTGCCGCAGGCGGTGTTACAGACTATTGATTGAACAAAGGGTGAATCATATTGTCTATTGATGTCATAACCTCATCTCAGTGTATGTTCTCCACCATGGAAGACGATCTACCGTCTCCCTTCACGCCATCCCTTGAGTGGACGACGGGGACGCCTAATAGCGCCTTGCGGAATACCAGCCTGGTATCCATGTACTTGTACCCAAATCATCCTGGCCCTTTACTGTAATCTGTTACAGTAGGTTGAGCAGTTCTTCAACATAGCGCCTCGTGTCAACACCAATGCCTTGAGCCAGCTTGCCAGCCCCGTCGTTACCGCCCTCACTGCGGAACCTTGCATGATCGCTTGCACGTCTGATCAGGAAGATCTCCTTCTCGACCTGCGGACCTTGATCTTCTTCTTCAGCGGTGCCTGCCCGACTGTATGTTCCCGTATCCGAGCCTGATTCTTTGATCGTCGACAGATTTGTGGACGGATCACCAGTTGACTTCTCCATCAGGCGTGTCCAGACGATCCACCAACCGCGATTTGTCTTCTGAGTTCGCTCGAGATCGGTCAATTTGTCTCGTGTTGCACCGTGTAGATTCAGTAGGTGCAGATGAGTGCTCAACGCATCGGCGCGTGACCAGGTGTCTTGAGGTGTGTACTGCTCCGGGATGTTCGGGATTGTAGAGTGAACCGTCAGGTTTATAGGATCCCAAACCAAGTCGTTGATGCTGGAAGCTGCTGGACCAGCTGCCGGGCGCTCCGGTCGGAACTTGGTGGACGCCAGCAGTGGTTTCCTCAGTGGCGCCAGTTGGTAATGCAGAGATCGGTAGAGAGCGTCCCAAGCCAAAGAGTCTGTTCGTAGCTCGAACAGGAATGCGAAGATAAATGGGCGATTGACGTAGACTACGACACGTAGCTTCATGGCCTTGTTGAGATCATGTGAGTCGAAGCCAGGCAACATGTTTCCGACGACTTGGGACTGAGTCAAGATGCTACCAGGATGCTCAAAGTCGCGAACAATAGTCGCTTCTGGCCGATCGAGAGCCTCGCGCTCCAGTTCCACATTGATAGTGCGTACCACGGTCCGGGAGTTGTGGTCGGCGTCAGGGTCGTCCAAATCGTGCTCAGGCTCTTGTTCGCTAGCTGCTTCCTCAATGTCCCCTCTCAGGCCTATCAAATAGTGTGCAACAGAATCGTGCGACGAGGTACGCCGAGCCATGCCAGGGCGGCCCTCCGCGGCGGAAGGCTCGACCTGCAGAGTGCTCTGCTTGGTGTCCGGCGCGGATGTGGGATCCGTGGAGGGTTGCTGCTGATCCGGCTGGCCTTCGCTGCCTCCTCCCGGGAGTGACCAATATGTGCCATATCCGAGTTTGAGGTAGCTCACCATCTTATCTAGCTTGCCATCATCTTCATCATGTGTCTTGGACACACCCGGTGTGTCTCCGTCGTCCTTGGGCACGGAGACAGTGGGATGGCCTTCCTCAAGTACCGGATTCTCCTGGGCGTTGGCCTCTACTTGACGATGTGCGTGACGTCCCTTCTTGTGGCGACGGGTCGATGTTGGGCTGTCAATGACACCGTAAGCATGCTCTCCCCAGGTGTACAAATCCTCCATCCAGTGGGTGATGTCCCTCAGAGACTTCCGCGACAAGGCTCCCGTCCCGAGAAAGATGGCACCGTCTGCGGCAGATGGTTCTTGACCTGTGCCAAGCCACTGCGGTTGACCTCCCGGTACAGGCTCCCCTTCGCCAGCGGCTGGTTCCTCTTCCTCAAATTTAGACACGACAAGGTCTACGAGACCTTCAATTCGCCCTACCAATCCCTCGAGGACTTCTCGTTCACCACTTCCGCGCTCTTCCTCGCCAACGCCGATACCAAGCTCACCGGAGCCTGCGACATTGATCCCCCCAAGGACCCCTCGAATGGGGTTGCCGTGGAGCATGACGTTCCACGTGGAAAGGAAAAGATCCCAGTAGCGACTCAGAACGGCCACAAACTTCGATCTTCTGGATCGAACAAACAAGGCACTGAGAGATGAGTCGTGATGCATGAGGAATAGGCTATGTGCACGAACCAGATCACGCAAGATCAGGCTGGCTGGCTTCATCTCTTTCGTCGAGTATTCAAATCGCTCGTCGTGTGTCTCACCGCTCTTGGTCGGTAGTCGTGGTGGTAGTGGGATCTTTGTTAGGTCGATACTCTGAGTTACACAGCGTCAGTTGTTCTGCCATCTGCAAGCTGCGGACGAGGCGCCAATCCTCAAAATTCTCTTACAGCCAGAATCCACCATCCCGGCTCAAGCTCGTGAAGTATCACCCTTGTCTTGTCGGTATCGATCGCATCGACAGAGGCCCCATCCGCAAAGTCTTTGCCGAAGTGGACCATGCCTTGGGCAAGTCCAATCTGGCGAAGGCGTTCATGACGCTCTTCCTGGGAGACATCTTCGGTGGGACGGCCACGTGCACGTCGATTCTTTCGCGGGTTGTCGTTTTGGGTCGTCACTGAAGTATAATAGACAATTTGGTTATCAATTGTATCATCGGTGTTCCCCAATGATGGGTTATAGATAGCCAGGAAGCCTAGCTGTGCAGGCGTCACGGATCCGGAAGCTGACGATTGTGGTGGAGGGGCAGCAAACGACGCAGCGGCTGCTGCGACTGAGGCCATGACTGTGGGACAAGGCTAGGCATGCGCCGCCGTCGACAACTCTCCGTATACGCGTACGTCGACGGCGATATGCTTAGCGTGGTAAGAACACTGGTTGAGTCGAGGACCAAAAGATGAAGGTGGAAGAAGAGTGTAGAATGGCAGCAGCGCGAGTCGTCGAGAATGCAGCCCACGAGCGCAGGCGCATGCGGAGGAAAAGCTCCCCTCAGTTGGTCTGGGCTGGGCAGTGGCTCTGGAGGGGTCAGCAATGGAGCTGAAGAAAGCAGCGAAAATGATTTCACTTGGATGAGCAATTGTGCTCAACTTGGGACGCAGATTTGGGACAGATACACGGGGGAGAAACGACGACAACGTCGGGGTCAAGCCTCGGGGGTCTGCTCACCTTTCGTTCTGTCTACCTGGTATTGCAGTCGCACCAACAGCCTGACGTTGCAGAGGCCGGAGCTGAGGCCCGCCTGGATGGGTCAAGCAGTGCTATTGCGTCAGGGAGGCGAAGATTGATGGCTCTAGAAAGCCCAAAACTGGCGAGATCAGCGTTGGACCCCTACTTTGAAGGATTAGCCGCACGCTTACACCAGGTGTGTTGTGCTTGGAAGCCGCTTGCACGCTTTGCGACTCCTGTGGAGGGGCCGGTGTGAAGGGACCTGCGATCTCGATCCCTAAATGAAGGGCTGGTGAGATGTGGCTCATGAGGTGGGGTGAAGAATTGTGTGGCTGATATCATGGCTCAACGACCACACCTCTTGCCTATCAGGCATACCAAGGTAATCAAGTATCTACAGTGGAAGCCGTGTAATGGCCGGCGCAAAAGATTCATCAAAAGGGCAATTTCCTACCGATGCCCTTGACTGCTCACGGTGGCGCACTTTGCCCTTCTTCTCCCGGATGCCACCCCGCCAAGCATCCATGTTCTAGACGCCGCCCGGCCCGCAGCCCTGCATGCCCTACGCCACACTCCAGGAAACGGTCTAGATTCCCCGAGGCGAGTATCGGGTCGACCGTGAGTCCATCAGGGGGCTCGAACCTCTCGTTGATGGTTATTTTTGACAATGCCATGCTTTTGCATCGAGATCACTCGGATACGACTTATCGAGGAGTCGAATTTTCAATCTCGATGTCAGCTTCTGGGATCTAGACTCCGGTAGATACAGGTACCGTGCCGGCGAGCGGTGTACCCCTGAGCCACTTACACAGGCGTTGAAATCTGTTGTAAAGCACCAAAGGAATCTTCTCATCCTGGAACACCGTGGAAATGTACCTGGACCATGAGGCAAGCGCATGCAGACCATCCGCAGAGACAGGCCTGCTTGACTATGACTGGCACAGCAAACACAGACGTAGATCAACGGACACACACAAGCGCGAGACCTATGGGGTCCGACGGATTCTCAGCTTCGACGAAGAATCGCATGTCTTATCTCAATTGGAACCGGGGTGCCGAAGTCCAAAATCATGGAGCCGGGCCTTCGACAGACTCTCAAAACTTTGAGCAAGATGGTCTCGGATACTCAGACGACCGCAAATCGATTTCGAAGGGACAAGTCAGAGCTGGTCTCAAACCAGCAGTACTTTCGCTTCAACGTTGATATCGGCCTCCAGGGCATTGGACTAGAGGAGCATCAGAAACAAGCTGTGATAGCGGATGCCACCAGCACGTATCTGGACAGACCAGACGTTAAAGACCAGCTGGTTCTGTGTGCCGAAAACCTTCACACACAAAGTGGTGGAGTTGTTTCGCAACCCATGAAGGCGTCGCTTCCTATGGACTCGAAGGCTCATCCTGATCTTGTGCCGCCTTCGAATGACAATCATCGTGTTCAGTTCTCATTAGCTGGAGTGCCTTTCGCGGATAAGTTCGTGGATCGACCCGTGGAGATGAGGGCCATGTCTTCTCGGCTGCTTCCATCACACGATGACAATGAAGGTTCAGGCAAGAAAATTTACGTTTTGCAAGGTATGGGTGGCATTGGAAAAACACAACTAGCCGCTACTTTCTTCACACGCTTCGGCAGACGGTTCAGTGCCGCTTTCTGGCTCAAGGCAAACACAGAGCGAGATCTTCGTCAAAGCCTCGCCAGGTGTGCCAGAAGAATTCCTGGACGAGGAGCCTCGGAAAGCTTTCACAAAGCTTGTGCAGATGGTCCGGAGGAAGAGAAACTCCTTGCAAAAGAGCTGCTCGATTGGCTCGCCAGAGACGACAACCGGAACTGGCTGCTTGTCTTTGATAATGTTGATCTAGATCCTGATCTTGACAAAGACCGCCAGGCAGGCGCGTATGATATTCTGGAGTATCTACAAGCAAATCACGGAGCAATCCTTGTCACAACGCGGTTGCAGAGAATGACACAGCTTGGGGGGAATGAAGACAGCGACGAGAGGATTGGCTCTGTCAGTCCGGCTCTTGGTCGGCAGATATTCCTGAAGTGGTTCGGGTTATCGGCTTCACAGCCTCCCAGGAGTACCTCTTTTGAGGAGATTGAGAACCTTGTTGGTCCTGATGTTCTTGGAGGCTTACCACTGGCAATTGCTCAAGCGGCCGTGTACATCCGTAAAACAAAAGTATCAGTCAGCGAGTATAGGAGAAGATACAAGGATATGTGGCTACATGTGATGGACGCCGCCGGAGGGCGAAGTCTCGTCCATGGCTACCATAAATCGGTCGGCACAACTTGGTCGCTATCTCTGCAGCAAGTTGAGGAAAGGGAACCACTTGCTGGATCACTGGTCCGTACGTGGGCTTTCCTCGATCACAAGGACTTTTGGTACGGCATGCTCCGTGAGGTGGAGGATGGGCTACAATTATTCGAAGAATTCTGTGAAGGGATGAGTAGGAATGAGTGGACTGAGAAATTCGGACTCATGGCAGTGCCTGACTGGCTGCATGTACTATCACAAGACGAGGCAAAGTATCTTGGGTGCATGGAAGCTTTACTCGACTTTGGCTTGGTCGAACAAATTCGTGGTTCAGACGACGATTTGATCCCCACAGGTGGCAGCAACATCGTTCTAGGCGATGAGCAAGGCTTCACAATGCACCCCGTAGTGCATATGTGGGCGATGCAGATGCAAGATGACACTGAGAGATGTCTATCGTTGCAAAATGCGGTCCTTCTCTTCCGGAAAACAAAAGGTCGAGGGTTCTCATTCAGGGAGAGAAAGTGGCCACATGCCTCTAGGTGCAGCGAGTGGCTAATGCGTCTAGACTCCAGAGGCAATCATTACGCCCAAAGCGTAGTGTTCGACACACTATCACTTCATGCAGCGCAAGGTCTTGCTAGGTACCTGAGGAACTTGGATCTGGGCCTTCAGGGTCGCGCCATTGCACTACTCGAGCTCTTGCAGGAGTACATTCAGTGCGATGTCGATGATAGCAGAAATGGCTTGCTACGATATCATCGACAAGCTTTAACTGGCTCCGAGCAACGACATATCTGCATCCCTTGGAGAATAAAGTGGACCATAATGAGTGACCATGGTATCATACTGCTAGACGCATGGCAACTTACAGACTCAGAAACGAAATTCAGACAGGCTCTAGAACTAAGCATACGACTAGGGGGGGAGTCACACATTTGCACCATAGCGATGCTAAACGTTTTAGGTATGGTCCTGTCTGTCCAGCGCGATTTCAGGGCAGGCGAAGACTGCCTTCTGAAGGCGGCAGGTATTCTGAACATCACTCCTATCGAGAATCGCCATCCGGAACTCAAGACCGAAGCCGCTCGTAATGATATCTATCTAGGCGAGCTTTACATCGCTGAGGGGCAAATGGACAAGGCTGGACGTCATCTAAGCGAGGCCATCGCTGCTAGTCAGGAAGACCCTGAGACCGGAGTCGAGGCTAAGTGGAAGTTCGCGCACGTCTGCCTATGGAGCAAGAGGCCTCACGAAGCAGAACTATTGCTGCTAGAAGTCCTGGAACACAAGATCAAGTCTCGGGGCTTACATCACCATGACACCTTCAGCACAAAGGTGTATCTTGCTTATACATATGCTGCGCAGTACAAAGGGCAAGAGGCCATGGAATCGATGGACCAGGTCCTCAAGGACGCGTCACAGGCACGAGTCATGAAGGTTCTACGAAGCATTGCGGATCACGCATGGTTGCTCAACAAGCGAGGCATTGGGGATCTACACTTTGAAGTCAGTCTCAAAATGGGTTGGGACGAGGCTTTCCGCATAGCACAAAACTGCGATCGAACAATGCTGTCTGACGAGGAGGCGGAGACGTTATCGTTGACTCTGAGAGCCCTCAGGAATCTTTACTCGCGAGAGGATCGACCGAAATACGAGGACTTGTGCAGCCAAATGCTTTTGCTGGACCCATGGTATCTCCACACGGGAGATACTAGTGAATCGGATGGGAAGAGCTCAGTGGATCAAGAAGACAAGGAGGAGGAGAATGAAGAAGGCGGCAACGAGGGGAAATAGGAAGCGCCACTCGAAGGTACGGTCTTTCTTTTTCTTCCTGAAATGAGACAGAGCAAACCTCCGTGGTTTGGGTACCCTAGGGATTTGTAGAATAGCCTTTGCATTGAATTCTAAAAATGGGTTGAATACATCTACCCCATGCAAGGGAAAGTTGAGTTTTGCCTACTATTGAAACTATCCGCCTGTCTTTCTTTACCGACCTCGCATGAACGCTCCTGCTGTACGCAAAAAAGTCCATGGATTCAACCATGTCACGAGCTGCCTCTTTCAGCTATTACCGCGGGGCATACTTTGTCGTCTCCTCTGAACGGGTCTTAGCGAATCGAACCCTGTTGCGGTTCTATACCAGGGCAAAGATTGTTTCGTTATTGTAGCTAATCCTGTTACGTCGTCTCATGGCTGATGTTCCCTCCCGATAGTACATAGCTCAGCTACAAGATGAGGTAGTTGTAGCAGCCAGGTTCGTCAACAGGGCCAGCTTATGGACGTTGATAATATGGCAGTCGATGGTAGCTAGACCCCCAACTGAGGATCCCATAACAGGCAAGCCACTACCAGGTATCTCCTTGATAGTCCGAAAGCCTCAGGGCACACAACTAAGAAGATCAATTCACGCAGCGACATGGAGGGAGTTATATCAGGAAAGACAGAGATACATCTATATAATACATTAATAGGAAAATACTCAATTGCTTGCTTATAGCTAATATAAGGTAAATCACCACTTCTCAATGAGTGGACGAACTATAATGAGTAGCTAGAAGAACCCTACAAGGAGATAAGAATCTGAGACGAAAGGCCTAGCTACCATATGCGCATCGCTCTCTTAGGATACGCTCCCTCAGGGTGAGACCTTTAGTCTCTGTGACAATCTCCTAGCCCTTGCAGGTATTTGCTTACTACAAGTCTTGCGCTCGAATTAGTGCAAGGAATAACCCATCGTGTGTACTATGTTCTCTGGCTCGGGTGCGCCTTAGAGCCTAAGAATGTTAATGTACTAATCGCACAATGTGTCTCTTTGATAGCTCAATAGATCCATGGAAACCTGTACTTCCAAGTAAAACGATTACATAATGTCCGCCTAAGCATAATTCCTGTGTCTGGGGGAGATATCTCGAACCCCGCAGATACCAAGGCCTATTCTATAATGCACCTACCTTCTCGGCTCTTGGAGCAATGCTCGTGCTTTCTCCGAACGCGCCATTATTACCTCCTATGTGTTGACAAGTCCTATATACGAAACACGTCTAATCGAAACAGGCTTTTCCATTCTTGTCCTATCACTATAGATCTGGTCCACTATTTTAGGAATTGAACCCATGAGCAGCTATACACAGTATTGTAAGGTCCATGACGCAGCTCAATACAATTTTGCGTATAGCAGCCAATCAAGCCGTCTAGATAGACCTTGTTTGACACGGACTCGTTCGTAACCGTGCCAATAGCTTATGATTGAACACTGTAGATTGCACATCTCTTCTACTTTGAAATATAGACTGCCTGATTCTTTCTACGGGAAGAGCGTCGGGTTTGTGCCCTTGCGGACTATTAGATGCCAACTCCTTAGTGAGATCGTAACTTTACACAATGATCGAAAAGTGCCAATCCGCAAAGCTGTGGGAATGAGCATGAGAAGCTTATCTAGAAGACTACCAATCAGCTGTGAAAGGGCTCCGCATTGTCTCCCATTCTCGACCTGCGATGCCTTCTCAACAACACCAAAAATCTTCAACCCAGAATCTGAACCTCAAACAACAATGCGCTTCTTAACACTCA
Source organism: Sarocladiaceae sp. CBMAI 1973 (assembly GCA_021347865.1). NCBI lineage: Eukaryota > Fungi > Ascomycota > Sordariomycetes > Hypocreales > Sarocladiaceae > Sarocladiaceae sp. CBMAI 1973. The sequence goes on from WNLN01000024.1 coordinate 62,158, forward strand.
TCCGCTTTTGCCCGCTCCGGCTGCCGCTGACTTCAGTCTTTGGCAAGGCAGCTGCGACACCGGTCTTGGAGATGGCGGGAGCTTCAGCAACTCGGGGATCGCAACCGATGCACAGGGCGCCTGCAGTGGCTGCAGTGCTAGTAGCAGCTGGCAACCCCTGGAACGCCAACAGCTGCGATGAAGACCCCCTGGTCTTTGAAGAGAGCGGGAGCAACCTCGGCATCATCGTCAAGAACACGGGCATTAACGCTGGATATTGCGAACCTACGACTGGCCCTAATGCGGCATGCAACGGAGCTAGCTATGCCTGCTCAATGGTGCAGGCGTACAGCTGTTTCACGTCTTACTGCAACTGAGTCGACAAACTAGCTGTTCAGGGTGACGAGTTCTCGACCAAGACAAGTCTTGGAGGAAGGGGTCCAGATTTGTTGACCAGATGAAAGGAGAGAGTGGTGGGAAGTGAGAGCCAGAACACCAAGTACTTTCGGCGGTATCTGAGTAACGACATGAGTGTATTGATGCGGCTTCGAAATATGGACCTGTGGAAAATTCATTGCTCCTTCTCTTCCGGACGCGCTGTATAGTGGTCGATGATGTATATGGACCATACGTTGCAGGACCGACGCGCTTGTTTAAAAGACTAACAACCGCCAACCTCCTGAGAATCCATTGCCCCAGGAAGTACGGTAGTGAGGACAGGCTTCAGGCTGCATCACCTGTTTCTCGACTCGTCGTGAAATGTCACCTCATCACCTGAAAGCCATCCTGGTCCCTAGATTGCACAATTTCGCAAAAGGCAAAGAAGAAGTTCTTGACAAAAAGCAAACACTACGCATCCATGGGGTATATCAACAGCTAACCCAGACATAGACATAAGGCACTATACTCTCCCTAATCCTAGACATTGTTCGAGTATTTATTCGCCTCACTGATGAACGTCTGCCTCCTCCACGCACTCGTCATCCCCTCCCCCTCCCACCCCCCGCCGCCTCATCCATCTCCTCATCACTCTTAAACTTTCTCTTCCTCTCACTCTTCTGATACCACAACCACAAGAAATACAACACGAACGTCACCACCGTCAATGGGATCGTCACAGCCCAGTACAACGTCATCTGTGGTGTGGTTGGTACACCGATTGCTGAGGAGGAGGAGTTGAGGTCGTCCCAAGCGAAGAGGTCGGTAGAGAAGAGCGCTGACACAAAAGAGCCAGGGAGGAAGAACATTGTGACTACGGCGAGGGTCTTCATGGAGGCGGCGTCGCGGTAGGAGAATTCGGCGGTTTGGGACATGTGGTGGGAGAGTTTGTAGTTTGAAAAGGCGTCGTCTTGGGCGATCATGTGGAAGAGCTGCAAGGCGTGAGTTTGAGGTTGGAGTTGGTAGGGAGTGAGAGGAACTTACAGCTTGGATCTGGATCTCGACGCGTTTCTCGATGTAATGGGTGTCGAGGACTTGCATGTCGTGCCTGTACCTCAGGACAGCGACATTGCTCTGCAGCAGATCCATCGCATTCGTCAGAGCTGTACTTGGCAGTCCGTACGAAAATCCATTTGAGTCAAGCATCGCCTTGGGAAGTTCCTTCTTCTGGCCAACAATCTCATTTGACACCATCGTCAGAAGCTGATCAACAGTCTTGCTCTTTCTCTCCACACTCGCCAACTTCGTCGCCCACCCACTCGCCTTGGCACTCAACTCCTGCTTCAGCCCGGTCGCCGTCTCTTCCCTCGTAGTCTTGAAATCATGATATCCAGTCCTCGCCTCCAACCCTTGCACTTTCTTCTTAATGGACTGCTGGGTAAGGTCGATCTGGATGCCTAAGAGTAAGGCGATGAGGTAAGCTGGGAAGACGGGGTTGCAGAGGACCTCGGGGTTCCAACCGCTGGAGAGGGTGTCGCGGAGGATTTGGTTGACACGTTCGTCGGGCTTTTCTTCTTTGCTTTCCTTTTCCTCGGATTTGAGTATTTCGGGTTTATACTCCTCGGATTTGGGTTTGGTGGCTGGTGAGGGGATGAGGATGAGGCCTTGAGTGAGGGTGCGACAGCGGAATGGCGGTGGAAGGTGGGTGCTTGACCAGATGGCCGCGAGTTTCGGGGCGTAGCTGAATGCGAAAGCGTCTCGTGGTCCATTTGATGTTGTTTCTCTGGGCAACTTGGTGACGCCAGTGACATAGCTCTGGAAGTAGTCATACGCCAAGCCGAGTCCAAAGGCATCCAGTAGCGCTTCCCTTGTCGAGTTGGACATGTTGAGCTGTCTCTTTCCTGGGTCGACTTTGACCCAAACCAGTCTCATCACCAACGTTTTGATCCCAGAATTCGACGGTTTCGTCGTCTGCTCCAGCCACCCCTCCAGCTCATCGGGCTCAACTGTCCGATGCTGGACATCGACGCGACTCTTCTCATGGTTGTACCAGCCCTCAGTAACCTCGATACTACTGCTCGCATTTGGCGCCTCTTCAATCTGCCATAATTTGACAGCTACACCAAGCTTGCGATAGACGTCCTCCATGGTTCGTGGTTCCGATCCCGGGGTCAGTTCGCGAACCTGTGGGGCAGCGGTTCCTCGCAAGCGCTGGCAGCCAAGCGAGACACTGTTTGAAGTCGACGAGCTTAAAAGTAGTCGATACACTTCGATTCAATAGTATGGAGACGGAAGCGGCCCGATAATGAGGAGAAGAGGGTCACAGACCATGATCGGGGTCCATTTCGTGGTTATAGCCGTGGGCGCGTAAGTGAGGCTGAGAGGCTGGGGAGGCGTAGCCGCTGCGGGAGTCGTGCTGGGAGGCATCCTGGACAGGGATTATCTGCACCTGCGTGGAGCTGCATATTCGTGCGCCTCGTTGGCTGCGGCAGATATTGTGAATTCTAGAAGAGATTGATGGTCGCAGGAGATGTGGATGGTCATTTTTTATGATGTAGTTGGAGGTTTCTGCCTGGAATGACGCAGCTTTGGAAGGAAGCCTCATTTGGAGGACGCCTTCCTTTTTCCTTTCTCGCACCGTATAGGGACTTTGGGGTCAGACTTCCAGCCGGTGAGACACCCGCTATTTATGCCCAGTCTGCATCTCTACAGTTCATGTCGCTCTTTGTCATGGGTTCCAGTCGGAAGATAGCATTGTTCCCGACACGCAGGATCTCGTCACACAAGACAAGACGAGGCTGTCACCGTATCACAACACGACTCGGGCCTGCGTTTTTCTCGTTTCAATCATATGTTTTGAGGCACAAGTCCATCGCTAATTGGTATCAAGCAAAAACGAAGTCAACCCATACTGCAAACCCGCCACAGCAACACTCCCATGATCCTCCATCTCAAACCCCCTCGTCTGCACCCTCCTCACATTCACACACCCCCTCATCCTCCCAGCCAACGCCTCAGAGTACTCCTTCATCTGATCCCCCTCCGCGCAACTCTTCCTCTTCTCGAACACTGCGTCTGACTCGCCGTCGAATTGCTTCATGTCGGCTTTGCAGCCGCCCCAGGCTAGGATGAGGGAGATTGGTGATGGGAGGGGGGTTGTGGGGTTGAGGAAGGGTGGTTCGAGGGTTGTGAGGAGGTAGTCTTTGTTCCACCATGTTATTGGGCTTGCGGCGATGTATGTATCGAACAAGCTCGGTCTGGTGTACATTGTCGAAAGCGTAAAGATTCCGCCATAAGAATGGCCAAATAAAGCCTTTCTCCCCTTTCCTTCTCCGGGGGTAAAGTCCCTCGTCGGGAAAAGGTCTTTCTCAACATACGGTACGACCTCTTCCTCAACCCAGCTCAAAAACTGATCAGCCTCGCCGAAGGAAATGTCAGTGCGAGGCTTGCCGTTGCGATCCAATGGCATGTCGTAAGATGGTGCTTTAGGCGTCAGATCTGGGCCGCGACGGAAGTCATAGACTGCGTTTCCTGGCGGATAACCGATTCCTACGACGATTGTTCTGGCGCTATTTAGGTATTCTAGGCGTCTGCTCACGTCGACTGCTGTGTAGAAGTATGCATTCCCGTCAACGAGGTATCTGCCACAAAGTCAGCGATTGAAGTGAGTGAGTGAGAGTGAAGGACATACACTGTATTGACAACATCATCTTCCGGCCCAGTACGATCTTCGTTCCAATGAAGCGGCCACGCGACTTGGACAAGGTAATCTCCTCGCGGGGTATGCGCCGTCCACTCCGTCGTATTCGGGAGTCTCGCGTGTCTTGACATTGCTGCTAATGCTCTTCCGTAAAGCTGCATTGACGACCCTGTGCCACCCTTTACGTGAATATGCGTTTATGTATGCACGTGAGAGTGAGTGTGTGAGCGTGAGTGAGGATGTGCGCTTGGCTAGTCAGGGCACATCGGGCACAATGATCAGATAAAGTACTCGTTCGATCTGATAAAACGCACAAGATCCACATTGCAATGCGGAGATCCGTGCTCAGAACTCAGAAGCAAGGATGCAGAAGGTCATTTGATGGAAGAAAACCACGCATTGAGGCCCACTGGCTCGGTGAGTATCCACCACATTCATCGTGAGACGTTCTCACCATCTCGTATGTCTTGGCGGTTATTAATATTGAACAGACGAATCATTGTGAAAGTCGTGAGGACGGGTGCGGATTGCAAGAGATCAAAGTATGTATTGTTCGTGTACTGTTCGCTCAAAATCCACCACTTCTGCTTCTAACTGAGCCGAAACTCAACACGATCGCCAAGTCTATCTTTTTGTTTCATTTTGGTTGATCAGAAGACCATACCCTTGGTCTGCTTCAGCTTCCTCAGATCATAGTTCTTGATCAAGAAAAGCGACAAAATGGCAATAGCCATAATACCAGTACCAGCCCCCAACATCCTCGCCTGCGCATACCCATACGCCTGCTGAATCGCAATCCTCGTCGGGCTACCCATAGGATAACTCAACTGCGTCTCCAAATCTCCATAGATCATGTCAATATTCTCCATCGCATCGGACGGCAAAAGAGCAACGAGACGGGTGTGGAAGGTGTTTGTCCAGATTGACCCGGAGACGGTTGAACCGATGGCGCCGCCTGCGCTGCCGGTTACGCTGAGGACGGCGAGGGCGGTGGCGACGTGTTGGTGGTCGACGGCGGCGAGGATGCCGACTTGCATGCAGAGGATGAAGGCTGCGCCGGCGATGGAGATAAAGACCTCGCACATGATGAGGTATCCGATCGACTGGCCCGGTTGACGGAAGTGAATCATCAGACCCTGGAAGAGCATGAACATCGGCACGCCAACGTTCAACAACCACTTGAAGTGTCCAGTCCTCCTAATGCTGTATCCCACGAGGAACAGCAAAACACCAGAAATAATATCGAAGGTGTTGCTGATCCAGGTCGCCTGGCTAGGGTCCAAGTCGTTGACGACCTGCAGGAAGGAGGTGAAGTAGCTGGACCAGCAGTAGTATGAGATCTGGTAGACGAGATCGAGGAGGCAGACGCCGATGATGGTCCGGTCGGTGAGGAAGCCGTGGGCGAGGAAGGGTTTGGGGGCGATGTAGCGCTCGAAGAGGCCGAAGGCGACGAGGAGGAAGAAGCCGAGGATGATCATGGCGATGATGTAGCCAGTCTTCCAGCCATTGGGGGCGGTGGTGGCGATGGAGAAGGGGAGGAGGAAGATGACGAGACCGGCGGCGAAGAGGAAAGCGCCAGCAGCTGTGAACATTGTTAGCCACCAGTTTCTCTCGAGCGCGTGGGGTTGTGACAAGACTTACCATCGAACTCGATCAGCCCCCACTTGATCTTCTGCATAATCGTACGTCCGCTGCTCTCCTTGGTCAGGATACCAGTCTTCCTGGCCTTCCTCAAGTTCCAGCTGAACATGAGGTAGAGTGGCGCAGCGACGACAGGAAGGACGATGCAGAAGCATCCGAAGCCCCATCGCCAGTTGACGTGGTAGAGGAAACCCTCTGCGGCCTTGGGGCCAGCAAAGGCGGTGACCATGTAAGCCGAGGATGTGAAGGCGTATGCGAGACCTCGGTTCTTGAGGCGGGTGGTGTCGGCGGTGATAACGTCGATGCTGTAGATGAGGCCAGACCAGCCAACTTGCCAGAAGACCTGTGACTGTCAGCAAAGCGTTCCATCGAACTATGAATTTCCATTGCGAAGGCACATACATAGGCAGCACAGTAGGTAGGAAGGTTGTGGCTTCCAGCCATAAGAGCCATACCAAGAGTAGCAATCAACACCATGAGCAAGAAACCCTCAGCTCGTCCCCAAAGATCGAGAATCTTGGACAGAGGAATGAAGACAGCGGCGTTCATGCTGCTGGCGACAACACTGATGACGGGGATCAAAGAGTGAGACTCCCACTCGCTGACGGCGTAAGGCTGGAGAGTCCATGTGACGCTGGACTGGAATCCGTTGGTGAGGTAGATGAACCACATCCTGTTCACGGTCAGCTACTAAATCCAGGAACCCACAAAGTGAGGACATACTCACAGGACAAAGACGGTTGCCAAGGTAGCTCTGGTCCAGACAAGAGTCGTAGCCTCGACAGTCTGAACACCATGCTGAGCAGTCTCATCGACGAGAGCGCCCTCAACATCATCAGGCTTCTGCAGCTCAGCATCGTGATCGACCTTGCCAGCTTCAGTGGTTTGCTGGACAGTGGTTCCATCCTCTGCCACGCGATCCTCCTCCTTGGAGGACGCAAAGGCAGTGCGCAGCTTTCCGAACATGTCCTTCATGGTTGCTGTAGAATCTCTTCAACAATTTGAAAACAAAAGAGTTACCGAGAAAGACTCCCCGTCGCCTGATCCGAGACCCTGGGCCTTTTTAAAGAACCTGATTGATATCCAGCAAAATCTAATCAGGCCCACCACCCTAACCGAATCCCCTCCACCCTCCAGCCCATCTTCCCACAGCTCCCCGAGCTATCGTTTCTCTAAACTGCACATGGCCTGTCTGATGGAGTCCCTCGAACAGAAATCACAATAGCCCAGCCAACCACGATCCGTGGCGTGGTGTAGCTTCGGTGGATTCAGCTCGGCCTAGACGGCAACGCAAGGCAGGCTTGGCGGCGTGGATCCGCTGGACCCTCCCCTCCTTGACTTTCCCTGCACACCACCTTTCTTCGCAAGCTTGCTCTTGATTTTTTTATCTAATCTGATTGTGATGGAATGGGCTGATGGATCTAGAGTCCGCGGCCCACTCGAGTCGATGCAAAATTGGGACGTTGCTTCGCGAACTCGCGTGTTCGGGCCCGAGGCGATGGGTTCGTGGTGTGTGGGTGCTTCCGATTTCTTCCTCGTGAGTCGTGAGTCTGGTTCTCTGGAAGCGCTACCATGTCATCTGGGTCTCTCGGTTGTCTCCCGTCGTTCAGCTCTTGGAGCTAGTCTTTGTCGTCGGTATTTCCGGTCCATAACGTTAAAATAATTGATCCATTTGTCCGTTAGGGTGCGGCGAAACCGCGAATGGCGAGTGAAATCTGCTCGCTCAAGCTTTCCGAAGTCGGACATCCACGCGAAAAATGCTTCCTTGCACTCGACGCTCTGCTAGGAAGGCATTGAGATCACGTACCTGACAGTCTTCTCCCGATCATGCATCCCGACAGCTGTTGAGATCCCATACATGTAGTTCTGCTCCGTTCGCGGACGTCGTATCGACCGTTCCGCCTTATTACCAAGGCGGCCAGGGCCCCTCTTGGCGATCGCACTAGAAACATTGGCAGAAGGATGGATCTGCCGGGAAGAGCCACAGGCCTGGCTCCAGAACTGACGATCAAAATTTGTTTGCTGTTTTCAGTCTTGTCGAGACTGGTCCTTCGAGGGAGACCTCAAACCTGGAACGTGAATGGACGGGATCGTTATCGGCTTCGCCTCATCACCTGGATTGGAAGCCAGATTCTTCAATCACATTTCTGGGCAGAGATTCTGGCTGACTTCCATAAATCTGACCTTTCCGGAATCGATGTTGCGTGACTCGTGGCGCGAGCAAATATCGTCGCGCGTATTTTGTGTCTAGGTGTCCGTAGAGCCATGTTGCCACAACATATTGAAGCGTCCTTCCTGCAAGAAAGGTGATTTCATAAACCTTCAGCCGCTGGGGGTTTCTTGTACAATTCGCTGCGGTCCAAGCTGTGGTGCTTGCCATCTCGGATAAAGCGAGGTGCCACCAGGAAAGAAGCCGCCAAATTCGGCACGCAGAAGAATACTCAATTCTTTTGATGATGCCTGTTGTAACTTGTGACACGGCCATAAGGCCAATCGATCCTGCAATCCGCCACGACCTTACAAGTCTACGAAATCATTCTAGAGACTCACGATAATCTTCCGCGTCATCTCATTTTCCTCTAATCCTCTTTTTAGACTAGAGTCTTAAGACACGCAGCCCAGCGTTCCAACTTGGCCCAATGCGATGTGCGGACATTTTGGCCGAACTCCCATCCCTGCCCGGACTATACTTGCGTGGTCAATGGATGTGGGTATAGTTGTAAATTGATGCTCTTCGCGGTGCAAACTCAGAGGGCGCAATGACGCTCATCGCGATGATCGAACCCGTCTTCCTGAACGCGTGACTCCTGCAGATGAACTCTAAAGATGCAAACTAATCAAGATTCAGTAACTAGATAAGTACTTAGTTTATTCGTCCCTAGTCTCGTCTTCCATCGCCTTTCAGCTCTGTCATCACACCTACAGGTTGGGATAGCTATCTGCATTCCACCTATATATTCGATTGATTCAATCTTATTAGGTAACAGTGTTTTTTCATAAGTAAATAATGATATGCTACGATAATTAACGTTTACACTAACTCGTTGCTGCTAGCTGCCTGTCATTAGGAGCCAGAGGAAACTCTTCTATTGTTTCTCTTAGCTGGTAGAGAAGGCTGGCCTTGCCTCGTGGTAAATTCGACTGCCTTAGTGGACTCAGCTCTAGCTACTGCCACCCCTCAGTGACCAAATCACTTTGTGAAGTCACTTTGACGAGCAACTTGATGAAAACCTTAGCTTGGGTAATCCACCACGCATCGCTGGCAGAGTCAGATGCATCACACAACAACAAAAGGTCCATTCGCAATTGATAGAGCTCTGGTCCAGTTTGAGATTGTCTACATAGGGTTCACTGTTCATCTCAGGTGATCGCTGAGTAAGAAGACGTGATTTATAAAACTTGGATCGATAGGTCTATGTGTGGGATTTTAGTCGATGTGCCACAGACTCCAGGGGCTGAGATATAAGGTACATCGCATGCACACAATTGAAATATCTTGATGCGATTTTGGTGTTATACAGGATGAAAACTCCGTCTCGAGGTCAATTAATAGTAAACATCGCATGGATCAACAAAAGCTTCAATCGGGCTCTCGACAATGGGCCCTCGTGCTCACGGGTTCTGACTAAGCCTTGAAAACTACACTGGAAAGGCATTACCTATCACGCTTAGTTTCAAAAGTCCTAATAATTGGCAGCGCTCGATAGGAGCTAGTCAAGCTTTATATTGTTCTTTGAAGTTCCTAGTTCGGAGCTGGAGATGCATCGGGGTCCAGAGGCCAGGCGTACTAGAAGCCATTCATGATGGCAAATTCTGCGGAAGCATACTATAGGTTAGCTGTGCGGATCCAATAAAGCTGGGGCCTTGGCATATAGCGAGATAAAAGTCTAGTCTACCGGTAGCATGAAAGGGGCTCTGGCAATGGCTCCCTTGCTGATTCTCTCTGGAGAAGAGCAGCTATAAGACATGGGCTCAATTAGGCTTTGTCGGGGATGTTAGTCGAAGTGCGCTTCTGACCATTACCTCCATCGCTGATGCTGCTAGTCCCTGGGACAGATCGAGGTGATAATCCTCAGCGCGGAAGGTATACCTTTGAGAAGCGCTCTGATAATCCCGACTTGACCGCTTAAGGCCGAGAAGGCAGGCGGTCCTAAGAAGGAGGAAGAATATAAAGATCAAGAGTATAGTCTAAAGGAGCTGATCCAAGATATTGTGAAACTGTGTCACATATTATCGCAGCCCAAGAGAGCGCCAGTGAGAGCTTATGAAAGATTCGGAGGATAATGTACGTACGTATTTACTAGTTAGCAATAAGTACCTATGCAAAGCTGATTAATTGATGGTTTTCAATTGTCAGAATGTAATACTCGATCCAAGGTAGCAATCCTACGTTCTTGACTTAACCCTAACCTGGTAATATGGTAGGTTCACAAGTCAAATTGGCCAAGTCGGCATCCAAGCCCTGTAGTCTCGATCTCCCGCCTTGGCCATCTTGGACATCCACCAACACCCAATTGTCACCCTTATTTCCATCTTCATTTCCTTCACTCCAAAATCGCTATCCTGCATCTCCCAGATGTTCATTCCCATCATTCTCCTAACTGCAGCCCTTCCGAGTCATTCTCCCGCTTCGGTGCATCTCACCCCGGTCTCCTTCTCCTTTATCCCTTCGGCCCTTCTCCAACCCTCGCAGGTCGGTACAGCTCTCCACCGCCCCGTACGTCACATCCCCCCTCCACAGGTCATTCGCTAAGCTCGACAAGGAAGTCCCGCCACCGTTTGACCAGCACACCCTCCTACTTCTGATGCCTGCTCTACCTTTACCTGGTCAGAAGCTGGAGAGATGATCATGGGCCAAGACCTGTCGCACGCGCCAAGCACAAGAGCCGCCGCCGAGTTCCGGAGCGATGCACCTTATGCTCCTAGGCAGAGCTGCCACACGAAGCTGAGCAATCAATGATGTCTACACAACGGCAACGCTTAATTCCGCACTTCCTCCATCCCTTGATCATGATCACCGACAACGGCCCCGTTTCTTTTCCACATCACCCCGCGGGGATGTTCTAGCGCTAGGGGAGACTCCGCGCTGTAGTGGTCGGCACTTGCACGCCTTTTGCCCTGGGGTAGCATCGTCCCCATCGAGAGATCCAGTTGCGTAACTCCACTTGACGACGCGAGTGGCTGATCGTCAGTGACGAAAGGTGGGAAGATGCTCCGGCAGGCTGAATTGAGGAGGGGAATGAGGTAGGTGCCTGGTGGAGGGAGAAGATTCTGAAGAAGCTTAAAGACACACGTTCGCACACTGGAATCGTTCGTCGCGTGGTCTGTTCCTTTTTCCTTCTTCCTCCCTGTTCGCGAAGCTTTCCGTCTTTGTCAAAGTGAGACATTCATCATCAATTGTACTTTCCGATAGTCTCACGCGTACTGGCACGGGACAGTGTCCAATCCCAACCATGGAAGAAAAGACAAACCCCATCAATCCTGGCCCGGCACACGTTGAGAACGGCCAGGCCATGGACAAAGTTGCGACGAATGATGGTCCCAAGAAAGATCACACCTTCCAGCCGCCGGAGCTGGTCCGGAACATGACTCCGGAGGAACGCGCCGGCCTGGAGAAGAAGCTGGTGCGGAAGATTGATCTGAGGCTCTTGCCAATGATCATTCTCATGTACATTCTGAATTACATCGATCGGTAGGTCCCGCTCACGGCCGTTTTTAGTGAGAACTCGCTGACAGGTTGATAGAAACAACATCGCTGCGGCCAAGCTGGCTGGTTTGATGGAAGACTTGAACCTGACGTCCACCGAGTTTGCTGTGAGTTTGAACACTGGGACCTCGGAGGCTCGATACTAATAAATCCATTGCAGACTTGCGTTAGCATCCTTTTCGTTGGGTAAGTTACCACTTGGCGTTGTGGCTATACCAGTGCTGACAATTCGTAGATACATCCTCATGCAGGTCCCGTCCAATCTCATGCTAAACAAGCTTGGCAAGCCAGCTCTCTATCTGCCTACTTGTGTAAGTTGGAACGACTTTGAATACTCATGCAAGCTCTAACAAACCCTCCAGATGGTCATCTGGGGCGTCATCTCGACGGCCACCGCTGCCTGCCAAAGCTTCGGCGGCCTCGTCACAGCTCGCTTCTTCCTCGGCTTCATTGAAGCAGCCTATTTCGTAAGCCTCCCAATTATCCCCATGAGAAGTCCAATCGCTAATCCCTCTCAGCCCGGATGTCTCTACTACCTAAGTTGCTGGTACACCCGCTCCGAACTCGGCGTCCGCACAACGTACCTTTACACCGGCTCCCTCATCTCCGGCGCCTTCTCCGGCCTCATCTCCGCGGGCATCACCAAGAACATGGACGGCGCACAAGGCTGGCGCGCTTGGAGATGGCTGTTCCTCATCGAAGGCGTCATCACCATCGCCGTCGCGCTCGGTGCATTCTTCGTCCTGCCCAACTTCCCGCGCACGACGAAGTGGCTCACAGAGGAGGAGGCTGCGCTCGCAATTTGGAGGTTGGAGGAAGATATTGGACAGGATGATTGGGTTAGCAGTGATGATCAGAGTATTTGGCATGGGTTCAAGTTGGCACTCGCTGATGTCAAAACATGGATTTTGGTAAGTCAGTCTTCGCTCGGAAGGGAAGGAAACAAGACTAACAGATGCAGCTCGTCATGCTCTTCGGCAACGTCTCTGCCGCATCCATCACCAACTTCTTCCCGACTGTTGTGCGCACACTGGACCGCAGCGATATCGAGACCCTACTGCTCACATGCCCACCGTACATCCTCGGAATCATCACCACTCTGCTCAACGCGTGGCATGCTGATCGCACCGGAGAGCGGTTCTGGCACGTCACAATTCCCCTCTGGCTGGCTGTGGTCTGCTTCATTATCTCGGCAGCTACCACCAACGTTGCAGCTCGCTATGTCTCCATCATGCTCATGGTAAGCCTCCCACAATTCCCACGACAAGAATGCGAACTAACCAATCTGCAGATCTCCGGTCTCTACAGTGGCTACACCACTGCCCTAGCCTGGATCAGCAACACCCTTCCCCGACCCCCCGCCAAGCGCGCCGCAGCCCTAGCCTTCATCAACGCCATCTCAAACGCAACCTCAATCTACTCCGCCTACCTCTACCCTGACTCTGCAGCACCTCGCTACGAGGCCGCTTTCATTCACAACTGTCTCATGGCGGCGGTGGCGATTGGGGCCGCGTTGGTGTTGAGGATCATGTTGGGAAGGTTGAACAAGAAGTTGGATCGTGGGGAGAGAGTTGAGGGGGCTGTTAATGCGACGCCTGGGGAGGCTGCTGAGCATGGATTCCGATTTAGGCTGTAAGGTGTTGAAGTTGTTCTGCAAAGTGCTGTATCTTGTTACAATCAATGACTCTATTTGCATGATCACTCATCATTGACATTCACACGTGACAAGATGCGTATGAACTCATTTCACCACGGTTTGGCTTCGTTACAGCTGTGCAGTTGACTCTGTGCCACAATGTACCTTTTAGATTGCAAGTCTGATTTGTGAATGCACTGTCGCAGGGATGGCCTGTTGTGATGCGTATACTACAGCAAGACAAACCTTGTGATCTCCCTGTCCTGCCATTCAAACCTTCTTCTCGCCCTCGCTCCGTGACACATGGTGCGTGGCACCAATCGTGGGGCATCGCACTGGCATCCTGGCCGCGGGACGCAACCGACAACCATTGGGCTTGTGTTACGAAGATGTGCTTGGACGTCACAAGATATTGCCTCCCGCTCTTATGCGTGGATTGCTCTACAAACTTGTCCATGGTGTTTTCGACATGCGCCACGGTTGTGTCTGAAAGGACATTTTTGCGTCTTTCACTTGTCGTTTAACTTGTCATTTTACGTACTATTTCAACTACTATCTTTCTTCGCTATTCTACATACTGAACAAGATAGTAGAACCTAGAATAGTGCACAAAATCTCAGATAATATAGCATACAAAATAGTATATAAAATAGTATATAAAATAGCGGTCAAGATAGCAAACAAAATAACATGTTATGTCCTATTTTACCTACTTTTTCGTTCACATTGTCCAACACTTTCTCACTTGCGCAAATCATCACGTGTTCACGCACCACGTTCACGTTGCGGGGCACCTCGTCAATCGCGTCTCAACTCATCTCGATTCAACCAACCGCGACGAGAATGATGTGAGACAGCAAAGTCGACATGGATCGTCGTCGAATGAGCGACAGTAATGTCGTCACAATTTCCGACACAGATGACGGAGGATCAAGTGGCGACGAGAAGCCTGACGTGCACCATGACAAGAAGCGCAAAGTCGAGGCCGAAATCGTAGAGAAAGTTCATCTGACAGATGACTCCGATGGGCCAGTCAAGAAACCAAAGAAACGTCGCGCAAAGCGCAAATCGAAGGCGAAGAAGAAGCGCGACTCAGATGCGCATGGTGACGAGCCACCAGAGGAGGAAGATCTGCTTGAGGATCTCCCGACTTACTTGCGGGACCGTCGTCGAAATTTCGAAGACAAACGAAAGAAGTATCACGAAAATGCGCTGCTGATCCCGCCGGACTACTCCGAAATACCCATGCTTGAGAATGTGCGGCTCGATAAGCTCGAGGAACGACCACAATTCCCGGAGAGTAGTGGCGTGAAGCCATCACAGCCTTACAAGGACATCGAGCTCCCCCAGTCTGCTGGTCTGATCCCGGCGTCAATTGCGCAATACTTGCGAGACTATCAGATTGAAGGCGTCAAGTTCTTGCATCAGAAGTTCGTCTACCAAGAAGGCGGTATCCTTGGAGACGACATGGGCTTGGGCAAGACAGTCCAGGTCGCAGCGTTTCTCACGGCTGCTTTCGGCAAGACAGGTGATGAGCGCGATCACAAACGTATGAGAGAGGTCAGATACCACAGCGACAGATGGTATCCGACAATTCTCATTGTCTGTCCCGGATCACTCATCATGAACTGGAAGAACGAGTTGGATCGCTGGGGCTGGTGGCACGTGGACGTTTTCCACGGATCGAGAAAAGACGATGTCCTCACCACAGCACGAGTCGGACTGCTTGAGATCATGATCACGACCTACGAGACTTACAAGAATTGCCGAAGCGCAATCAACATGGTGCAATGGGATGCGGTCATTGCCGACGAATGCCACCGCCTGAAGGATCGTTCCGCCGAGTCGACCAAGGCAATGAGAGAGGTCAATGCTCTGTGCCGCATCGGACTCACGGGTACTGCAATCCAGAACAAGTACGAAGAGTTGTGGACCATCCTCGACTGGGCGAACCCTGGGCATTTCGGCACATTGCCAGAATGGTCGCAGGCTATCACCAAACCTCTGACAGTCGGCCAATCCCATGATGCGACTGAGGCTCAGCTCGGTCTCGCCCGACAGGTCGCAAAGAAGCTGGTCCAGAACCTTTTGCCGAAGTACTTCCTTCGCAGGATGAAAACTCTCATCGCAGATCAACTGCCGAAGAAGACAGATCGAGTGGCATTTTGCCCGTTGACGGATCTTCAACTCGAAGCGTACCAGAATTTTCTGGACAGCGCTGACATGCAAATTGTGCGGGACGCGAGCCTCACATGCGAGCACGGCAACAAACAAGGATGGTGCTGCAAGAAGTCCACGCCCTCTGGTACCCGTTGGCAGAATGTGGTCTTCCCAGGCATGGTTACCTTGCAGAAGCTGGCGAACCACCTGACCCTTCTCACACCCAACACAACAGACGTCGACGAGAAACACCAGTCAGAATTGCGCAGGCTGAAGACATGCCTACCAGCCACCTGGAAGGAGCTCTACGACCACCGTGACCAGATCAGGTACCTGGTCCACCCGGAATACTGCGGCAAATGGAAGGTTTTGAAGAGACTGCTGGCTTACTGGGAGAAAAGTGGCGACAAAGTGCTTGTGTTCTCGCACAGTGTGCGACTGCTGAGGATTCTGCAGCATCTGTTCTCAGCGACACATTACACAGTCAGTTACCTCGACGGCTCACTGAGCTATGAACAACGACAAGAGGTCGTCGACACATTTAACTCAGACCCGACGCAATTCGTCTTCCTGATCTCCACCAAGGCTGGCGGTGTCGGATTGAACATTACCGCGGCGAACAAAGTTGTGATCATGGATCCTCACTGGAATCCTTCATACGATCTGCAAGCTCAGGATAGAGCATATCGAATCGGACAAGTCCGTGACGTGGAGGTCTTCCGACTCATTTCCGTTGGCACAGTCGAGGAAATCGTGTACGCGCGCCAGATCTACAAACAGCAGCAGGCCAACATTGGTTACATGGCGTCTTCCGAAAGACGCTACTTCAAAGGAGTGCAGCAAGACGCAGATCGAAAAGGCGAGATCTTTGGACTGCAGAACATCTTCACCTACCACAGCGAGAGTGGGCTTCTGAGGGAGATTGTCAACAAGACCAATATCGCAGAGGCCAGGCTCGAGGTCAGTCTTGTAGACGTGGATATGGAGGAGGCTGCACGAGAGGGCGAGAACTTGGGTGCCGTCAAAGACGAAAGCAAGGACGACGATGATGGCGACATGGGGATGAGCCAACTTGCAGCGATACTCACGTCAGAAGATCCAAGCAAAGCCAAGAAGAACGCATCTCGTGGCGGTGGCGATGTCATACAGGCCATCCTCAGCGCAGCCGGTGTCGAATACACGCACGACAACTCTGAAGTCATCGGAACATCCAAAGTCGAAGAACAACTCTCGCGCAAAGCAGCCAGATTATCCACCGCTAATGACGGCGAGGTGGCCGGGCAAAGCGTGCTCTTCGCAGGCAGTGACGACATGGACGACGATGGATATGAGTACAACCCCCCAGAAGATGTCCAGGTTCGACAATTCTGCCAAATGGCCAAGGAGTTTGGGTTCGCGAGCGCGACGGAATTCGCGTTGGTTGTGGAGGGATGGACGCAGGAGCAGCGGCGGAATTGCTTGGATGCGTTTTACAAGAGAAGGGCTGCGATGCTGGCACGTGAAGCGGCAGATGAGACCGACGATGGGAGTACGAAGCAGGAAGAGAACGCGTCTGGGCTCGATGATGCAAAGAAGAGCATCAAAAAAGACGAGGACATGGACAGCGAGCCCGTGAAATATGAGTCGAAGGAGGAGGAGGTCAAGGGCGGGGTAAAGGAGGAACAAAAGCCTGAGATGAAGACCGAGAATGGCAGTCGCGATGAGGATATGAAGGATGCGAAGCTTGAAGCAGACATCAAGCCGAAGACGGAAATCAAACCGCTCAAATTGGAGGGCAGCAGTTCCAAGCGAACATCCATCTTCCTTTCGGACGATGACGAGGACGATGAGTTATGAGCAAGATACATGAGATACCCATTGCAGCTATTGCTACGAACCAAGTGCTAATGCGCCACAATACCAACTATACGTTACTGAGCAATTGATATATCTATTTGGTGAGAACTCCGATAACGTGCGGTAGAACCTGGAAAGGCGAGGGTTGGTCGACAGGCTGGACCAAGTCGATCTTGGACCATGGCCCGATGTTCTTCAGGATCTCGCCTGTCGGACGCGTGATACGACACGAACCCAGGAAGAACGACCAAAAGATGTTGACAAAGCCTGCGATCTGTCAGTCTGCAATCTGCGACGAGTATATGAGACAGACTTACGCTGGTAGATCCTCAAGAACAGGCCTCCACGCGTCGCCTTGACGTGCTCGTAAACATACCACCTCCCACCCGGCTTCAACAACTCATACAAATGCCGAATATTCTCCTCCTGATCTGGAATACTGCAGAGACACAAAATCCCCACGATACAATCCACACTTCCCTTTTCAATATTCCCATCCCAGGCTGTCTCGTCGGTGATGTCCTCGATTCCAACGGGGACGACCTCGTACACGTCGGCGAGACCAATGTCCTTGACGCGTTGGCGCAGAGCAGTGTAGGATTGTGGGTTGGGTTCGATGCCGTAGATTTTGGAGATTGTGCCCTGGTCGGCGTCGGCTTTCGTCCTTCTCCTCGTCTTGACGCCTTCTTTCGCTTCGGCATCGACGTCCACACCACCAATCTTCTTGAACACATCAGCCCACATACCACTCCCCGCCCCAACCTCCATCACCACCCCTCCAACCGGCGAATTAACCCTCTCATCATGAACCAACCCATGCGAAACCCTACCCTCTAGAAGCGGAATAACACGCGCCTCCGCATTCTCTTTCACTTTCGGTCCAAACGTCGCCCAGAAGTTCCCAAAAAGCGCCTCGGAAAAGCCGGATGGTGAGAAGAGTGTGGAGAATGCCTGGTGTGAGATCAAAATGGCGATTGTGGAGGGAATGTGACGCGCGGAGAGGGACATGAAGAGCCATGGGTCGAGGAGCATCCAGAATGCCTCGTTGAGGGTTTGAAGGATGGACATGTTGGCGTGTTCCTCGTGTATCCCTGAGCTTTTGGATGTTTTGGTGTGGATTGAGGGTTTGTAAGTGAAAGAGTGTGGAATGAGCTGGAGTGGAGGAGAGGTTGGAGAAAAGAGTGGAGGATGTGGTGGGCGGTCTTATACAAAAGCGGACATTGACACGAGCATCCCTGGAGGTAGCCTACTCGGGCCAATGATGTGGTCGACAGAAGGCATCATCGCAAAACTGGGTGAAGAACATGCAGAATAACGTTAAAAAAGCGCATGAGTTCGGGGCATAATCAGATTCGCCCCATCCTGCAATGTGTCTGTGTAGCTTGCCGCCGTTCTTGCTCGATATGATCAGACAGGAGAGAGAATAGCAGGTAAGAATGGGGGTAAGATGGCGAGTAGAATAGTGAAATATCAGGTAAAAATAGTCAGTCAGATAGGAGGCGGAATAGTCAGTAAAATGGCAAGTTGAAGATGAAAAGTGTGCGTATAAGGCATCCATGTGCATGACTCATCCAATTGAGGTATACGCCCTCCCAGCCTTGCATCTATCATGTGATGTGATGCGATGTTACATCTCGCAGCCGCTGCGCCGTGTGTGCATCGAATCAGACGAAACATCAACACCATGAGCACTAAACCATGCCTGGATCAGCCACCCGCATTGCCTCCAGAGATCCTCACTCTCATCCTCGAGCAGCTAGATACAACTTCCTACACTGAGCGTCACGCTGAAGATGACGGCAATTTGAGCTACGATGGCCAGGGGAAGTTCGTCAATGATGCCACGTTCGATCTAAAGAATGCATCGCTCGTGTCCCGACAGTGGCGCGAGGCTGTCTGGCCTTATCTGTTCCGTCACCTCTCCATCCGCTACCTGAATTGGGATCCTCATTCTGACAGCCCCTGTGAGCCAGTCACGAGTGCGATCGACTTCTTGAACGCAAATCGCACATCACTCGAACATACTGCACAAAGTGTTTCGCTGTTTATACAACCCTCAGAGAGTGTACTCGCAAAGTCCAAAGGAGCACGGGATATCGCACCTCTTTCATCTCGTGCATGGCGATTGGATCTCCAGAGAGAAGAAGAGGAGGCATCTCAAAGTCAGAAACACGCACTACATGACCCGTACGGGCCGTTGTTGGACGCCTTTTCCTCGTTATCCCGAGTCACACGCATAACGATCATCGCACCACCAGCAGTCGCCGAAGCTTTTCTTTGTAAGAAGAGCATCTGCTATCCTCCAGTAGGACACAAGCGTCACTTATTGCACATCATGACCCTGAAGAAGGGCCAGAAATTGCCCAGCGAGCCAAGCCCAGCCGCCGCGCCAATGGCTACATCAACCGTACCACTACAAAGATTCCTCTATAGGGGTATCGGCGAACGTATAATCATGAACGCTGGCTGGGATTCACTACCAAAGCCTGAAATGCCAAGTGTGGGCACAGAAGGATGGCGGCAGAGGATCAAGTATGATCAAACGACTACGTTTAAGAGAATGCACTGCCGCTGCGGGCGCATGACCAACGAACGCATTGAAGGCTACGATAACCTGAGCAGTAAGAACACCTTCCGTCTGGTATCATATCCCACGATGGTAGCCTGGGCCTGCTACCACGGCGCCGGCTTCATGTCGATTCAGATCCCACCCGGAGCTGTGTCCGTCAACTTCTCTACGAAGTGTACAATGCGGTTGTAGTAGTCGATGATCTCGGGGTGCTCGACCATGCCGTACGGGCAGTGTGGGAAGCCCTTGTAGACCTTGTGCTCGACCTCCACGCCCTCGCTCTTCATCCTCTCGACATACGCTAAACCTTCATCTCTCAGGATATCATAACCGGCAACAGTCACCACTACATCTGATCAGCACAACTGCAACCCTCACATCGTGCAAGGCACTTACAAGTCTTCGGCAGCCCCTTCAGACTCGGCGCCAATAACGGCGACAACCTCCAATCATCAGTCGGCTCCGGCATATACGCATCCAAGAACCACTCCATCCTTGGCGCGGTGAGAATAGTGGCGAAATGGTTCTGCTGGTAGCTTTCGAGCTCGTATTTGTCCTTGGGCTGGAACTTCGGGTGGCAGACAGAGGGCCAGGTGAGGACTTGGCCGATAAGTGGGATGCCTTCGTCGCGAGCCTGGAGCGCAGCTACAGTTGCCTGCGAGATTGTTAGCAAATGACTCGCGAGGGATGAGGTATGGAGACGTACAAGGCCGGCTCCTGCGCTGCCGCCGTTGATGATGAGCTTGGAGGAATCGCCGCCGATAGATGCCGCGTTCTCGTAGCACTTCACGATGTCAGTCTTGACTTTGATCATGTCGTCGTTGGAGTGGCATGCTTACCCATTTGAGAGCGTCGAAGCAGTCATTGACTGCGTATGGGAACCTGTACTCTGGCGCTCTGAAGTCTCTGTCAGCCGAGATCACACTCCAGTTTCCCAGAATCCATCTCGAACTCACAGCCTGTAATCAATCACAACCACAATCGAGTTCGTCTTGCCCGCCAACATCAAACTCTCCGGATGCTCCGTATTCGGCCCTCCAATAACCCACCCACCGCCATGACACCTCAGCACAACCGCCTTCTTCCCTTTCCCACTACCCTCTTCTTTCGCTCTATAGATACAAATCTCCCTCTCAACTCCATCCCTCATCGGAATCATCCTCTTCTCCGTGACCACATCCTCACCCTCAACAGGACATCCTGCCGGAGAGGGAGAGTTACCAGACCACGCGGCGCGGAACTCCTCAATGCTACTCTCCGGGTTCCAGATGGCGTCGAGACCGGAGTCAATGGCTGGTTTGAGGGTCGCGAAGATGGGGTCGAGTTCGGCGTAGTGGGCGTTTTTGCCGGTTGGTTTGTAGGTTGGGTCGAGGGGGGTGTACTCGGACTTTTCTTTGACGATGATGGGCATGGTGACGTTGCGCTCGCAATGCAGGCTTTGAACAGATGTGGAAAGAGATCAATCAACTGCAGGAATCACACGACAATTGTTGGCAAACAGAACGAAGTGCAATAACGTGAGTGGCCACGGGGCAACTAGGTATATACCATCATAGCCAGCTTCCCCAGCCGAGGAGTGTGGGGAAATCCCAGGCACGGGGTCGCGGAAAACAATCACCTTGACTCTAATGAGTTCCTACCTACGCCATCATCGAGAGGATCCAGCCAAGTCTTGCTCAATTGCATGGCGCGAATGATTCAGCTTGTGCATGGCCGGAGTGACCCCTCCCCCGCGCCAGAGATCGGCTACCGTTCTCCGCGACACTGGTCCCGCCGCTAGAGGGTTGGAGAAAGTGTGGAGTGGCAATGAGGCCGATGTGACCACGCGTATCAACCTTGGGTTGAATTGACAGTTTCTGTGGGCAATATACTCTTGTATTTGACAACTGTATCGCGAGAAAGGCCGGTATGTGTAAGTATGGTCATCCATTCCCGGACCGCGATACGGCTCCGTGCTGGGTGGGGCTTCCGATCCGGGATTGTGGCCATGTACCGGCTCAACGCGACCAAGTAAAGTAATAGGGGACCGAGTCGTAGACAGCCAGCTTTTGCAGAATGATCCTGATATTTTCAAGGAATTCGAAGTGAAACAAGTTGGAGCATGTAGTTTTGTCTATTCTAGCTGCCAGCCGTGGTATCGTAAATGTACTGAAAATCGAGTACCTTCCAAATGATGCCGTCTCCGTTAACGCCGTTGTTCCCATTGTGAATTCTGTACCCCAGGCGGACAGCTTCCTTAGATGGCATGCCGTTAGACAGGCTGGCTATTGCGCCATAGCCCGTTCAATCGGAACAGCAGCGTAGGTGGCCGTGCTGACGGCAATATGCCAGGGTCCCATGCTGCTGGCGAAGCCAATCCCCTCTTCCTAGCCTCGAAGCGTCGTGGTGGCTCGTTGTGATTACTGAGGCCCCTCGCAGTGCTTTCTTTCCCGTCTTAGATCCCTTACAGCAGCTCGAAATCATCCAACTGATCCCGGTACTTCATGATGTTCTGCTTGATCTTGCTTCCCACCGCCCATGTAACAAAGTCCTCCGTCGACCTCGTCACAAGATACGCCGGATCGCTCACAACATCCGTACCAACTCTGACGTGGCCCTGCTCAATCATCTTCGTCGCCGCCTGCACATTCTCCGCCATCTTCAGTCGTGTCATGACCACTGGCAGTCGTCTCCTTGCGAATGCCGCGACGGTAAGTTCGTTCTCGACAGCGCTGAGTTTCGAGGTGGTCTTGATGACACCCATGTCGTAGAGTTTGTTGAGGAGAAGTTCTTCGTGTTTGCGACGGACAGCGTTGTCTGGTGGAAGGAGGGAGAGACGGTGGGCGAGTTGACGGAGTGACTGTAGAAAGTGGTCAGTGGCTGTGCTGCATATGTTCCATTGGACGGAGAGAAAATCTTACGCCGCAAATTCTGTTGTATCTGTGGTAGTCCTCGGGCTTCTGGATCATGTAGCGACGAATGACTTCCTTGTCGCGATGGTTGTTGTCCTGCTTCCAGGTGATGAAGTCGACCTTCTTGAGCAGCTTCTGCTCGTGATGCTTGAGTTTCCGGACCATCTTGACGGTGTGTGGTTGTCTCCGGCTTCTGTTCTATCGGCGCTACCTGGTCAAGAATGATTGATACGCAGAAAAGTCGTGACTATTCGTTTGGCCTGCTTGGTGGTGATGGTCTTGGTGGTTTGAAGATGCGAAGATGAAAAAGTTGGGGTGGGGCACTTTCTGGCGCGGAAATCTTCCGACCCACGTCCGTCCCGTCCCTGAGCTGCACTGCGCTGCTCTGGAGCATTGAATCCCAATCCGAGCCAAATTTCAACCTTCAACCGGTTCATCACCACCATCGCATCGCGGCATCAACGACCACACCCGCCGCCATGTCGACCTCCCTCTTCCGCCCCAGCGCTCTCCAGCGCCTGACCCCCTCAAAACTCACCACCCGCCTCTTCTCGTCCACCTCAACCCTCTCCGCGCCCCCTCCACGCCACACAACAACCACCTCCCACCGACTCGGCTCCATCATGAACGACCGCGACGCCGCCCCGTCAACAAGCGGCAACGACGCCGCAGAACGCATGCTCGCCCGTCACCGCGCCCGTATTGTTGAGCACCGACGGACTGCGCTCGATACTGCGGAGAAGGTCAAGGAGAAGAAGATTGCGAGTGATCTTAAGAGGCAGATGCCCAGGAGGTGGCAGCCGGGTGATTTGTATGCGCCGCATGATTTGAGTGCTGTCGAGATGGGCAAGTGGAGGAAGAAGTCGCCGAGGACGGGTGATTTGATTGATGCGTTGAATATCTCGCCGGTGGATATGTACAAGGTGAGCATATTCCGTGATGGCTTGGCCGCTTGATCAGGAGATATTGGACTAACGAATTGTGCTAGAACTTCAACCTCGTTCGATTCTTCACATCATCGGCTGGTCAAATTCAGCACTCAAGGCTCACCAAGCTTCGTCCCGTCAACCAACGCAAGGTCGCCAAGATGATCAGGAGAGTCCAAGGCATGGGTCTTTACCCCAGCATCCACGCCCACCCCGAGATGGTCCGCAGCGACTTCTTCCCCGATCACCGATTCTAATCATCCAGCGACAAGACTACGATCAAGGCTGTTGGACAAGAGCGAGGTTTCATTTGTGTTCGGAGGCGAAAAGGTCAAGGGGGTATATGGCTTCGTGAAGACGCCTTTGCTTCCAATTTGTACAACAACATCCACTTATCATGTCTGTCTTCTATATATGTGTACAAGATTACAAGTCTTCATCTAAATTTTTGTACAATTGACCCGCGTGTCTCAATATGCTTCAAGCGGTCGCTGTAACTTGAACTGACAGAGCTGGAGCTGGTTCAGCTTCCTTCCCAGCTTTTCGAGCTCTGCCCATCTGTCCCTGTATTTCAGCTTCGCCCACTCCTCGAATTGCTTCTGCGGCGTTTGTCCTGGCAGGGCGTTGTAGGCGATTCCAAGACTGTCCATGATCAGTTAGCATTTATTCCCCAAGGCCATCCTGGTGCGGTAGGTGAACTTACGTCATCGCGCTTGGCTCCTTTCCGACGAAGGATCCCATATTCATGATGATCTTCTGTGCCTCCACCACTGAGCCGCTGCCTGCAATTGCGCCGATATATGCATTGTACACATCCTCGGGCACGTCGATATCCATGCTTTCGACGCGAGACCAAATCTCCCGCGCCATCTTCGCACCATCCGGTCTGTGCTCCAGTGCCCAGAACACTGCCGCAAGAGTCGAATATCCAGGGCCCTCCTTGCAGAGCGTGACCTCTTTCCAGAAATCCAAAGCGGTCAAAGACCGACCGCATGCCGTATATGCGAGCATCAGTGCTGTGAATATCCTTGTAGAAGGCTCCATCGACTCGTCCGTCTTCATCCAGTTGTAGACTTGCTGAGTGCTCGCCAAGTCAGGGTTCTTCGCGAGTCCTTCAAAGCATTGCCGGTACATTGATGAGTCCGGGCGATAAGCCGGGCTTCGATGGTTCCGCATCGCTCCAAAGACCTTCATGGCCATATCCGGACGTTTGCGTCTGAAAAATTCGTTCATAAGCCGGACCCGATCAGGCTTCTCGAGATCGGGAAAGTACTGCTCGAGCACTTGATAAGCAGACCAAGCTCTTCCAGTGCTGGTCTTCGGATCAAGGCAAAATGACACAAAGGCAGTCTGCACGACCTGCCGCTCAGCCTCACTGTATTTGAATGCGTTGACGGCGAGCAGATCCATGACATCGAGGAATTGCTCGTTCTCCAGGAACCTCACGCTGAGCTTCGCCACTGTGTCTGGTTCCAGCCGCGCCTGGATCTCGTCTGCGTATTCCAAAACCTCATTAATGTATTGGAAGTCCGGTGTCTTCTGCTCGCACGCCAGCACGAGAAATCCATTCAAGGTCTTCTCGTGGTCAAGTCTGATCGACGTACCAGGCTGCGCCAGATAGTCAAGCGAAGAGTTTCGCAACCGATCAAATGAGAATTTCGCGCCGTCGAAATTGCCAACGTCAACCTTGAGACCCATCCAATGCACGAATGCGAGCGTTCCAGGGGCTATGCCCTGGTCAGCGGCCAAAGAGGTGATCTCGTTGGCGAGCTTTTCATCACCCATCTCCCTCGCGGTCCGTAGCATGAGGTCAACACATGTTCGGCCGTCATATGGAATACTCTCGCCGTTGTGGACCATGTTTGACATGACAGCTTCGGCGCCCTTCAACCCCTTGCCGAGCCACAACTGAGCGATCATGATCTGGTGCCAATAAGATGCGATGGGTTGCTGGTCTGCGAGTCCTTGATAGACCTCTGCAGCCCACTGCTCAAGTCCGTTCCTTGCAGCAAAGGGAGCCAGAGCTTGGAATGCGAGAAGTGCCATGGGCTCCTTTGCCCCCTTACCGACAATCCGCTTAGCAACCCACACCTTGGTCTCCTCAACACGGTCGTGGCGAGCATAGAACGAGATTGCCATCGCTTGAGCCTGGCGCTCCAGTTCGGGGGATTTCTCAGACCAAAGCAAAACCGCCTTCAGGTCCTCCTCAGACCCTATCTCTCGCACGTTTCGGAATATGACTTTGACAGTGTCTTTCGGTACCAGCGACGGATTGATAGCCTTCAGCCCTTTCTGGACTTCCCCGACGCAAGAAAGCATCAGCAACAGTTCAGATCGCCGAGAGGCTTCTACTTGGTTGAGATGTCCTGAAGTGGACATATTAATACGCAAGACACGTATAAGAGCGTGGGCCAGAGCGATATGGTTCGGGCCTGAGAAATCGCTCCGACCTTCAGTTCTCCTTGGCGGTATCGAAAGAACGCGAACAGCCTTAGCGGCTGCCTCATCGGTGAGTTCAGCTGTTGAGCTCGGATGCGATGTGCGTAGGTATTCGAGAAGTCGGCGGCATTGGAGAGCCTGCGTGCTATTCAATGGTCGTCTTGTCGCGAGCTTGAAATTCATGAGCTCCACCCATGCACGACACAGCTTCTTGTCCTCCTGTGGCTTCAACTTGTCCAGTATGCGACTTCTCCAAATCATTATGTCCATCCATCCCGGCTCGTATTCGGTATCTCTGACATCTCGTGGGGGTTTCTGAAGTAACGAAGTGATGAATGTGCGATGTGACTGTCGGTACACACATCCCTGTGGGCGTAAGAGCCTCAAGCTTGGGCATGAAGTCGTGGTGCGAGGCCATGCTGCCGTGCTTAGTCTGCGAACCAGAGCTTGTCGTGCATAGCGGGCGACGTGTGCCCTCATGGCTGTGAGAAAGTGTGGTAAAGGCGAACAATTCCCATACAAGCACCGTTTTCAGGCTATGATCGGTGAGAATTCGGTTTGAGAAACATTGCAGGCGCAAGAGGCACTGTAAAAGTCCAGAATCGGCTTGAATTAGAAAGTGAAGCTCTGAAGCATCGCGTTCCATATTCGGGAGGTTGCTGGCAACGAAAATCAATTCCGCAGATTAGCCGGTTAGGACACTCACCCTGTACCAGCTGGGCAATCACGCCTTACTTTTAGTACAGAAATATAACAATAATAGTAAGTAACAGCAAAAGAAAATGACTTATGCATTGGTGAGAGGAGTTATGATCAAGACTAGGTAGTAGAGCCGTACACCAGATAGTTGTTTTTTCTCCGTTCACTCTACAATGCCGCAAAACTATTCTTCCCGCGTTCGATCGCCTCATTCACGCCAACTTTCAGCCACAATCGTCGTACATACCTCATTGGGACATCAAATCTGACAGAATGATTTGCCAAACAATGCAGTGACATCTGTGCCGAGAGCCATTGGCTTCTCTTACTGGAAGCTGGAATTTGACAATGGAAATTGCGGCGTAAGAGTCTGAAGTCCGAACATGAAGGACTTCAAAGTCCTTAGATCCGGAGATAATAACTTGCGTGGGGCATCACCAGCCCGGTAATGTGACTCGAAGTGGGTAAGATCGATAGAGAAATGGAGCTTTGTTTCTACGCGAGATGATTGCTCAGAGTGACAGGAATCACTGGTAGGATCTCGAATGACGACAGACACAACTGGTGGTGGTGGTTGACCCCGCCTTCGATCTTAGCTCTCGATCATGGTCAGCATCTTAAGGCTTAACGGCGAGCGTGAATACGCATACGCACCAGAAGGTCTAGTAGCGATTGATGTCCGGTCTCAGTCGGAATTTGCGGATTTATAGACTAGGAGTGCCATTGGTGGAACCGGCGATCTGGATGGCGTGCTGCAGAGTCACGATCAGGATGTAGTAGGGTCGGACGAGGGCCGGAAGTACATAAAGAGCTCGCGGGGCCGCCAAGAGGGGTCTTCACTCTTCTGCCTCACAGCATTCGACCTACTCTAGTCAAAGCGATAAGGAGTATTCCGCTGAAGATCTAGTCACAAAACCTTCCCTCATCCAGACTTACACGAGAATAACGCCACCATGCCTCTCATTCCCGGAAAAGCCAAGGATCGCATCATCCTGGGTCTCATGACCTTCGGTCCCCGCGCCGAAACAGGAGCCCGCATCACCGACATCAACACATTCCGTGAAGCCCTAGACGTGTTCCAAGAGCGCGGCTACAATGAGGTCGATACAGCGCGCGTCTACGTCGGTCGTGAACAGGAGGCATTCACCCGTGAAGCTGGCTGGAAAGACCGCGGGTTGACTCTTGCTACCAAGGTCAAGTACCCTGATAACCCGGGCGAGAACACGGCCGATCTGGTCGTTGAGAGCGTTGAGACGAGTTTGAAGGAGCTTGGCACCGATTGCATTGATTTGCTGTACTTGCATCGTCCTGATAGGGCGACGCCTTTTGCGGAGACGCTGGAGGCGCTTGACAAGCTTCACAAGCAAGGAAAGTTTGTGAGGCTGGGAATCAGCAACTTCACAGCTTATGAGGTCGCTGAGGTCGTCCTGACTTGCAAGTACAACGGCTGGGTTCGCCCGACTGTCTACCAGGTAAGTTTTTCGAATTTCTCACCTGGCGTCCAGACAAAGATCGTTAACGACCTCTCAGGGCATGTACAATGTTATCACTCGCAACATTGAGCCAGAGCTTTTCACAGCCTGCCGTCGCTATGGACTCGACATCGTGGTATACAACCCCATCGCCGGTGGACTGTTCTCCGGCAAGATCAAGTCGACAGATATGGTCCCCGAAGACGGCCGCTTCAGTAACAAGTCTTCCGGCCAAGGCGCCAACTACCGCAAGCGCTACTTCCGCGACAGCACCTTCAAGGCAATGCAGCTAATCGAAGGCACGACCGAGAAGCATGGCCTGACAATGATCGAGACAGCGCTGAGATGGACCGTGCACCACTCCGGGTTGAAGATCAAGGACGGAAATGATGGTATTCTGATCGGAATCTCGAGCGTGGAGCAGTTGAAGGGCAACTTGGACAACCTTGAAAAGGGCCCGCTGCCGGAGGAGGTGGTCAAGGTGCTCGATGAGGCGTGGCAGGTCAGCAAGGCGGATTCGACCAACTACTGGCACGGAGACTTGGAGTACGGGTACGATACTCAAAAAGTCCTGTTTGGGCAGGGAGCCAAGTGAGTGCGGACCTGTAGCCGGAGGCGTAATACATTCTATCTTCAGCTAAATTGCGGAAGGACGGAAAAGAAACGCGATCACAAAATGTAGGAAGATGAAGGTTTGCGTGAACAGGTAACAAGGCAGACTTGGAACGTTACACGATACACGTGCCTCATGCTGAAGTGGTTTCCTGCTACCTGAACAGCAGTATATTGTGTCAAAGCATATCGAACCGCCTGATGCTCAATTGTTTGCAATGAACTTACCTTATGCTTCCGTGATTAGGCTTATCTGCATGTCTCTGTCGGCCCCCCACGAGATGCATCTCTTTAGCTCTGCGACGTCATCCCCTGTGACCCGAATGCAACCCCGAGGATCCGGTGACCGTCGTCACTGACACCCCTGCCATCCGCACGGCAGGGCCGGGTCCCCTGTAACTTTGCGAGAACCCCTTTCGTGGGGCACCATGTTCGACTTCTAACGCCACTATAGCGGCGCGGTCAACAGCGCTGTCACTCAACGAATCAGGGGTCCAGCAATCACCGCCACGGGGGCTCGGCACGCGTGTCTAGCGCCTCGCTAGAGTGGCATGCTTCGATACAATTAAGGGACACGCACGCTGGCGCAAACCGCGGATCAGGGGACTTTACAGTGTTCTCGAAATCTTGGGAAAGGTGTCACGTCCAACTTCATCAATCACCAACCATCCCCAATACGTCTTCTTGCATGTGCCCTCCTTGTACTCGTGAGATATTCAGAGTCCACTGCGGGTCGTCCCCTCCTTAGCCTGATACGTCTATCTCTCTGTCGGATTCCCGTATCGCTTCTTTTTCCTTTCCTCTTTTTCCCTTCTTTCCATCCCTTCCGGCGCTTGAATGCCTTCGAAACCACAACAGGAGGGCCACCGTCTCCTGAACCAGCGCGCATCTTTCGACGACTTTGGCGACGCGAACACATGGGTTCAAGATAACGACGAAGCCGACAGCCCTCATACTTCCTCCTCGAGGACTGCCGGCAGCCCCGATCCTACTTCTTACAAAGGCGTTAAGTTCGCTCCAGAGCCAGACATGGACGCCAGGCGGCCGGGGTTCGTTCGTCCTACGAATGGTCGATCTGCCACACCACTTCTATACAAACCTGGCGACGATGTTGAGGGCAATGCTGGTACAGATGACTTTAACGACCCCGAACATAACTCGCGCGGCCGCACCGACGGCGGCGAGTTCCACCCTCCCATGACCGCACGTCCAACTTTCTCCCGACGCTCTACAATGCGAAGCCGCTCTCCCAACGACGAAGCAGCAGCTCGTGCAGCGCGCAAGAAGTACACATACGCAGCCTTCTTCCTCGTCCTGTCCCTTATCTCTTTCTGCATCCAGACCGAGCTCTCAGCGTACATCCAGCACGACCTTGGGTGGGACAAAGCTTACTGCATGATGTACTTCACACACGGCTCGTGGGTGGTCTTGTGGCCCGTGCTGCTATTATGTCAAAGAGTGCAAAAGTGGGATCAGCCGTGGGATGTGTTCTGGAGACGACACAAGCAAGTGCTCTTCTCGACTGCGATGATGGTCGAGACCAGGACATTGGACGTGGCCAAGGTTTCGATCCAGCAGTACGCCCGTCCTGTGCGGTACATGGTCCGTTTCACGGCCATCATCACATCCGCCTTGACTGTTGCTGGTCTCAGCTGGTACATCGCCGTCAGCCTGACCACCCCATCCGACCTCACAGCCATCTACAATTGCTCTGCGTTCTTCGCTTACGTCTTCTCCGTCCCTCTCCTCAAAGAGCCCCTTCGCCTCGACAAGTCTGTCGCCGTCCTCATAGCCATAGGAGGCGTCCTGGTTGTGGCATATGGCGATTCCGGCGACACCGAAACCGACACTTCCGCTGGTGGCCGGTTCTTTGGCAATGTCATCATCGGCGTTGGCTCTGTCCTCTACGGCCTGTACGAGGTCATGTATAAACGCTACGCCTGTCCACCCGACGGCGCTGCGCCCTTCCGAGGCATGATGTTCGCGCTCACCTTCGGCGCCTGCATCGGCCTTTTCACCCTCACCGTTCTCTGGATCCCACTCCCGATCCTCCACATCCTCAACATCGAGCGATTCGAACTCCCCGAATGGTCAACCTGCCTCCTCATCATGGCAGCAACCCTCTCCAATGCAACCTTCAGCGGCTCCTTCCTCGTCCTCATCTCACTCACCTCCCCCGTCCTATCCTCTGTCGCCGCCCTCCTCACTATCTTCATCGTCGCGCTGGCGGATTGGTTCATCACTGGCGAGCCACTGAGCGGCGCGGCCATGTTCGGTGGCCTCATGATTATCGTGGCGTTCTTAGGGTTGAGCTGGTCCACGTACCGGGAGATGAAGGAGCATGCTGCAGCGCAGAAGCTGGAGGTTGATTTGACGGATAGTGATGTTGAGGATGAGGAGGAGGAGAGGATGTTGGGGAGAGATGTTGAGCCACCGTCATATAGGCCATAGACGACGATGAGCTCGCGCAGTATATATCGTATCTACTTATTGTATATTGTTCACCACGTATTCCGAGCTGTATCTGATGGTGGGTGATGCCTTCATAGTGGTACTGAGTGCTTGCGGATTCGCCTTACGTTCGCGATAGCTGGTATCAGGTCAGTGGCAATCACATATTCCTCAACATTGACTCCTCGTATCTATACAGCGATGCACGCTAGACTCAGGCCGTGACGGAAGGTGTGCTGAAAGTTGACGATTCTACTACTTGAGTATTGTCAAAGATGGAATGCCCCTGACCTGGACGCCGGCACGTGCCCTGGTTTGTCAATCAACCTCGACTATAAAATCGTGAAGTCTCCTGAAATCCTCCATCCTTTTCCAACCTTTTGCTCAGGATCGATGTGCTTCGGTGAGTGACAATGACTGAACCTTTGGGCTTACGCGACAAGCCTCATTCAGCTAGGGACTCCAGCACTCTGCCGCTTCTCATTCACAGTGGCTACATCCATTCGTCCAGTTCGAGATCCCACCGCTCGTTCATCAACTGTTCTTCCCTCAACTCCGCATATTCGTTCATCGCCGCTTCTTCTTGCATATCTTCTTCATTCTCCCTCGCTTTCCACTCTTCTCTGTCCACCATCTCGATGACCTCGCGCTTGTCCTCGTCCTCAGATTCTCTCCATTCCAAATCTGTCAAGCAGTGTCTGCTCACAAACCAGCCCATGGCTGGTTGAAGTATGTCGGCATTACGTTCCCCCCAACCGCGAGCCCTGATAAAGGACCCCTGAACTGCATTGCCCAATGTGCCGACGTCTTGAAATTGGTAAGCTGTAGCCCAATTCATACTGCGGCGGGAAAACATCTCGTTAGAGGTCAACCCCCTGACTTTGTTAATAAAGGCTCTGTATGTGGAACCGCATGAGGGACCTGGCCGCATGGCACGCCTGTCCTGGACCGGCTCATTGGGAAACATTTTAGACAAAATATCCTCCATATTCTGATTCCAAGGCAAGATCCTGTGTGAGTAGATGTCCACTGATAGCCTGTTTGCTACGGTGGCCAGAGGGTACCCATAAAGCATAGTGAGAGGATGGTGAGAAAGGGGTACCAAGCCGCGCTTGAAGTTGAACAGGGAGACAAACGACAAAGACTTCAAGTGCGTTGGTCCATGCTCTTCGAGCAAGACGTCGAAAAGTACTTCATGTAGATCACGCTCACCGAACTCTGGTTCATGGGAACTTGATCGGACAGCGTCCTGAAGCAGGGAACCATCGTTGACAATGAGATCATCAACATCGACTAGCCGACACAAATATGTGAACACCCATGTCGAATCGTAGTCGGCTTCTGCACCAGCCCGCCTTCGTGAGACACTGAGAAGCTGTAGTCGCGGATGAGTAGTGTAGGAATACGAGATGGGATAGCGGTCAAGGCAACGCAGATAGACATCCATGGCAGCTCCAGTTGCCAGTACTGTGACACGCCGAGGCCGCAAATCCTCGAGTTCAGCCTCGAGACCCTCAATAAGACTGTGCTCCCAAGAATCACATATCTCGTCTGACTTGATCGCTGACACGATGCTGAACTCCCCGGTGTTCATGCGCTCTGAGAAGCGTTCAATCTCGTCCCTCCGCTGCTCGAGAAAGGCTGGCAGGGTGAGGCTCATCGTGACACTCACCACTACCGTGGTTAAGAATTTCTTCACTTCTCTAAGAAAGCTGACAGCCCCCTCGTAAACAGCCTGTTCGTCGACATTCTTCGGCTCGGTCGGAGTAGGGAAACGAAGGTGGAGATGTCGGAAGAGGAGTGGTCGAACCTCGCGATGCCAGTCGCGGCACACAAGTGAGGCATTCTTGAGGTCTCTGCGAGCTTCAGGACCTTGAGGACGCCCTTCCAGGTCGAAGAAGTCGGCCGGATTGTCTTCGAGATGTTCCTCAACGTACGACGGAGTGTCGAGCAGGTGGATGATCATGATCTGGATCTCCAGCGGGAGCCATTTGCCCTTGGCTTTGGGCTTTTTCGTGGCCGCCGAAGCCTCTACTGTCGGCTCACTTGGTGTCTCGTTCGGCATGTTGGTTGAAAGAGCTTCTGTCGGTGACTTTCCCGGCGGCTCGTTCACCGGGGCCTCGTTCGGCGTGTCGGTGGACGCGGCCTCCATGGTTGGAGAAGCTGGAGGCGTGGTGTTGAGGCGTGAGTGAGATGAAAGCAAGAAGGGGAAGAGGCAAAGAAAAGTGAAAGGAGCCGGGGCAGAGAAACCTGGAGCAGGTAGAAAAACGCGATTCACGTTTCGAGTGGCTTCCATTTCATCACCTGGCGCAGCCGGGACGAGCAGCTGGCAGCTACAGGTGATGATATCGGCCGACGGCCGGCAGCCGGCAGGTTCACTTGACAAGATCGCTTCTTGAACTCAACTGAATGTGTTCTGTCCAACAACTTGGAAGTCACTCTTTGACCTTCGTGAACAGCACTGAATGTAACATGACAAATGGTAATATTAGAGTGAAGCAAACGATTGTGCAAAGATACAAGCTGTGCGTTCACTCCAAGTAAGAGTACACAAATAGACAGGCAATGGCTTCACGCATGTACTTCACGTAGACAAGATCCTTCTCGTCCAGAATGCATCTTTGCACCATAACATTGCGCGACAAGTTTCACTGCTCTCGCAAGTGTCACACGCTCGTCTGCATCCCACGTCTGCCACGGCCCATCCCGCTCGATACTGTACACGTCGACTTTACCTACTATTTTACCTACTATCTTAATCTCTATTTTACCTGCTATTTTACCTGCTATTCTCCTTACTATCTTCTTACTTTTTCTTACTTTTTCTTACTATCTTTCTCGCTCTCCTAGTTTCTATTTCGCCTACTATTTCGCCTACTACTTTAATTACTATTCCACTTTCCAGCTCATTCACTTAGATGAAGCATAATACGCACCCAAACGAGTGGTAACTTCTCAGACTCTATTACACGATCTTCTGCTCATTCACATTACGTCCATGTGCCATTACCTTCCAGCCCTCACGTTCCAAGCTATCAACACTCACTTACACTCAACCACTCAGGGCTCACCCGGCCAGATACTATCAGCAATCTCCCTCACCAACTTCAACTTCTTCACCATATCCTCCCTCTCCAATTTATTCCCCAAATGATGACTCGCAAACCCACACTGCGGACTAACTCCCATCCTCCCCAACGCCTCCTCTCTCGTCTGCCCAGCACCCTTCGCCACATACTCAGCAGCCTTGAGCACCCTCTCTTTCATCTCCTGCACATCCTCCAACTCCGGGAATTTACTAGTCACAACACCTACAATCACATTCTTGTGAGCTGGAAGTTCAGCGAGTGGTTCGAATCCGCCGGCGCGGGAGGTGTCGTATTCGAGGTAATACGTGTCCGCGTTGAGTTCGTTGAAGAGTTTCTTGGCAACGCGATCGTAGCCACCTTCGGAGAAGTGGATTGAGTAGGCAAAGTTGCCGCGGCAGAGGTGGATGCCGATGTGTAGATCGGAGGGACGGGCGGAGAGGCAGTCATTGTAGAGTTTGATGTAGGAGTCGAGGAGGGCGTCGGAGGATTCTCCTGCTTCTTTGAAGCCGTCCAACATTTTCTCGGAACAAAAGTCTACCTTGTCAGCAGGCATCACCACAAGGTGAGAGGGCACACTTACAGGCAAGGTTCGGGTCGTCGATGGTGATGTTCCCCACCCCTGCATCATACAGAATCTGCAATTCAGTTCTGTACGCGACCGCAATGTCGGCAAAGTACTCCTCATCGTTGGCATACACATCCTTCGGATACGCATGACCAGTCTGATATCTCAAGTGATACCACTCCGGCGCCGGCAACGTCAACTTCGCCTCCTTGACTTGTTCCGGCGTGAGAAGGCTCTTGAGATAGTTCCACTCGCGGAGGTATGTGCTACCCTTGTGCTTGATCTTGCCGGTGCAGACGATTGACTCGCCAGGTTTGTGGCTACTGGTAGCTACGAAATGTCAGCCTCGCAGTTCATACTCGACGAGGTAGTTGGACTTACTGAAAGCCGCAATATCAGGAACATAAAGTCGAAACATATCCCAGCTCGGCATAGGAACCTCCTCAAACCCCTCCAAACCAGGGAAGAAATTCCCCCAGAACTGATGACGTCGACTGATCTCGTCAGTCCAGTCTCTACTTCACTTGACACGCTTGCACGCTTCACACAACACCTACAAACACACCCACAACCTCACACGGAGAGCGACAGAGAGAAAAGAGAACTTACTACTCCCCATCAGTAACACCATGAAACCCAGCCTCAAGCTGCATCTTCACAATCTCCTCAACAGCCTCATCCTCAATCCGATGCAACTCATCGTCCCTCGCAATCTCCACCGCCAACTTCTCATCCATCGCGACACGCTTGTCGACCAAAGCCTGCGGTCGAAGCAGGGAACCCATATGTTCCGCCCTGAAGGGAGGTTTGCGATGATTCGTTGTTGATGCCATGGTTCTGCTTGTTCAATTGATCGCTCTCGTCCTAGGAGATGGTAGTGGTGTAGATCGAGGAGACGAGCGAAGCTAGCGACTGGTGCGCGGGAGGCTTATAAGTCGTCACATCATGCAATTGACCCCAAAAGCCACCAGAAGCGTAGTCGTCGTCGCATGGCACACATCCGACCGGAGATGTTCCCCGCGGTTTGTCAGAGATGACTATACCAGGCTAAGAGCTTTGAGGCGCGGATGCGGCGTACGTACAAGGGAGCTGAAGGAATCCATGCAGATCAAGCGATGCGACCTCGACTCGGCAAACGACCACGACAGGACGACTATGACGCAAGAGACTGAATTGGCCAATGCAGAACTCGCTTATTCAATTCGTTGTCAGCTTGAACTTCGAGTAGTACACCATGTGAATTGATTAGCAGAAGTTCCTGAATGGCACACGGATACCATGCCCAGGTCTTGACATCATCACACGGGCGTGCGGCACACCTCCACACCACGATACGACCCGAGGGACTAATGCATAAAACGCATTGCGCACTGCCGAGAGCGAGGGGATATGCGACAGTGAATATCTATGGCTGCTAGTGACATGCCACTTCAAAGTATGGAGAAGTGAATTCAGCGTGGGAAAACAGCGCCCATTATCGAGAGGTGAGACCTGCTTCACGAAACAGTAAGACGCGGATTGAAAGACCACTACGAAACAACCGAATAGTCTCAATCGCCTTGTCTCCTTGAATCCCCCCTTGCTGTCAACTTTACAGTCTGTCTCGATGATCATTTCGATTCTGAGGTAATAGTGCAAGTCGTCTGGTCCATGTCCCAGTACTTCCTCGTACTCATCATTAAGCTGATGGTCATCAAGGCCACGCGAGTATGCAAAGTAGATCTTTGGTTCGTCCTCAGGGCCAATGCGCAGCGTCACATTGTTGACTCGTGACGACCGACGTGCCACAACTACAGGTCGCGCATCCACCAGACTGACCGCCCTGACTGATGGCAGCGGAGTCCTCTTTTTGTCTGGGACTCGTAAGTCTGGGACGTTTTCGAGGTTCTTCAGAAAGTGACCTCGCTCTTATGGCTGGCCGGCTTGCGGGTCTTTGGTCTTCCGACTGTCCAGTGGAAGAGTTCGTCGCTGACGAAATAAATGAGGTCGCCGGGGATGCATCACCGGGAGTCAAAACACCACTTAAGTTTGTAGACGGCGCAAGGCCTGAGCCCTGCACTCTCGGAGCTCTTGCGACCGGCTTGGGACGGCATGGTTCCTCCTCACTCGACACTCTCGCGATTGGCATGGGACGGTCTGGGAATTGGCGAGACAGATCCCATTCTTCCGGATTGGTTGGATTCCGCTCGTAGGGTGTGCGTAGTCTAGGTGGCCATGGAGGAGGCACCATGTACGGCACGTAACAGAGAACCATAGGAACCGGATTGTGCCCGGGAGCATAAGGGTACATTCCCCCAGTAAATGCTGGTACACACGGTTGAGGAAAGGGACCATGTTGATATCCAGCGACTTGGCCTGGCGCAGGATCATGATAACGCGGTCCAGGACTCGGAGCGCCCCTGGAAGACGTCTGGTAGGAATCGGGACTCTGCCCAGAAGCTGAAGACGATCGATGCAAATTCACTTGGGGGTTTGGTTGTAGAGCCGGAGAGCGTCGCACCAGTTGATCCTCAACCTATGCACGAGGATCTCTTCTGGCCTGCGGCGTCCGGTTCTGAGACGAGCTCTGAGTTGTACTTTGACGTGGAGGTGCAGGCGGAGGTGTTGAAAGGGAATTCTGATTTGCAGGCGCTCGAAGTATCGACGCGATAGGTGGCAAAGGAGACTGGCCTCCGTATGAGCTCTGGGTTGTCTGACTGACAGATCGCAAAGCTTGGTCAGACAGTCTTGGTCTTGACTCGGTATCTCGAACGACCACGACAGTTGAACCGCTGCTGTCAGAAGACGCATGATCCTCAGGTGCAGAAGTCGATGAAGAAGGTGACGCCGGCTGTTGTGGGCTGTGCTTCGCTTCTGGCGTCGGCTCTCGATCTCCATTGATTGAACTCCAATCCCATTTTCTCCGCGACATGATGGTGGTGGACCGATGTTGTAAGGCTGAGGTGGTGATGGTGGTAATGAAGTGACGGGGTTGCGAGAAGTTCGCCTGGGGCCATGGTGGTTGTGAAGGAGACGGAGGGGACCATGTTGGCTCTGGTTGGAAGGAACGGTTTGGGTCTTGCCTCTTGCTCGACGCGCGCATTTGTAGTTCCCTGATGGCAACTTGAAGTCCATGAAGCGCGCCTGCCCTTCGAGTGCACACTGCTGAAAGCAGATACCAGGCATCTCAGACGACTTGCATATGCAGAATGATCACATCTGGTGACCGATTGACTCTTCGCAAGACTTTCTTTCCTGTCGTTAAATGAGGCGCAATCAGGGTATCGGAATACGAAGTAATATTATTCCTTGTCGCTAATGCTTCCAAAACACCCCAAACCCATGAAAATGCAACAAATCCAGTCCACCAGCATACATCAACCTCACAGGCCACAGTTCTTAGCAGCAACCTTGGTAGCCTTAACATCCACCCGTCCAAGCTGCGAAGCCTTGTTTCCAGTCAACGCATCCATAGCCTTCTTTCCAACATTGAAGCCCGAGGCCGCGTGATCAACAGCCAAGATGTTGATGCTCTTGCCCTTGTACTCCAGCTTCCAGCATCCGCCGCATTCCTTGGAGTTCCAGCCGGCGATGGCTTGGGCGCCGCCGATGTAGGGGAAGCGGGGGATTTGGCCTTGGGTGTGCCAGCCGTGCTTTGTGATGAGGCCGTTTTGGCCGTCGGAGCAGGCGAGGGATGTGAGAGGGCGGGCGGATTGGTCGTAGCCGGTGTCGTAGGAGACTAAGACTGTTAGCAGGTGAAGTTGGAAATTAGTGAGATTAGTAACTTACGGGTGACGGCTGAGCCGAGGGCCAGCATGGAAGAGAGGATGGGGAGGATTGAGAGTTGCATGTTTGCGGTTGTGGTTGTGGTTGTGGTTGTGGTTGTGGTTGTGGTTGTGGTTGTGGTTGTGGTTGTGGTTGTGGTTGTGGTTGAGAGAGACTGAAAAGTCGTTGAAGTTTGGGAAGGAGAAGGTGTTGATTGGAGTGATATTGGTTGAGTGTGATGATCTGATCTGTCTACAGTAAGATTGTTGAAGCCTTTCGCCTCTCTTTATACTTCTTCATTGAATCGCATCCCGTGCTTCCATCACAGTCAATAAGGTATTCCACGAACCCATCAAGTGACGTTACTAGCTTCCCGTATTCCCCAAATAGAAACAACAGCGGCACTTACATGCCGCTCCTTAGCACCAATCCACTAACCTCTAGCCCCCGTCACCCCAGCCCCCAAGACTTTCCCCGAATAGGGCCCAAAGAAGCAGACTATCGAAGGTCCCTTTTTACGAGGTTGTGGCATGTCGCCAGTGGAGAAAAAGTGTAATAGTACGAATA
The DNA here is from genome assembly GCA_021347865.1 of Sarocladiaceae sp. CBMAI 1973. NCBI lineage: Eukaryota > Fungi > Ascomycota > Sordariomycetes > Hypocreales > Sarocladiaceae > Sarocladiaceae sp. CBMAI 1973. The sequence continues at coordinate 101,219 of WNLN01000024.1, forward strand.
TGTCACCAGGTGGGTATGCCGTTGTGCCGGGGTCCAGGCCTTGGACTATTGCCAGAGAGGGTATAAGCGCCGATTCAGGGCTCGTGATTGCTCCGCCCGCGTACATGGTAGGCCCGTGTTCTTTAGGTTTGGTTGTCTCTTAAGTTATGCATTTAATTGATTTATTTGCTAATGAATTCTCGAAGCCGTAGAACTCACCATGGCCTGGATTGGTGCGGACTCGCCGTCTCGGTTTTGAGGCTGTGCTTGGTAGGTCAACTATACGGTCTGCGGTAAGACATGGCACGACTGATCGTTGCCGAAGAAGGACGGCGGAATTGAACCGTGAATCTAGATCTATTCCTTTTATCGGGTCCCCGCGGGATCTACCCATATGACGTCCCTAGCCTACCGACATGCAGAGAAATACGAGTCAAAGATCCCTGATGCTCATCCCCACCTGCTGTATTCAACCGATCTCATGACCGAATCACCTTCGTTCCCTCGGCAGGCTCCAACAGCTTCCACTCGCACTTCAAGTCCTTGTTCTCATTATGTTCCCTCAACTTTCCGATGATCTTATTCGCAATCTCCTCGAAGTTCTCGGTAGCGAGGGCGAGGATCGTAGGGCCAGCGCCGGAGAGGCAGACACCCAAGAATCCCTTCTCGGTTTTGGGAGACATTGAGGAGACGATCTCAGTCAGGCCGGGGATGAGGGTTTGGCGGTACGGTTGGTGGATCTTGTCCTGCATCGCGAGGTTGATGAGTTCGGGGTCTGGAGGGGATTGGCCGAGGGCGACGGGGAGGAGGGCTATTCTTTGAAGGTTGAAGGTCTATAGGAATTAGCAAATCGTAACAACAGTGTGGTTCAAAAGAGATACTCACCACGTCTGGTCGCGAGTACTTCTCGGGCAAGACCTCGCGGGCCTTGTGTGTGGGCACTACAAAGTCGGGGATAATGGCCACGGCCTTGATCTCCTTCGCCCAGGGGAACTTGATGTGGTGACCGATGCCGTGCGGTGGCTTCGGTGGGCGCATGCCCGTATCCTCGCCTCCTGCCGGTGCCGGGAGAACTTCACTGAGAGGGATCTCGGTACGGGCGGTATCCTCGGGGGTCAGGGGCTTGAGGTATGTTCCAACAAAGCCGCCGAACAGGGCAGCACCAACATTGTCGGGATGTCTCTCTACAGATTTTGTCAGCAAGTGCAATTATCATTGTCCTCGGGACAAACATCGTAGTTGTTCTCGGGAGAAGGGGACGCACCGATCATCAAGCAGTAGTCAAACAGCCTCTCGTCAGAGATCTGCAGACCACCAACTTCCTTGCCAAGCATCACACCAGCAACAACAGCCGCTCCCGAACTTCCCAATCCACGCCCAAGCGGGATAGGGTTCTTGATGTGCACATGCGTCTCAACAGGGAACTCTCGCTGATCATGACATCGCAGCACGTAAAGCGCGACCCTTGTCAAAAGATTCTCCTGCGGGTCGAGGCTGATATCCGATGACCCCTCTCCTTGTCCCTCATATGTAACGCGGCAGTTCAACGGGTGTTCAGACGTCTTCTTCGACCGGTCGATTGTAACGTGCAATTCGAGGTACACGGAGAGGGCGAGGCCGATGACATCGAAGCCAGGACCGATGTTTGCGCTGGAGCTTGGTGTTTTGATGATGAAGGACTCCATGATTGCGGTGTCTGCGTTCGACAATGGAGGGATTGGAGAGGACAATTGCTTGTTGCGTGATTCGGCGTGGGAATTGCGTGTCAGGGTCGTGGGGAGAAGTTTGCGAGAGCTTCACTTTGATGGACCGATGATCGGAGGGAGGGGCAGTCACTGGCAGTGGCTGATGTGGCTGCGTGGGACGATGAGCTGTGCGCACCTGTGGTGGGGGTTGCGCTGTCCCTGGATGTGGCTGGAGGGCTAAGCTAGCAACGAGCTGGAAGCCTGTTGTTGTCAACAGCCTCTGGACACAAAGCAATGAAAAGGTATATCGCCTTTACGAATAAGTCGCATAACATCTCTCTAACATGGCTTATTCAAATACACATTGTTCAGATGCAATGCTACAGCGCGTAAGACTCAACTCGACCTTCCATGTAAGAGGGCGTCAGCAAAGATGCACGATGTAGCCATAATGGGCATCAAATTTCCCTTGAAATGCAACTTATTGCTCCTTCCAGAGGGTAATCACAATGCCGCTGATTTTGTTCGCCATAATAAGCGGAACCGATTGTTTAAAGCAAACTTGCCTCGTCAGACAACAAAACTATAACCCCAACATGAAGACACGGAAGCTGCGGACATCACATGTTAGCTCTGACATACCGCCCAGACATCTAGAAGGTTTCCGTAAGATTAAAGTCTCCGAAAGCCTCCATTTGTCTGAATTAGGTTGCCATTTCGACCAAGGACGGCCACTCTTCTGTCCGTCTTCCAGAAACTCGTCCCCTGGGTGGATCAGCCTCGGCTTGACCACCGTTTTGGAAACGGACAGCGCGTACCTTGGCATTCCGTTAGCACTCGGACAGCACTACGGTGCAGCACATGCGCATTGCTGATCACCACGCTCAACGCCGGCAGTGCGCGATTGCTGCACGATCGTCCATCTATCCCTCCGGTTTTCACGAATTGCCGTATTAGTCCTTGACGTATACTTCGCCCAGCCATACAAGGCTTTCGGCCCAAGCCGCTTGTTCTCTTGCTTTCTCTCCTGTTACTATTTTCCTTCTTTTCCACCTTCCTCGGTGCTAAAACGGTTGGGAACGCGGCCACGTCTTTATTGGGCTTATCGCCGTGCGACAATCCAACGTCAGCGTTGATATATCCTCCCTCCCTGCTAAGACCCTCGGCCACTTTTCCTTTCCATATCCCGCACTCTCCCTCTTCTCAATTGCTTCCCTCTCAAACACACACCTTTACGTCTCAAGACTTGCTACGCAAGCGGTACAGACACAATGGCGTCCGCAACTATGATGCAGGAGGCTGTTCGCAAAGCCATGAACAGCCACCTCTTCATGCCCACCATCATCGGCGGCGCTGGTCTTGCTGCGTGGAAGTACGACGCGCAAGTAGCTGTGCGCAACTTCGTCACCGGTCCGGGTCGTGTATGGCGCATCCTCGTGCTTCTCACCGTTGTCCTCAACTGGAAGTCTCTACCATTTGCCTGGACCGTAAGTCTCTTGCCTCCGAATCGTTGCGCAATTGCACATACTAACTTGCCTGACAGTTCCGCGTCTTCAACTCCTTCTACTACCACCTCATCCGCCGCAAGCATGTCCGCCTCGGCCCCCGCGCCCTCTTCAAGCCCGTCATCACATCCACACGTGCGCCCATCTTCGAGATCGACTACAACATGCACAAGTCCAACTCAACCTTCTTCTCCGACGCAGACGTTGCCCGTTCCCACGCAGTCTGCTATCTCCTACGCACCGCGTGGGACAACGCAAACAACAACCGCAAGACCCGTCTTGTTCTCGACCCAAAGACCAACGAGCCCATGAAGGGTACACTCAGCATCGTGCTGGGATCTGTGGAGTGCTCGTTCAGGAAGGAGGTTAGCTTGTTCCAGAAGTATGAGATGTGGACGAGTATTCTCTCGTGGGACAGGAAGTGGGTGTACACTGTCACGTACTTCGTGAAGAAGGGCACCGCAAAGCCGACGGAGTGGCTCGACCCTAGCTTCGCAAAGGCAAAGACTCGCAACTCGAGCGATGCGGCCGGTGGTTGGGAGCGCAACATCCTCGCCACTTCAGTCGCAAAGTACGTCTTCAAGCTCGGCCGCTTCACAGTCCACCCAGCAATCCTCCTCAACGACGCCGGCCTCCTACCTGAAAGACCGGGCGGCTGGATGAGCGGCGAGGCACAACTCGGCGACGAGGCGGACCTTTCAGAAGTCGATCTGAAGAAGGTCGGCGAGTGGGACTGGCAGCGCGTTGAGGCGCAGAGGAGGAAAGGCTACGAGTTCGCGTCGCAACTCTCAGGGCTTGATGAGGTGAAGGATATGTTTGATGGAGGAAGTCAAGGCGCCCTCGGCCGCTGGGGACCTGGCTAGACGAAACTCAACTGGGGTTTCACGTCGAGTGGTAGACTGATCACGTCGAGTGGTAGACTGATATCATTGTATAGATATAAAGCGCTCAGATACGCACATACAGAAGAATTCGAATTCCAACGCTTTCCAGAACGCCTCCAAACTGACTCTCCATTTTTTCCTTCGGGTATATCATCACAGCCTTCGTTCGTGTTTTTACATCATCACAGCGCCAGCGACTATCGCAACCATTGCCAATGCCCCAGCTGCGGCTCGTGTATTCATCGCGCCGTCTTCGAGATCAACCGTCGTCATCTTCGGTAGCGCTGGGTTGACCGTGTCCGTCGACGACATATTCTGCGCCGCGCCCTCCGCGACAACATTGCAAATCTCGAATGAAGTCTGTGCCGCGTCTACAATACGATGGTCAGCTTGTTGACTCCATGTCCAAAGCGCAAGACACAATTGACATACGCGCGATATCCTCTAGTCCACAACCAGCTCTGACGAAACAGGGCGTCACGTCTTGGATGATGGCTTGCATGTTGCTGCACTGACATGCCAAGTCGATGACGGTGCAGTTGTGTTGTGCCGCTGTGGTTTGGATGCATTGCACGGAGCAGGCTGGGAGTTTGTCTTGGAGTGCGAGGATTTTGGCGAGGTCTACTTCGGCGCAAGCAGTGGCCGCGAATAGGAGGAAGCTGAGGAGATGCATTGCGAGGTATTTGTCGGCAGTTTTGGTTCGTCGATTTCGGGGGTGCGAGTCTATCGATTGTCCTTGTATACTCTTGTTACTTGATAGTCCTCGAGGACGAGTCGCTCTTCTCACAACACCAGCATAAGATTATTCAGAATGCAGAACAATGGAAAAGCAGGAGAAGCCTAGAAGAAGCAAAAGCTGACAGCATCTCTTCCCGTTCAATTAAGACATTGCCGAGACTGTACCACCTCCACCCTCATACGCATTAGACTACACGCAGATACCCATGTCCTCCCAAAATCTCACCAAACCGGGGGAAGGGGGGCAACTCAGCAGGGACACTATGCTGGCCGTACCCGATGCAGCTTAAACGAGGGCCTCCAGAACCAAAAGTGTGACAAGAGGACCCATGTATCCTAAGCCCTGTGAAACGACTTGCAGAAAGTTTGGAAGATGGGGTCAACATTCAGCTAGGATGTGACAGGGGTCAATGCGTGTGAGGATGGGGCATTACCCGCAGTTCATGGATGAATTGGTCACGACTGTGAAGACAAACGAGAATAAAACGCGACTACGGAAGTGTCAGTGGGTGGACGGCCAAGATTGGTGGCTGGCTGCTGAAGCCACGGCGCCGGTGACGAGGAGTCTAGACGTCGACCTATGCCAGACACTTATGCACTCATTGCACGATCGAAGCTCTCTCGACAACGCGGTTCGCAATCTACACCCGCCCCGGGACAGCACCTCGACAATCGCAAGCGAGGAACCATTTCGCCGATCCACCGTCTACAAGCTTGGGTGCAGGCTTGGATGGTGTTACATCCGAGGACTTTTTCCGTCTCACCCACCCTACCCAGTCGGGGAACCGGGGGTGTTGGCGCGGTTTCCCCTGCATGAGTCTGGAGTGAGAAGTTGAAGGATGGTTGTGGTCCACGTGTGCCTGAAAGTTGGGCCTTGTTGGGGAAGTGTCTTCGTCTAGGTAATTCGAGGTCATTGGTGGCTTTACTACAATCGCCAATGATAGACTGCAACGAGGGTGCTGACAACCTCGAGGTTGCTAACTTCAGCTGGCTTGCTAGGCCAAGGCAATTGGCGACTTGCCTCGAGCGATGCGCGCATCAGATGGCTGCGTGCCGTCGTCGCAGTAGGCGAAGACATCATGCTAATGATTGGGGACGAACGCTATGACATGACGGCACGTTCTCGTGTGGGGTTGAGTCGCCTTACCAGCTAGTCAAAGATCAAATGCACATCCGCTAATATCAAGTGGCTGTTATCGTTTGACTAATGTCGCCCGTGCGCTGGTCGAGACACTTGCTGACTGTGGCGGGCTGAGATCTGAGCAGGCGTCACATAAGCTTCTTACTGGTCGCTGCAAACAACACGACTAACATCCGCGCTGCCTTGAAGGCGAGGTGTCTCACGACATCACGATCCGAACCAGAAAACCGCAACCCTACAATGCGAGCGATCCTTCACGAGGTTCGGCCGCCGATCTATCCAATCCAAGTATGTAAGGAAGGCAACCTGAAGTTCTCAGAGACTAGTTTGTATGTGAGTCCACATTGACGGCTTTGCCATCTCGGTGCTTGACTCTATATTGTCTTCATCATGTGAACTTCAGGCGCCTCCGTCCAACAGCTACGTGGTCGGAGCCTCCAGCGAGACCCCAGAGTGTAAATGGGTGATGACCACGCGGCTGTTGAGCATCGGCATGCCATCAAAGTGAACGCTCTACCCCCTTCGCCTCGAGAATGAGCCCCATTGAGTAACCTGGCCTGGACCAGGCAATCGCATACCTATCAACCTCGACAAAGATCCTCTGGGGAGAAACACCCAAGCCCGCATGCTCCAGCGGCCAACCCGTCATCCGAGAAGCACCCAAGGTCCAGGACATCAACCATTGACAGCCGGCATGGCACCCAACTCGGACTCATATCTTCATCCAAAAGCGGCTGAGCACCACGCCATCGTCAGGTCAAAACCTTTCGCTCGAAATGCCACGGTCGGATGTAACGACGAGCCAGGGCGGGAGGCAAGGGGGGATGGGTCACCAAAGGCATGTTTCTCCAACGCGAGGTCAGCCGCAGTGCTTCTATGGCGGCGCGTTTCCGCGAGCTTCATAAGAAGACGTCCGGGGACTTTCTCCCAAAGCTTACTGCGACGCACGAGGCATCGCGAGACGAGCAAGCCTGTCTCTGTTTGGAGCTTCGAATAGCGATTTGTCGAGCGAAGGGGGAGGAGCGTTGAGGAGAGAAGGAAGAGAGCTCACAAAAATTTCGAGAGCTTTTTGTTTTGGCAAACGTGGGGCTGTGGCTCGGTAGCTCCAGCCACACATGATGCCACACATACTGCCACAAGTCCACATCAACTCGCGATTTCAACGACCAGCAATGACCGCTTGTCCACCAAAAAAAGAATCTTTGCGTGGATTTGTGACATAACATGAACAAATGGCAAAAGAAATGGTTTCGTCCGGGCTCGAACCGGAGACCTTCTCGGTGTTAACGAGGCGCGCTACCAACTGCGCCACGAAACCAAAGAATCGTACAGATGAGCCGAAGTGGTTTCGTCCGGGCTCGAACCGGAGACCTTCTCGGTGTTAACGAGGCGCGCTACCAACTGCGCCACGAAACCAGGCTTTGAATCAACTGATCTGATTGGATGACTGCAGCACTTACTATTGGTCTCTATACATGCTGCAGCTCCCGTTCAACACCTGGCAGCACCTGCCCAGCTTTGCAACCCTACAGGAGACTTCGAGTAGGTACGAGGAGAGATTGAGGATACCTATAGGCATATTGTGGTAGATGCTCACATAGAATTTTCTTGCATCGTTGATAGGTACTCTATGATTTCTCATCAAACTTCAAACGGTTCTGTAGCAGTTGCCGTCCTGAAAGTGAATGTTTACATCAATCACCAAGGAAGTTCTACCAGACCTATAATCCAGCAGTGTTTTTCTGGGATGTTCGTACTCTTGGCGAAGAAAGGCACAACTGTGCGCCGTCAAGGATAAGCTAATAAGAATTGATATTTAAAGCTATAGGCAGTGAAATAAAGCAAAGTTGAATTGAAGACCGTGGTGGCCTGGTTTAGGCAGAGTATTGGTGATGTTGGCGGCTTGTGAGTGGCTGGTTGACCGACGCCACACTAGGCGCGTGGCTGCCAGCTGCTGCCTTTTGCTCGCCTAACTCGAAGAAACATCTTCTCGACGTCAACCTCACGCCTCCACGCCCAACACCACGCCTTCATTCACGACGACTCAGACATTACACGCCTTGGAACTTTGTCTCTCCGTTGTAACGGATTTTCGACTTCCCACCGCGCACATCGATTGAAGGCGGCGCACCGCGGCGCGTCTAGCTGCCCGTTCGCGACAGCTCGAGACTCGAGCAACCACACATAAACCATGGCCGGCCTCTTCGGTTCGTCATCGACGTCGTCGTCAACGACAAACACACTCGGCGAGCTAAAAAACGATGTTCCTCTCGAGAACCCACCCACCGACTCCATCTCTGATCTCTCCTTCTCTCCCGCGCCAAATGGACCCGACTTCCTTGCAGTTGCGAGCTGGGACAACAAAGTTCGGATCTACGAGATTGCTGGAAACGGTCAGAGTCAAGGGAAGCACGCATACGAGCACAGTCAACCGGTGCTGAACGTTGACTTTTCAAAGGTAAGCTATTTTACATATCAGGTTCTGTTTGAACGCCACTGACGTTCTCCAGGATGGAACAAAAGTTGCATCTGCAGGTGCCGACAAGACCGTGAAGGTCTGCGATCTCGCCTCGCAACAAGACATCGCCGTCGGTACCCACGATCAACCCGTGCGCTCCGTTCGCTGGTTCGAGGCCGATGGTGGCACTCCGATGCTTGTATCCGGCTCTTGGGACAAGACCATCAAGTACTGGGATCTTCGTCAGCAGGGCGCTGCTCTGTCGGTTAATTGCCAAGACAGAGTGTACACCATGGACGTGAAGGACAACCTTTTGGTGGTTGGCACAGCCGACAGGTACATCAATGTGATCAACTTGAAGGATCCTGGCAAGTTCTACAAGACACTGCAAAGCCCGCTGAAGTGGCAGACGAGGGTAGTTAGCTGCTTCGCCGATTCTGCTGGATTTGCCATTGGCAGTATCGAGGGACGTTGCGCGATTCAGTATGTCGAGGACAAGGACTCGAGGTAAGCTGCTCCCTGCACTATGTACACGACGAAGCTAACCGACAACAGCTCCAACTTCTCCTTCAAATGTCACCGTGACCCCCCTTCGAATAACGTCGCAAACTGCTACGCCGTCAACGACATCTCGTTCCACCCCGTGCACGGCACATTCAGCACCGCCGGTTCCGACGGAACCTTCCACTTCTGGGACAAGGACGCCAAGCACCGTCTCAAGGGCTACCCCAACGTGGGTGGCAGCATCACCGCGACGACTTTCAACAAGAATGGTAGCATATTTGCGTATGCCGTTAGCTACGACTGGAGCAAGGGATACCAACACAACACGGCGCAGTACCCGAACAAGGTCATGCTGCATCCTGTGAACCAGGACGAGTGCAAGCCAAGGCCGTCGATGAAGAAGAGGTGAAGGATGGATAATGGGATTCAGCAACAGCTGGAAGTTGGACTATTTTCGGCAAGGTCAAATGCAATACGTGAGGATACACGAAGACATTGTTCGCTCTTGGTGTCTCGATGTGGTTTCGTAGTGGCAAGTTGATGAGGCTCACGAGTTTGTCACATTATGGAAACAGAACAGGGCTCTGGATGAGTCTACTTGGAACAGGGCCTATACAATGCCAATGATGGCCATTGAGTCTGGATGTGTAGCGTAGATAGCAAAAACAAAAGGTCAACTAACTGCCGCATTACAACTCTCTTTATTGGATTAGGTAAATGGAGTAAATCTCCTAGGTAGACTTGTCTCGTGGACAGCCCGTCTGAGTCCCTCTCAGACTTCGCGATAGAACAGAGAAAAGTCAAGCACTGATCATAGCATCTTGTATCATAATTGGCTGTGTTTAAGCCTTCTTGGCCGCAGCGCCAAACACATCATCGACCATCCCCTTCCACAGATCGGTCAACATGTTGCCCTCATCCTTCGACTCAGCCTGCTGACTCGAGTGCGCGAACCCAAGGTTGATGGTATCAGCACCACCGGCGGAGGCTACTTCTGTGAGAGCGCTGGCGGGAATGACGTTTTCGGGATCTGAGGCCACAATTGTGACCTCGGGTGTTTCTGAGATCGGCGCAGCCGCGGCAGGGTGGGCTGTTGTGTATGCGTCCGGGAGGAGGGGAACGCGGATCTCGTTGATGTAGGATGAAGATGATTTAAGGAGGGACGAGCTAGGGAGAATGGTAACTCCGGAAGCTTGATTGCGTTTTGAGGAGGAGGAGAAGGTTTGCATGAGCGGGCGGGTACGGTTGGCGATTGAAGGCTGGGGTGTAGGGCGGTGGGCGGTTGTGATAGAGCGAGACTGGGCGATGTCAGTGCGAATACAATGAGGAAATGGGTCTCGATGATCTAGAAGACTTACATCATGCTGGTTCTCGTTACTCCTACGTGCAAGGAGATCTGCGTACTTTGGCATGATGGATGCGCCAGCTCCATGGGCGGTACTATCGAGGAGCGGGCTACTGGCGCGAGACGCAGCCGTGGAGACGGTACGTGAGAGCTGAGTGACGCGAGACATGTTGGACTGCTGTGAATGTCGACAACTACTGTGGGATATTGACTTGTTCTCAGTAAAGCACGATTGAAGGATGAATGTGGTGAATAGACGGAAAAACGAAGAAGAGGGGGAATGCAACGGACGGGCTGGACGGGTGAGGTGCAGTGCTTATACCGATTCAGCCAACCCCAGTGTCCGAATCGGATGAGGTGCTGGGGGAGATTTGCGGTGACTCTGATAGGCGTTAGCTGCAGCTCCTGGACCGGAGGGAGGGAACCTGGAGAGCAGAGAGCTCGGGCCACCCAACAGCCCACTGGCAGCTGCGACTGAAGCTCGGGCCGGCGCCGGTACCTGTTCGGGCCACAGCCACGGGTGGCCCGTGGAAGTCACAGCGACTTGGCTCAGCACTGCCAGCTCTGCCGACTGGGTTTCCAGTGGGCTGATGTGGGCCTGCGAGTCTCGACTGTTGAGGATCCAGATGCCGATCTGGCCATGGTGATCTACCTTGTCAGGTGCCTAAATTTAGGGAGAGACAGTGATTGTTGGGGCACGCAATGCCTCACCGCGCCACAACCCCTGGCACTAAACGAAGCGAACGAAACGACATGTTCACCGCTTGGACGTACGTGGAAGTGAGGCTTGATGGAATTGTCCACGCGTACAGTTTCATCATCGCCTATCTTTGGTATCTCGCATTGCCACCTGTCCCACTGTACTTACTTCGACTCCTGTAGATCTAGGGATGTTTGGTCTGGGTGTTGGAGATAGGTAGGAAAGTGGAAGCTGATAAGGTGAGACAGCGAGATGAGCCGCGAAGATAAACATGGAATGCAAAACAAGGGTCCAACAGCTTATCCCTTCCCAACGCGTCCAAAGTCTATTGCACAGGTACGAACCATTCACCGCTAATCTCCTACATCGGCTGATAGCCGGATTGGGAACACGCATGTCTTCAAATGAACTTGCCGTAGATAGGCTCTGACGCAAACATTTCACATGATAGACAATGATAATTAACTCGAAGTATCTAAGACTGAGCATATCTCATGACAGGCAATCATTCGTCCATAACACAGCTCTGCCATCCCCATCTCGCATAGGTGCATTTGACAAGTCGTTCAACCTCGCACTTTAACCAGAATAGCGGTGACGCTTGTTCTCGCGATCGGTCATGTCCCTTTAGAATGTCAGCCTGATGTCCGATAATGAGAGAAAGAAGAGCACATACATCAAACCAGTGGTGACGGCCTCGTCAACGCTACCGGGCTGGTACTCAACCTCAGTCTCGGCGCGCTTGTTCCTGCGTCGGTTTTCGAGGCGCATCAAAGACCAATTGGTCATCTGAACAGCCATGTAGGTACACAACGAGCTGAACAAGTTAGTTCTTTCTTCTCAACGCTACAGGGCGGAGACTTACGCAATGACAAATTTCATGCCAGTCGGGTATCTGGGAGCCTCTGACTTCAGGAAGGTCTGGGGGCAAATGATGTTGATTAGGCAGTAGAAGAAAAACGTGACTGAGGTCGTCACCTGCTTCTTCGTGAAGCCACCAATGTTTGCACCAATGACAGACATGATGACGTTGTAGTTTGCGGTCGCGAAAGACAAGATGATGACCGAGGCGAGACGGCGCGACTGGTACTGAATCTCAGGAGGCGTGACGTAGAGCAGGATGACGCCAATGACAGCCACGATAGTAGCACAGACCGTGATGGGAATCTTCATGTTCCTGCAAGACTTGATGAACGTCGGGGGGAAAGACACGCAGAGCACCACAACTGTCTGGACCGCGTAGTTAGGAATGGTCAGGAGTTGAGTGGTCAGGGGTCCATAGCCAAAGCCTCGGATGATCAGACCAAGGAAGTTCGTCTGTACGCTGCCAGAAACCTGGGCGAAGAACATGGCAGCGAAGATGAGATAGACGTGGACATCTTTGAAAGCCTCGCGAGCCTGACCCCACTTGAACTCCTTGTTCTTAATGCCAGTCTGCTCTCTGGCGATGCGTTCGACTGCCACGGCCTTTTCTCTGGGAGTGAGCCACTTGACACTGGTGGGAGAGTCGGGCAAGAAGAACCAAAGAATGACACCGTAGCCACAGCTGATAAGGCCGAGGAGAAGAAAGATGAGCTGCCATGGCTTGAGGGGTCCGCTGGTGACGTTGCCCAAAGCCCAGAAGACGAGGATGAAAGGAATTGGGAGAAGTCCGTTCATGAATGTCCACAGGCCGAGACGAGCCGGTTGCTCTCGGTGGGTGTACCACATGGTAGTGATGAACAGCAAACCGGGCACGAGCACAGACTCCAGGAGACCGAGAAGGAATCTCATAGCTGCGAGAGTTGCAAAGTTCTTCGCACCAATACAGCCAAGGAGGGTGATACCCCAGGCAAAGAAGGCGACTCCCAGGGTCTTTCCAACATGAAAGTATTGGAGTACACGACCTGCAAAGATTGAACCAAGCAAGTTGCCAAAGTAGAAAATAGAGGCAGCCCAGGAGTAGTCCTGACCCTCGAGGTTGAGATCCTCAATCAGGCCGTAGATGGAAGCAGCTCCAAGACCAGCCTTGTCGACATATTGAAGACCACAGGCAATAGCCGCAAGCGGCAAAATTCGAAGATCGATCTTTCGGAGGATCCTCTTGTTTTCTTCCTCGGTGAAGTCGAGATCCTGACCCTCGAGGGCAGCGGCGTTGTCGTCAGCTGCCTTTTCGTTGCCGATCTTGAGAGGCGCTGGCTCCTCTTGGTGACCGACAGTAGACTTGTCGTTATCAATCTCCGTAGCTGCCATTTTCAAAGATTCGAATCAGAACCAGATAAGTTGTTAGAAGGATGACCAGAAAGATGATCTTGCTGAAGTGTGCAGATCTCCTGATGAGGATTTGCCCCCCGTACTTATGTTCTGGGAACCTCGCGATGGTCGCGAGGAGGCTGTTGTTGTCTTGGCCCAATTCCTCCGCCACATCCATGTAGTTGTCTAGAGTCATGCCCTTTGCGTTCCCGGCTACGTATCGGGAACAGTCCCGGCACCGTGGTGCCATGCGATGCAAGACTAGTGGTGTTAGCTCATCTGCTCCCCGCGCTTACACCAATCTCGCCCCATGGGGACGTTCACGATTGTTGCCAAGCCTGTGAGAGGGTGCGAAATTGGTGACCGGGAGATACTTCAGCCGCCGGAATTGCTCGCATTATGGGCCTGCGTGTCCTGACCAGGGATGTCATCTTCATTGGGCCCATGTGAGTTGGGGTTGCGATCCACAAGCTGAGACGACTTGCGCTAAAAGTAATTGGCACCGTAACGGTGACAGACCAGGCGTACTATGCGTGTGCTGGATCCGATAGTCTGCCTCTAGAATTTCAGTCACTGATATCGTCTGGTATTCGTTCACGTAAAGTCGAGTCTCATATTGGCGTCAGTGACTTCACAAATGATGTTTGATAGACGCCGGTCCGGCGAGCGATAGCACAAGCCGACAGACATGTCGAGGTCCAAGATCGATGTGCACGCACATGTGCTTCCGCCTACCTGGCGGGCAGAATGCAGCAAAAGGGGGTACGATTTCCCGGTAGGTCTTTACGTTCCATGATGAACGCGTTCTTCCAGACAATGCTAATCATTCTGAGAAGGAATGGACGGTAGAAGCTCATATCGAGTCGATGAACAGACTCGGAATCCAGAAGTCAATATTGAGCGTCACAGCACCTGGAGTACACCTAGATCCGAACGACGATGAGCTTGCAAGACGCCTGGCTCGCGATGCCAACCTCTTCATGGCGCAAGTTGTCGAGCAATACCCCGACCGCTTCGGTTTCTTTGCTACCCTGCCTTTACCAGATTGCAAAGGCGCCATCGACGAAGCTGTTTTTGCACTAGAAGAACTGAAAGCAGACGGAATTGGTCTTCTTGCGAGTAGCCACGGCGTCTACCTAGGCAACGCAAAGTTCGAACCCGTGTTCGAGACTCTGAATCGTCTGAGGGCACGAATATTCCTACATCCCACTCTGTGTCGACATCAACCATTCCAAAGTGGCTATAGAGCAATATCAGAACCTGTCCCGACTCTGCCAGGATCGATCCTTGAGTACATGTTCGACACTACCAGGGCTGTAACAAACCTTCTCGTCTCAGGGACAGTCTCAAGACATACGCGATTGACATTCATCGTGCCACACTGCGGTGCAGTACTACCTGCGACTATCGATCGATCGACAGAGTTCGCAGCCAGAGCACTGGGCAAGAAAGACACAATAACATCGAAAGAGGCAAGATTGCTCTTGAAGGAGAGGTTCTTCTTCGATCTTGCAGGGTTCGTGTGCTCCGATCAGCTGCCTGCCATCTTAAGAATCACAACACCAGATAGGTTGCTATATGGAAGCGATCTGCCGTTCACACCGGTGAAGCTCGCAAGGGAGTTGATGGATGATCTAGACAAGCACTTGGCGCAGTGTTGCGCGGAGCAGGGTCAAGCGGTGTATCGTGACAACGCGCTGCTATTCTTTCAAGGAAAGTAAAGAGAACTTGAATTATCTCCGTATTTTGATAAGTCAATCGAGGATAGGTAAAATTTATCGAAAAAAAAAGCAGCAATGCTCTTGCCTCCAAGTCGCAAAAGATTATGTAATGGGGCACCTGCCTAGATCGCGTTCACCTCGCACTGGCGACTGGTCACTCCTTCAACGACCGACCGTAAATTCCCCAAATTGTGAAGGTCAGTCTGGGATAAAATTGCGTCGAGCCCATGTTTTCATAAACGAAATCGTCCGTTGTGTGAGCATGATACAATGTGTCGCGATAGCCGGCAGAAAGTATGATGAGTTCCAACGAGCCAGCGGCGCGGCAAAGGACCGATCCGGCCCACGAACCCTCAAAGAAGAGAAGAATCCGCCCTCCAAGAGGGCTCGGCTTGCGATCTAGAGCTGGCTGGTAAGACTACTATAGGTACACACAGAGTCTGCATGGGCTGACATTTCTTTCAACCTGACAGCATTCCGTGCAGATCTAGGCATCGCAAATGCGACGAAGTGCGGCCGCTGTGCGGTGACTGCAAGAAGTTCAAACGCGATTGCCAATGGGCTCCTTCGTCCCAAGCGGATACTGTGCCGCGAGTCTCAGTCACGGACGTGAGAGGATTGCGTCGCAGCGCGACCGCAATCCCTAAACGAGGGGAAACCAGCAGAATGGAGGATCATGCGGCACCAGAAATGAGCTTCGGCATCGAGCGTCGATTCTCCGTATCGACATCTACTGGCGCACTGTCCTTCGAGTCCCCGGATAGCTCTAGGGCGACCGTGGACGGCCAGACACAATCGTATTGGTCAGATGTCCTAATGAACAAATCGAATGAAGCCTTGGCTCAACAGGAGACCCCTTCTGAGATCGAAAGTTCCATCAAAGCCTCTTTCCCCTTGATACAATGGAGCATCGATGAAGTTGCCGGTGTGAGCGGCCTAGAAGGCGCAGAAGAGTCTCTCGAGCGGTCGCAAGAGTTCTTCATGGACCGGTGGGAGAACAACGAACCAGCTCCTGAGGTCAATTTAAGCACACGGGAAATTATGTACTTCTCTAACTTTGTCAAAAGGTGTGCTGGCTGGGTAAGCAAATATGTCAATGAAGCATCATCCTGAAGCCTAATGTGGTTGTAGTTTGACATTTTCGACCATCAACAACATTTCGCCAGTCACGTAGCACATCTAGCGGTACGTACCAGCACTGATCAGGCTCATCTAAAGATCATTTTTCTAACGCCTGACAGCGGTACGACGAAGGCTTGATGAATGCTGTTCTTGCATTAGCTGCGCATCACTTACTTCACCTACAATCTAGAACCAATATGGTTCTAACAGTCAGCCTGGACGATGCAGCCAGATTCTATTCCAAGGCTCTATGCTACGTCCAAAGGGCAATGCAGCATGCGTCATACGCTCAGTCCGAAGAGCTGCTTGCCACTTCGCTCATCGTCTCTGCGTATGAAATGATGACGGGGTCAATGGAAGGTTGGACTCGGCACCTGAAAGGTGTTTACTGGATCCAGAGGTGCCAAAGAGTCAACAGCCTCTCTCCAGGTCTGCGCCAGGCTGTGTGGTGGTCCTGGTTACGACAAGAACAATGGGCCGCGTTTCTTGACGAGCGCAAGTCACTAAGTTACTGGGAACCACCTGAGCCAATGGCCAAACAGACTTCGGATCAACTGGTCGGCTACATTACTATAATCCTGCGACATGCGATTAACTTCGCCGCCCCAAGAGATGGTGGGCAGCTCCCAAGTGTTCAATATCTGGCTGGCCGTATGCAGACAGCCGAGAAGATTTTACAGGATCTCGCGGAGTGGGAGACATGTCTCGATCCCCTGACTCAATCTCAAGCCTTTGACGCAAGCTGTACCGACCCAGAAATCTCAGAGACAGTCCGGGACATTTTCCAGCCGATGTGGATCTACCCGCAAAGGTTTGCTGTGGCAAAGCAAATGCTTCATTTCGCTCGCATTCTCGTCTACATGAACAGACCGATTCTCAATGGACTAGGTGCCGATGTTGACGTGCGCAAGGCCTTACACGAAAGCGTTTCTGCTATAGGGGGCATTGCGTTGGCTCTGGAAGACGAAGCAGGCCAGCTCATATCCTCTCAGTGTCTCTTCGGAGCAGGCATGTGCGAGTACGTGGATAGCAGGCAAAAGGCCATACTCGAACTTATCGACAGATGTGAGAGGCGCGGCGGTTGGCCAGCTAGTCAACTGAAGAGCGAGTTACGGCAGCATTGGCTTGAGGCAAGATGAAGCACCCATCTTCATGGCATAGACTTCCATATCAACTGGCCATGCCGTGATGTATTGAGCCTACAACCCTGGAACCTCAACAGCTGAGCCCCCCGGAGTCAGCCCATCACCAGGCTCCGATACTTCCTGCGACCGGGATGTCAATTCCGGTGGTGTAGCAAGACGTGTCAGACAACAGATACACGTATGCTCCTCTGCACAGGTCAGTAAATTGGTCGTCCTTCGAAAAGCATTTGCTGACGTACCCTACTTCTTGAGGCAGAGCAAGCCGCGGCATGCCTCGCCAGTACTTCATCTTGTCAGCCCAATCAGGGGCATTCTTTATATGCTCAGACATTTGAGTGAGGACAAAGCCAGGCGATACTGTGTTGACACGGATACCATGTTCCGCCCACTCCATGGCTGTGGTCTTTGCGATGCTCATGAGAGAAGCCTTGGTGGCGCCGTACGGAGCTGATGGGACGGTCTTGTTCGGTGCGTGACCCGCCATCGAAGCAGTCATTACAATCGATCCTTTGGTGCCGAGCCGAATGAATACTCTTGCTGCAGCAGTAATGCAATTCCAGGTACCGAAGAACTGCGCTCACATCAGCATCATTACGTCTTGTTCTCCATCCAAACGTACGTTGATGTTAAACAGTCTCGTCATCTCTTCTTTTGTGAAGTCTAGCGCCGGCTTGTGCTGCGTGATACCGGCGTTCGCAATCATGCCGTCGAGCCTGCCGGACTTCTCTACAACTTCTTCGAGGGCATGAGCCACATTTTCCGCTTCGGTAATATCAACGCGAAGAGCTGAAAGTCGGCCTGGAAACTGTTTCGATAGTGCTGCGAAGCTATCGGAGGGTGTGCCGATGTCTAATGACCAAACGTGAGCAGCGTTGTTCTGGAGGCAAACCTCCGCAAGAGCGAGGCCGATGCCCTGATTACCGCCGCTAACTGAGACATGTCAGCGCTTGCTTCGAACCTGCAATTTGGTTTGGACCTGAAGACGTACTGGTGATCACTTTCGTGGCGAGAGTCGTTTGCCATGGATAAGTTGGAGCACTGGAAGCCCCATTTGTATATGCTTGACTATTGACTGAGCTGGTCGGCTCAACTGAACCATCTGCACTCGGCATTGTCATAATTAATGAGTGAAAGTGATCACAAGTCGGATATTTGGCGACAGCAGCTACAAGTCAAAACCAAGACGACCAGACCGGGAATCGGCTTTGTTCAGTATAAAAGTGCCAATGCGGTGTCTGGCTCTTAAGTGCAACGGCTTGAGGGCCATGTCAATCACCAAGGGAAGTGACCGGACAGAACTCTCCAGACTTGCTTCCCATACCTGCACATTCTCCGGAGACCCGTTACGCCTATCCCGCGAGTCCGTGACTAGGATCCGCCGTGACGGCATCAGCATGGAAATTCGCCGCGAGGGCACAGAGCCAGTCTCAAAGTGACTTTTTCCTCACTACATGTCATCCATGAGCTCTTGGTCCCAACTGATGACCCCGTGGGGATGGTGGAGGCGTTTCGAGATGCAATGTGGATGTGCGCCTCCGAGCCGCACGCTACCCCAGTGCTGGACCCCATGATCCGCCATGGGTCATCCCAGATACTTTCCCCACAATCGGCTTCAGTGTTTGGGTAAGGGCTCTGCTGAATGCTTATTTGCGTGCTTTTTCCCGGCGGGCGAAGGTATAGGCGGCGGAAGTACACAGATGGTACGGAGCTCGTACAGGTAAACGTAACACGAGCAGCGACGGGCCGGCTGTACAATGGGATCCCTGCGATGGAATGATAGGGCAAAAAGGATTACCGGCTCTCTTCTATTGGTATGCGGTGGCAGAGCGAAGGCACTGTCAAGTAGGTCGACTTGGATGCGATGCCGATCTGGACCTCAGGCCTTTAACACAAGTCAATTTACGTAGTCATTCCATAATCGAACATATCGCATCACATCAATCGTAATACATCATGACAGTCGTAAACAAACACGTCGCAATAGTCACAGGTGAGCTCCTCAACCTGCCCACCCAAACACCACAACCACCTACTGAGAAACTTCCTGAGTAAAGGTGGCGCCGATGGCTTCGGCTCAGCCATTGTCGACCGCTACAGCGCAGAGGGCTGGAAAGTGATTATCATTGACCTTCATCCTGGCAGAGGCGAGGCAAAGGCCGCTGCAGACAGCAATGTGGACTTTGTCTGCGGTGACGTGACTTTACGTGATACCTGGGAGAAAGCGTTGGGCGTTGCAAAGGGGTATGGAAGGATTGATCTAGTGGTGAATAATGCTGGAATTGGCCATGATCCCCGTGTAAGTCCACCCTTTTACCTATGGACATAACAAGTTCAATCATTCCAGAACTGACAATATTTGCCTATGTAGCCAGCTCACGAGCTCGACATTACACTCTTCGACAAATTGTTCAACTTGAACGTCAAGGTAAGACTCCTTGACACTTCGCCACTCCCAAGGCACAGGCTGATCAAGCTCAGACATTATTCCTCAGCGCCCAAGTCATCGCGCCAGCCATGCTCGAACAAGACTTCGGCGCATTCGTTAACATCTCCAGGTATGTGAGATCCATGTCTCTTCTTCTTATTTAGTTGCTGGAGACTCACCTGTCTGTGATGCTAGCACCGGGTACACTCGACCGCGCCCAGGAATGTCGATTTATAACGCTACGAAAGCAGCTGTAGCCGTAAGCATCCTCTTCACTTCCAATTCCAAAGTCTAATGATCAAGGAACTGAAGTTTGGCAGAATATAACCAAGACCATGGCCCTCGACTACGCACCCACGATCCGCTTCAATGCAATCGCCCCAGCCGTGGGCAACACCTCCATGTAAGTCTTGCAATACTCAACCCCTACCTCTCGCATCAGATCATTGACATCTAAATCAGGCTTCGTGACTCCATCGGAGACGACAAAGACGCCCAAGAACGTCTGCAAAGGTTGAAAGACTCATTACCAATGAAGCGCATCACCGAGCCATCAGATGTCGCGAATGCATGTTGGTATCTTGGCACAGAACAGAGCTCGTTCGTGACTGGTACGGTTCTATCAGTAAGTGTTGCCCTCGTGTCTGATCGCAATCATATGGTTAAAGCTTGTGACTGACGTCGAGCTAAGGTTGATGGTGGAAGGGGAGTCTAGTCTCACATTAATGAGAATCTCTCTGTTCAAGTACATTATTCTATCTCAAGTGCTTGATTGATGCAAAGCTCCTCACAACTTGTGAATGTCATTAAACGGCTATTTGCGGCGACGGGGAATGGAATGTCTAAATCTTTTCTGGCAGACCGTCCAGGCTACTCTTCTTGTTAGTCGCTCGAGAATCTGCAAGTAGGAGGCGGTCCATCTTGTTATTAAGACGTACAATCATCATGTCATTACTATTTAGCATATGTGATGTGGTGGTATGATGTTACAGCCCCGAGCTGCCCTCCATCTCTTTGTGTACAAGCTTTTGCAAGAGTCTCACAGGCACTCTCCTTCCCGTCAGCAACTCGAATTGCACACTTCCATGCTCCATGAGAATGTCTGACCCGCAGAAGGTCTCCCATGAAATAGCACCAGATGCTCCCCTGCTCCTCATTCGCTCGACCAGACAAGATTGTCCATGTATGACCTGCATGACAGTTTCTGTTAGTCAATCTCCGAATTAGCTCGAACAGATGCACTTACATCGCCTATGACGCCTCCGGATGTGCTCTGAAGCCAGGACTCTGGTACCTGGAAAGAGGAGACGACATCCGAAGGTATGCAGAACATGATTGCGGTTGGCAATGGTACATTCGCAGCCCAGTTCGCTCGTCCACAAGGCAGGACCTCAATACGCTTCTGTCTGCTGGTCTCAGTGCCTGAGAGTGCCGCTTCATTGAAGTGATCGGCTAATGCCTGGGCATGAGCCTCTGTTCTGTTGTGGATGAAGATGTGTCGGTATCCCAGCTGAATCATCGCATATATAGCTGATCGAGCACTGCCACCCGCGCCCACTACGATAGCAGAGTTGTTAGAAGTGCCAGCCGCATTCCGAGGAGAAAGTTTGCTCTGAAAGCACCTCATCATGCCGATCCACTCCGTGTTCTCGCCGTATAAAGCGGCAACCGGTCCGGCTCTGTTCCTGAGACTGAATTGTCCCTCGAATGGTGGGATCTGGCCATCAAGGCCAGGTCTGAGCGGCAGTATAGTGTTGACTGCTCCAATGATAGCCGCATGCTTGCTTTGAGAATGCACAAGCTTGGTGGCCGCTACTTTGCTACCTGAACTCACAATTGAGCCACCAAAGTCCGCGCTTTGTATCGAAAGTTTGAGGTGATCGAGGCTCGCAGCGGGCTCCGAGTTGAAGTCGTGCTCAAGACCAAGCAGACTAAAAAGTGTCTCGTAAACAGGCGAGGCGGGATCTGCTTCGCACGGAGCGCCTAAAATATGGAATCGAAGACTGTCCAGCTCAAAGACTTTGAACAATGCCTGTGTAGCCTCCTTGCAGGTGACTAAGAGTCCGCTGCCCCCTGTGCTCGGAAGGTTCGGAGCTTGAACCGGAGTCATGATCCGATTGAAGATCAAGGAAGTCTTGCCCAAGACTCCAGTATTGTAAGCGATAAGTTGAGGCCCACGTTCTTGATGGGTAATTTGCCGCGAGAATACTTGAACGTCTAGATTGTCTCGTCGACAGATCGCTGGTTGTGTGAATTGAATGATGTCCACGCCCGAATGCATAGCAGAGCGATATGCTTCCAGGCGAGAGCTCTGCAGCCATGATCCAGGGCACTTGGTCTCAAAATGATGAGTGCCAATGATCTTGCTGTAGCCTTTGTTGCGGAAGATTTGCTTGAGAGAGGACTCTGAGCTTGCCAAGTCTACTTGAATGTACTCTGCGCCGAGTCGGAAACCATGATCAATTAGCTCCAAGTACGCGGCCTCTTGGTCGGTTGAGGAAGAGGGTATGGACTTGTCGACAGTGTATATCAGAAGCAGAGGGTTGCTGCGTCGAATTGTTGAGACCAATTTGCTGATGACTGGGAGCATGTCTGGAACGAGAATATCGATCTTCAGTTCTATGGCGTCTTCTCCAGACTGTACATCAATAGGTTGATGTGGTGCGCTGTGGAGGATGTCCGACATTTGCAGTACGGTGGCATATGTGTAGCTTCGTTCCTCGAGAGGAACTGCGGCAACCGAAGCTGGGTGACGACGATCAAAATTGACTTTTCCTGTGACAAGACGGATGAAGATTTGGAAGTCGAGCTTGACGTCTCTCAAAACAAACGGTGATCGAGGAGAGAAGTCGGTTTCATCTTCGCCGCGGCAACTTGGGTCGTACAGATTGTAGAATTCGAGGTTTGAGCATTTACGATGCTGCTCTTCGATGCGGCGCAAGCCCTGTATATTAATATTCGTCGCTTCAGTGAGCTGAGACATATGATCGGTGTTCCTGGTGATATGAATGACTGGATGTGTTTCGGTAAACCTGCGCACAACGACTCGAGCCTTGTGCGCCAGAGTGGCGACGCCGCACTCGATTACACAACCTTGCGAGTTCTTCTCCAGCATGTGTCGAAATGCTTCCGCCTGTGCGACGTGGAAGGCTTGGACGCCATGTTTCTGGACGAATTCGCGTTTTGAGAGTCCAGTGTATTCCTTGAAGTACAAGCTTTCGCTGATGAATCGACGACCAAGCTGCGATGCAGCAATGAATCCCAGAGAGCGCTTGCCAGATGCCCGGGCACCGATGAGTATGATTGACGCTTGAGGTTCGAAGCACCTTGTATATGCTGGAAGCACGTTCAGCGAGCCGTTGTGCAGATCTACTACTTTCAGGTGAGGCTGCTGCTTAATTGAATCTGTTGGTAACCGGTCGTCGATACTGCTTGGGGGCGGCAGAAGATCCATGATTTGAGGTTGAAAATTGAAGCAATGCCCTGCATTGGTGAAGGAAACACAAAGATACTGCAGCCTTGTCCTAGCTCGGCGTCATCGTCAGAGGATCAGTCATCAAACTTCCTCAGAGTCAGCCATGTGCTTTCCAGTGTTGCAAATGTAGACCAGCTTTCTGATTAAGCATTAGCCGTGGTCCAAAGCTCTGAGACAGGCGTGAACCACACACCGCGCTCAATGCTTGTCTCGGGGGCACATGCTCGTGGGTAATACTTGTGCCGGAACCCTTGCTCCTCCCACCTCGAAGCGGAGAAACCTAAGCGCCATCACTTAAGTTCTCACGCGGCCTCAAATGCGGGGAAAGTTGAGGGTCCATCATGGTGGTAATCGTTCCCAATTACTGACTCGGGAATGGTTTACCAAGTTAGCTCTACCGAACTGGGGTAGCTTTGCCAGATACTCCACCGAGGGCAGTCCCCGTCACGGAGCTGAGACGTCGGAATGAGGTCGTGTTTGGTATCGATTCCATTGCTTTGCGAATGCAGACGTGCCGCTGTTGCTGCAACAAGCAAATGCCTTCAACTTGACAAGATTATGGGTGAGGCAAGTCTGGAAAGACCTCGGCAGAATCGATTGCTCGCCTCTGCCCAAGACCGTCGCTCACGAGGCCGCACCTTCTGCCTAGAAACGACATCAGGTGACTTCTCACTATGAGCTTACTTTCTCATTCAGCGCAAGATCGCGCAGAGACTCGTCGACGGAAGACCACTCGGCGTGTCGCAAAAGCATGTGATTGGTGTCGAAGTAAAAAGGATCGTTGCGATGGAGCTAGACCGACGTGTGCGACATGCAAAGCAGCCGAAAGATGCTGCACATACAATATCGAGACAAAAAAGCGAGGTCTCCCAGAAGGCTACGTTCGTGCTTTGGAGCGACTTTGGGGTTTGGCAACACAACTGGTTCCCGAAATCGAGGACGCACTTCTGGAGCTGATGACGAATAACACTTCGGTTGCAAAGCCGTGCGACCTTTCCCAGAAGTGGAACGCGGATTCCGAGCCCGAGAGTTTCTTCAGCTCATGGAGAAGAGGTCGACTGTATAATGAGCTTCATCGGCAACTGACCACGGCTGATGGCTCGATGTTCGAAGAATCGACTTCTCCAATGCAGGTGGAATGTGCAAGCCCTCGACATATATCTGCCTTCGCCTCAAATGCCGCTCTACTTGCAGCTCGATCTTTGAAACAATTAAGTACGCCAATGGTTTTCAATCTGATGAAAGAGCAATCTCGGGATCAAGACGCACGAGCCCGTACCGTGCGAGAGTATATTCGGTCCGATCCAAGAGTCGGAAGTGGATCAGAAAGAACAACACTGCAGCCAACTGAGATCTCATCGACACAAGCGACACGACTGCTGCAACACTATATGAAGAACACAAACACGTGGTTGCCAATGATAGACCAGGCTGATTCGATGCGTCTCATATACCGCCACAGCAATGGCCATAGTCTGGATTCAGGTGAACAGGCGCTGCTCAAAGCTATTCTTCTATACTCTACGATACAATCGTCAGCGGATAAAGGTCCTAATAGCAATAATCAGCTTGACCTCGCTAGCCTGCAAGATCAGGCACATGAGCTTTTGCCAGGATCTCAAGGCGTAACACAAAACCCAGCAAATATTGGCCATGTCAAAGCTATGACGGTATTGACCTTGGTTAGTATTGGTCGTGGATACTGGCAGGAAGCGTGGACTATGATAGGAAACGCCATCAGGCTCGCAACCTTTCTTAAGCTTCACTTGCCTGGGGCAACTTCTACCGAGGCTATGGCATCTCGAGGATCTCACACTATTCTCGCCTGTTTTGTGCTTGAGACTCTTCTCTCACTTCATCTTCGGCTACCGTCACATCTTCGTCCAGAGACAATAGCATCTATCAAACCGATAGACTGTAGCGGTATCGACGAATGGGAGCAATGGGCTGGAGCCTCGAGAGTCTCAGCAAATATAGCCCCTTACCAAGGACCTTCCTTCTCGGCCAGTACATTCAACAGTCTTGTTGAGGTCGCAAAGTTATTGCAATCAGCGATGAATCTCGCAGAAAGCAAAGACAGCTCGTCTCAGCAACTGAGACATCTTCTAAAGCGCTTCCACGACAAAAAGAACATTGTCCTAGAAGGCATCGACCAGATGAATGGAATGATACTCCCTCATCACATGTTACTCCAACTTACAATCGAGGCTGGCCTATCACATCTGTACAGTTGTCTTTCAGCCCAGGGTCTCCCGATGCGCGAGGAACAAAGCTCGATCCGACATACAATCCTAGAACTCATACAACATCAAAATAGTAGCTTCGAACCGAGTACTCTTGGCCCGGGATTTGTTCTCCTCATCGGATATCTCCATCGTCACAAAGCGCTTGTATACGAGGCCCGAGCACAAACTCCGATACTGCTCTTCATGCAGTCTTTGTCGACGATTTGGGCGGGCTCCAAAGAGGCGCAAAGGGAAATCGAGGACCACCTGGAGAATGACGGTGGGCTACCGAGCATGAGCTACAGCCAGGATCAGGTTAATTCGAGTCCAGACTACAAGCATACGCCTTCTGTAGCGGTACCAACATTCCACAATGGATACAGTTCAATCTCGAGACCTGGAGAAGTCGCATCCCCCACCATGAACATGTTCACTGCCACGATTCCCACTTCAGAAATCCTGCCAGGCTCTGCCTCAGCATCAGACTGTATTTGGCCTCAGAAGCTGGCGCAGGCGGAGTACACTACAGCTTTACACGGGACCGACGGAGCCTCATCAAGCATGTATGGCATGCTAGATGCGGCTTCGGCTTCTTCACTCGACGATCGGGACGTGGACGCGGTTTTCCAGGACCTTATGGCAGCAGATGCCGATGCATGGTAGGTCGATGAACCTATAAGCACACGACTCCTGTTCATGTACTAACTCCATTGCCCAGGTCACAGTCTTGGAGTCAGAGTCTTCTCAATCTAGGTTTCACCAGCGGAGAAACTATGGACGAGGTATCGCGAAATATGTTCACAACGAACCACAACCCGATGTAGAAATGATGTAATGCTACAAACGCAAGATGCACGTATCTCTGTATAAATATACCTATCAAGCACTGCACAATGAGCCATCACAGCAACATGTCGTCAATGAGGGAGTTCTTCTCTATTGACCATGTAGCTGCATTGAGGGCTAAGTGAGCCTTATGCACCAAGCGCCTTAACAGCACTAAGACCAGCCCATTTTCCTGTGGCAAAGGCTAGATGCAGTCCAGCGCAGTAGCGATAATTACTGAATCCTCCAGCATCAATGCCTGTCACCCACAAGTTTGGAATTGATCTGCCGTTCTGGGTGAGCGCCTGGCTCTCAGTGTTCACCTTGATGCCTCCATAAGTGAGAGTCAGACTTGGCTGGACCTCTACAGCCCAAAATGGTCCATTTGCATCCTCCAGAGGGGCGTGAGGTGGTGCTCCGTACTGGTTTGTTCCGAGCGGTGCGTCAAGGAGGCCAAAATCAACCTTGTCGCCGTTTGCGTGGGTTTTACTCGCAT
The DNA here is from genome assembly GCA_021347865.1 of Sarocladiaceae sp. CBMAI 1973. Classification (NCBI taxonomy): domain Eukaryota; kingdom Fungi; phylum Ascomycota; class Sordariomycetes; order Hypocreales; family Sarocladiaceae; species Sarocladiaceae sp. CBMAI 1973. The sequence goes on from WNLN01000024.1 coordinate 127,824, forward strand.
GATTGTAACTATCAATGGTCTTGCGTAGTGTTGAAGTGGCAACTCCCCAGTCCCCCAGTGTCTTGATGAGTTCTTCAACTGAAGAGGCAGTGGCTACACGACCGCCGCAGTTCCGTGCCTGTTCGATTCGATCGACGTTCCCAGCATTCGGCCACGGCTCACCGACGGCGTATTTCTGATGAACTTCTTCGCTGAGAAGGAGATATGCTTTCTGACCCGTTTGTCGTGCGACTTCTTGATTGCTGACTTCGTCGCCAAGAGTCTCGTCACAAAATCGTCTGCCTTCTTGATTGACAAGCACGGATCGACCAGACTGGAATTGGGCAATCTTGAGAAAGTGAAAGGGATCCACGTCACGGGCTTGCAGCGGCGATGGAAGCAAGTGACCGTAGAATGTGTTCATGCCACGAGAGTGTCCTGCGCCGGCTTCGGTGGCTAGGGTAAAGCCATCGCCGGTGTTGCCACGGTTCGAGCGTACGAAGAGGTTGTCGGCGCCGTTGCCGATAAGACTGGCCGTGAGTCGCGGAGATCCTTGGAAACCTCCTGTGGCGAGGATGATGGATTTGGCTTTTACTTTGACCACGTCTCCTGTGTTGCCTGACATGAGTGTCGCGCCGGTGATGGGCCCAGTGCGGTATTCTTGCGTCAACTCAATTGCCCACGTCTCCTTCACGATCCTCGCAGCCTCGCTCTCTTTTACTTTCTCCTCAACAAACTTATGGAAAGCGGGAATATCCGTCGGGTACCCGACGCCAATCGACATGATGCCGTGGAAAGCATCTGACACTCTGATACCCTGATCTCTCATCCACTGCACAGCCACAGGGTGCTCTTTCACAATTGCCTTTTGCAGTTCAGGGTCTCCGTAAGGAATTTCCTCGTGGACGAGGGATACAGTTCGGGGAGCCCAGAACATGCCAGAGGAGTATTGGGAGGCGCCGCCGACTGCATTTGTCTTTTCGGTTATTAGGATCCGTGTGGATGGTTTGGATTGGAGGATATGGATTGCAGCGGAGAGGCCTGACATGCCGCCTCCGATGATGAGAACGTCGACATCTGTTGGAATATCGGCCATGGTGAATGTGGTGCTGGTCAATTGGTGGTTGAGGTGTGTAGGTCACGGCTCGGTGTGCAAGTCAGGGGTTTGCACAGGTAGACTAGCCAATCGACATTTGTAAGAGTTCATTTTGGCTCTGTATCATTCTAAATCAAAGTTTCCTTCTATCTTACGATCAATATCATCTGATATCCGACCACCCAGGTAGTTCGTGGACTCGCTACTTGCAGAATCCGGGGCAAGTCGAACCCGTGTTAGTGGCTCACCCGCCGGCTAAGACAATCTCCGCCGGGCGCCACGGCGATGTTCCGAACGATCTCCGTGTAAGTCACACTGCAATTTCTACGAGACTTGGGAGAACAGAATCCGCAATGACCCCGGATTAATTGTTTGGACCTAATGTTCGCTTGACATCTGGACATTACGCTGTACTTATTACTTGTATGGGCGGTGCAATTTGGTAGCTTGACACTACATGTCACGCGCAGGTTGACCTACTGCCACCCATCCTACCACTTACACCATCTTCTTCCTATACAACAATTGTCGCATCCATACAATTTGGGAACTATCCACAATGACGGGCTCAGCATCGAAAAAAGATGTGCTTCAGAAGCTCCCCGTAGCCGTGGCATCAATGTGTCTCGGCCGCGCAACAGGCGGCCACAAAATGGCAGACAAAGTCAAAGCCTGCGCCGACGCCGGCTTCCAAGGCATCGAGCTCTTCTACGAATGCATCAAACTCCCCGCCCAGCAAGATGTCGCCAACGGGATCGGTACTTTCGAGGAGAACCTCCTCAAGTACTGTCAAGAGTTTCGAGACCTGTGTGATGAGAACAATCTTCAGATTATTGTCATGCAGCCGTTGAAGAACTATGAAGGGCGGATCTCGAGAGAGGGTCATGAGAAGAAGATTCGGAAGGTGAAGAGGTATATTCAGTACTGTAAGATTATGGGTTGCGATATCATACTCATCCCGTCTATGTTTTGGGATGATCCGGCTGTGGCTGAAGGGGGTGACAGAGTCATCCAGGATTTCCGGGAACTGTCAGATCTCGGCGCTGCTGAGAATCCTCCCATCCGATTCGCATATGAAGTGATGGCTTGGGGTGGGCATGTTGATACATGGCAGAAAGCATGGAAAGTCATTGAGGAAGTCGACCGTCCCAACTTCGGCATCTGTCTCGACACCTACCACATCCTCGCCCGTGTCTACGGCGATCCCACCATCCCCGGCTGCGAGCCTCCAAACGCAATGTCCGCCCTCCTCGCTGACTGCAAAGAGATGGCGCGCACGATCGACGTCAACAAGATCATCTACGTGCAAATGTCCGACGCCGTGCGTCTTGATCCTCCACTGTCAGAATCACACCCGTGGTATCGCCCAGAGCAGAAGCCGTGGATGCAGTGGTCAAGGAATGGGAGGGTGTTTCCGTTAGAGCCGGAGAATGGGGGGTTCATGCCTGCGCATGAGATTCTTAGGACGGTGGTTTTTGAGATGGGATTCAGGGGTTGGGTTAGTATGGAAATGTTCCATGCATCGATGGCCGAGGCGGACGAAGGCTTGCCGAAGAAGCAGGGTGAGCGAGCGATGAGGTCGTGGAAGAGGATAGTTGAGAAACTCAGCGAAGAATCATAGACACAATGCACATCTGAAGGCATTCTTCGCGTGAAATAGCTGTTGCTGTGGCTTATACATGGACAACCTTGAGGCTGAGTCGCGATATGGGCATGATCGAACACAGGCATGCGGCAGCGTGTAACAGTTGCATATGGCTTCGTATAATTCGATTGATAGATTGCCAAGTCCAATTGCCGAATTCAGGTCCGTTATGGTTTGCGGCACAGCTTGTCGGTTATCATGGCTGTCGGGGACATCATACGCCGCAATGCATACCTTAGCTAAGCCTGCAGATGACGTTCATGGGATATCAAAGATGCCGATGTTGGTTGCGAACTGCCAAGCCAAGAAATAGAGCTCCTTCTAATTGGCTGCTGCGCCAAAGAGTCACTATTGATGGGCCCTTTCTCGGCAGAGGTTACATTTACATCATGTGGGCATCGTCTACCGCGTCCAAGCGAGGATGCTCAAAAGGAGCGACTGCGCCGTCGTGGCACGTTAGTCAGTACAAATATTGCGGAGTTCCCTCGTCAAGAGTCAATTGCGCTCGCCTCATTTTCGGAAAAAGCCGCGACAATGGGTTTCTTCTCAGGTTCGAACAAGGGCAAGGCCCAAGTTCCTACCGAAGGAACGATTGATCGCAAGAACAGCTCCTCAAGCTCCATCTGCAGCGATCTGAACATGAAGAAGGCATCCAATCAGCTGCCCCGTAAGGTTTTCGGTTTCGTCAGAAGATTTCAGATGAAGACTTCAGGCCTCGACATCGGCGTGTCAAAGGACAACATCATCTACTGCGTCAACATGCCTGGGAGCTACCACGGGAGAGCGCTTCTTCATGATGGCCCAGATCCAGGACAGGATCCGGTCATTGCGACAGCCGAGGGCTTGAACAAGTTTCTGGACTATTCAAGCTCGATCAGTCTCCCCGACGGTACCAAGATCGATTTCAAATACAACTTGGGAAACCTCATGTTCGACTTCGAATATCCCGTCGGTGAAGCAGAAACGGTCGAGAAGTTCCAGTGGAAGGCTACCGGCACCATCCGTGGAAAATGCAAACTCACAAGGTTGGGCACCGGGGAACTGTTGGCGACGTTGGATGAAGGCCAGAAGGGATTCAACTTGTCGACAGCTTTCGAGTTTGTGTTTGAAGAGCGTACGCTCGATGGGGAGCTGGGGGCAAGGTTTCCGCTTGTGGCGCTCTTCACTGGCGTAAGATGTTGGCAGTCGAGAAGGGACATCAAGTACCATACAGGAACTGGAGGAGGCTCAAGTGTTGCCTCGGCTGGGGGTTAGGCAAGCTCTGACCATGTTGTACTGCCCTTGAGCGTCTCGACGCTTGCCAATCTGTATCTCAACTACAAGAGAACGTTGGCCGTGAAACCGTGGCGCGATTGACGCAATTAGATGGGGTGTAGAAATCAGCAGCGTGGAATTTAGGAAACCTTTAATCATCATCTACTCAGACGCAAATGCATCGTGGAGTGAACGTAATGCACTACATTACGCCCAAGCTCGAGCTCATCAAGAAGGCCAGCGACGTCATATTATGCAGGGTCAATTGGACCCTGAAACCGAAGAAGCCCTGTGTCGTTCAGCCTGCACGACAACTAGACTAGCGAGACAATTTGCTTCAACATATTGTCAGAGGCTGAAGGCAGGAGAGACCCCAATGGCCCGAATAAAAATGCAAACAAGAACAAAAAGAGAGATGGGGCGCTGAATTTTACCTTAATGGGTGGCGGTGATTCAAGCCAAAGTACACCAGACTGAACTTACTTTAGACTTGGGTGGGCGTTACCCAGCCCACCGGGAAGCAGCATGGATATCATCCATGAATGACAGTTACACGCGACGGAAGAAGCTCTTGGTCCTGAAGCTCTGCACGGTGGCGCCCCAAAAACATGGTGCGTAGGGTGATTGGCATGGTTGCGGCTTGTTAACCAACTTCTAGGGATGACCGTGGATCGTCGTGGAACGGTCGATACACTGCCCAATATTCATTCTATGATCTGGCCGTGTTGGGGCAGCGGTCCTTCGACTTGTGCAGGTGATGAGCCAGTACCAAGCCTGTGACAGCTGTTGCGTGATAAGCCAGAAAGGTCACGATGGTGAAGAGTCACGCGAGTCTGACTCGGTGGTCTAGCCTCTGTCGGTCATAGCAAGACCCACTAAGTCGCCCTTGTCCAGCGACCATGCCCCCTGCACCCACTGGCAGGCCCCGCCCTAAGCTGCGGCTCGTCCCCTAAAGCCCACTGGCAATCTACACCGACCACCCCCGCAATGGCCCGCCCATCCTCCGTCACTGGTGCCCGTCTCTCCGAATGCCAGTCCAAAGGTTGTCTCGACATCGAGTTGCCCGACAACGGACGGCCTTTAAACCTTTCACCATCAAACCCACCAGCGAAGTGGCCAGGAGACGCCGCTTTTCCAGATTGCCAGTCCGGCCCAGCCTCCTCCTGTACGATTTACGACGTGCTCAACTCTCATCGAAGATGCTGCTGCTTCTTCGACTTCGCGACGCCTGAATCATGCCCTCCGTCCCCGCATTCACCATCCAACCACCATCATCACCTGCGTCGGCGTTGACCGCTGCGGCTTGGGGTCGTTGATCTTTTTCAACCTTGCAGTTGCCTCCTGGCTTTGACTGGAGGTATCACTTTACAGCCTCGTTCCCGGGCGACTCTTCCTCTTCCACGGTTCTCGATCGAGTCGGGTCACCATGGCTACCTTCTTCCAGTCGTTTCGGAGCTCGTCGATGCCCAAGAGGCTCGTTCGCTATGCTCTATCGCGACTTGACCTGTTGGAGACGGACGCCTTGGACATGGATAACCTCGACTTGGCTATAGGCAGGAATACGGTCTTCGAGTTCAGAGATGTAAGGATCAAGCTCAAGGTATGTCACATGTGATTCCACATCAACCTGTTTACGGTCACTTATCGTTACACAGAAACTCGAGAAGCTCCTGAAGCTGCCCAAATCCTTCCGACTTGATCGCGCACGAATCCTTCTTCTGAAAGTCACAGTCCCCATGGACTTTTACACGAGTCCGATAATAATCGAGGTTGATGGGGTTGATGTACGCTTACAGCTTCTGGGCCCTGATGGCAAACCGACCTCAACGCCCGGAAGCAAGACCCCCGACGATGGAACCATTGTTCCCAACACCACAGATCTTGCCCAGTCATTTCTTGAAACGCAGTCACCGAAAGAGAGAAAGGAGCTGGAAGAGGCACTGGCGGCGGAAACTCAAGATCTCGGAGCATCGCTTTCTGTTAGTAGCGATGATGGAAGCGAGGATGACCTCCCTGCTGGGACTGGTCAGGCATTATCGCTGCCGACCTTCATGGCGGACTTCCTCCAGGGCATCATCGACCGCATGCAGGTCAAGATCAAGGGCGTTACGTTCCAACTGGACCTGAAGGTCTTGCCAGATGCCAGCTCAACCGTCCAGGAGCCTGTCTCTGCCCAAATCTCACTTGCAAGTATCGATATCGAGGGTGTTACAACACACCTGGACGCTGACTCCGAAGGTGACGGCCCAGTCGCCAAGGATGGCAAACGCCATATTGGACTTCACGAGGTGAGGGCAAGTCTAATCTCAGAAGCGAACGTGTTCTCAGCACTGGCGCAATCGGCGTCGCCCTCCATGGCCTCATCACCAGCCATGACGCGCAATCCTCCTTCCCGGGAAGCCACTATGGATGCCAGTGAAACACCTATGGAGCACAGCACACATTCTATTCAAACAACGGCATCAGCACATCTGCGCGGTATCGATGATGACCCTTTTGGCAATGATCACCCCTTGGCTGATAGCGAGGAAGCTTTGTCGATACCGTATGACCTTTCAGATGAGGAGATAGAGGACGAAGCGAGTCCGCCAACCCCGCGAGCGTCGATGTATCACGACATGGGAGATTCATTCTTCGAGCAATCAGTCTTCCACTCGACAAATCTGTCAGACTCAGCCGCCTCTGATCTGCCAGGTCTTGGTGAGGATAGGCCTCGCCTCTGGGAGAGTGCACAGTCCGAATCACCCTTTGATCGCGCCATGAGGACTGAGTCTGGGCTGTCTGGCGCATTGAACCAAAGCAATAGCCTGTCCACTGAGGAGCCCCCCGTGGAGGATCAAGTGCCAGCCATGGCTGCCAGTCAGACCTCCACCGACAGTGAGGACCTGACCATGTCTCACCTGTATACACATGAAGAGGCCCAGAGCATGTATCAGAGCGCATTCTCCGATACAGATCTTGCTGCGCTAGACTCCCGCTCGACCAAACTCGACTCTGAGCCCTCCAGTCCGATGAGCGTAAGACCCGAACCGCCGGCACAGCCGAAGACCTCCATGCCAGGGGCTTGGGACGATGGAGAAGACGATGCAGTGTCCACGGTCTTGCCAGTCCGTTCCGTCGAGCTACAAGAGGCGAAGGCAGAGGCACAAAATTATAATACGACAGCGGACACTGAAGAGGAATCGAGCGCGCTTCCGCAAGTTGAGGGTTCCGACAATGCCGCAGATGTTCCACAGGACCGTCGCGACGATCACGACGACGTCGCAACCCCCAAAGGGCCAACACGACTGGTCAAAGAGATCCTGAGGCTCAAGAGTTTATCTCTGTATGTCCCGACCCACCATCGACACATACAAGTACATGCTGCCTCACCAGAATCTGTAGCCCAACTCGCACAGTCTTTGAATCGATCGTATCACCCCCAAGCACCAGGCGCTTTCTCCACACATCTCCCACCGCGAAGGCCTTCTTCCGGATCTCAGGACTCAGCAGACACGAAGTCAAGCTCGGAAGACCGGACGCTTGAGATTGACCTTTCCCCCGTGACAGTGTCCTTCGACGCATCTCTTGGTTTCCTACTTGCCATGGTCGCTGGGAAGTTGATGGACGCCATGAAGCGAGATCAAGCCGATCAAGCGAATCAAGCGAGCCAGGCCGTCGATTCTACATCCACTGCCGCTGCCAACACGGATGCAAAGCCTGCCACGGACATCCGACTCACATTACAGGAGATTTCTGTCAACTTTTTGAATAGGCTGGGTGGTGTGGCTGATACCTCAGAGCGGTACTTGGACCCGAGTGCTTTCTCATTCAGCCATGACGTGCTCCTGAACCTCACGTTGAGAAACCTAAGCCTTGCAACTGCTCCTGTCGATCCGAAAACCATTTCTAGAGGAAGGGCCCATACCAAGCACCAATCTACATCCCTAACGAAGATTGAGATCGAAAGCTTTCGTTTCGGATATGTTAATGGCGACATCTTGTCTTTTGACAGAAGCGTGCCAATGAGCACCTCCGTTCGAGACACGTTTTTGTCATCGGGACACGACATCGGTGTGAAGCTGCACCATACAGCCGACGGCACGCAGGCTGACGTGGAGACTTTGCGGCTGGTAGTGGGCATTGATCTACAGCGTCTGGATGAGACCTTCAGCTGGTTTGGAGGGCTGAGCAGCTTCCTTAACATGAGCGCTTCCATGACCTCAGCTTCCTCGCCCGTCAAAGATTTGCCTGTGCCATTGCCAAAACCGCGAGGAGTGCGATTCGAGACGCCCATCAATCCAAACGACAAATCTGCAGCTTCATCAAATAAGGTCAATGTCCGTATAGGTGGCGCCACGGTCGAACTAGTTGGAAGAGAATGCAGCGTCCTCCTCGAGTCAAGCGCCGTTAAGATCGTCAGTCGCTCTGAGGGGCTGGGGGTAGCTGTCACCAGCTTCAGAATCTTGGGACCCAACCTGAGAAACTCTTCAGCGCCTCCGTCCGTCGCAGTCGACTTTGGCGGCCTCCGGTTGGACTTTCTGTCCACACCTCAAGAGGCTGATCTTGATCGTCTTGTGGAGCTCATCGTGCCTTCCAAAGCAAGGTTTGATCGCAACAATGACGAGCTGATGCTTGACACACTTCTCAGACAACGAAGGAAGGGTTCGGTGCTCAAGATCTCAATAGACAACGTGAAGGCGAGGGTTGGAAATATGGCGGCACTCGTCGTGTTACCCAATCTCGCCGAAGAGATCCAGAAGCTCTCGACTGTAGCCAAATATCTTCCAGAGGACGATCGACCTGGACTGCTCACACTTGCATCAATCCAAAAGATTCAAGTCAATGCAAAATTCGATGGCAAGCTGGGCCATTTCGAAGGCGAGATCAAGGACTTAGGGGTTGCGCATATTACGCTACCCTCTCTCGTTGCTGTCGCTGTTCACCATGTGAAGCTCACGCGGAACGAGATCGAGGAGCTGGTCAACACATCAAAGTACGACCCCAGTTCAGTGCTCAACAAGGATCCGGTTATCATGGCGCGGATGATTGGCGATGAGATTGATCCAGTTGTCAAATTGAAGCTTCAGAATCTGGTGGTAGAGTATCGTGTTCCGACCATCATGGATGTTCTCGGTCTTGGTGCCGATGCTACACCACAGGACTTCGAAGAAAGCTTGGCAGCCTCGGTAGCCGACCTTGGGGAGCAAGCTCGCTCAGCTCTTGCAAGAGAACCAGCGTCTCCTACCGAGGCAGTTTCAAAGACAAAACAGTCAAAGCCACTCACGCTCGACGTGGAATTCAGAGACTGCGTCCTTGGGCTCAATCCACATGAGCTTCCCGCCAGACTGGCCGTGGTGCTTCTAGATGCGCACTTGAGTGTAGATCTGCCTAAGGACGTGGAAACAAGAGCCGCTCTTGACATCAACAAGGCTTCAGTCCTCCTGATCGACGACGCCTCGCAGGGCCGTTCTGGTGGCGCGTCGTCACGAAACAGTCGTCGTGTTTCGGCTTCCACATCTAAACAGGTGATGTATTTGTCCTCACTTGGTTATGTGGAAGTCTGCTTTACTTCCTCCGCCAAAGCCATTGTCGATGTGAAAGCAGGGACAGATGGTGAGAAGCATGTCAATGTCGAGCTGAGAGATGACCTGCTTGTGCTTGAGACATGTGCGGATTCCACTCAGACTCTGATCACAGTTGCGAATGGGCTGAAGCCACCAACCCCTCCTTCGAAGGAAAACAAGTTCCGTACCAAAGTCATGCCTGTGCAGGATCTCCTAGCATCAATCTCTGCCGAAGCATTCGGAAGGCCTGAAGGAGAGTATGACTTTGATCAAGACTTTGCGGGTGCGCAAGAGATGGCTGGTGCAGGGAGCGGCTCTGAACCCGACTTCGCGAGTGATGGCTCTTTACATGTTGAGTCTCAGTTCTACGGGAACGAGTCTCAAGGTGAAGAGCTTTTCGATGCGACCAAAGCCTCCGGGATTTCAGAGGTCCCAGGCATGGAGGATACGCAGGAGGGTGTGCTTCTCACGGGATTCACCCAGACATCTGGAGAGGGATCGATCTCCAGCGACGATCTAATGATCCACGACAATTTCTTCGGCGCAGCTGTTGCAGAGGAGGACGACCAGGTTGTCAAAATCTGGAATTCGAAGAAGAACACATACGATAGGGCGCCTGCAGACATCGTCAGACAAAGCCCCCTTCGAGTATCGGTTAGAGATGTGCACGTCATTTGGAATCTTTTTGATGGATACGACTGGGAGCATACACGCGATGTCATCACGCAAGCTGTCCAGGAAGTCGAGAACAAAGCGTTCGAGCGTCAGGCGCGGACCGGCCACGGCGTCTACGAAGAGGAGATTGAGGACGAAGAGACCATTGGCGATCTTCTATTCAACTCAATCTACATCGGCATCCCTGCCAATCGCGATCCGCAAGAGTTGGCACGTGCGATCAACGAGGGACTTCACGACAATGCCACCGAGACCGAGTCAGTTGCAGCCACAACTGTCACTGCCTCGACGAATCGGACTGCTCGGCCTCGAGAGCACAAGTCGAAGCGCCTGCGCCTGCAGCGTAGCCGCCGGCACAAGATCACTTTCGAGCTTTCCGGTATCGACGTTGACCTTCTCGCGTACCCTCCTGGCTTCGGAGAGACTCTCAGCAGCATGGATGTCCGCGTGAAGAGTCTGGATGTTTTTGACCACGTGCCAACATCCACCTGGAAGAAGTTCGCAACATATGATCAAGACGCTGGCGAACGGGAGATGGGCACAAACATGGTCCACCTCGAGCTCTTGAATGTTAAGCCCTTGCCAGAGCTCGGTGCGTCGGAGATGGTCCTGCGTGTGACTGTGTTGCCACTGAGGCTTCACGTCGATCAGGACGCTCTCGACTTCATCACAAGGTTCTTTGAGTTCAAGGACGAGAAGGTACCGGTGCACGCATCTCCAAGCGATGTCCCATTTGTGCAGCGTGCAGAGATCAACAACATTCCCGTCAAGCTTGACTTCAAACCGAAGCGAGTAGACTACGCTGGTTTGCGTTCAGGTCACACGACTGAGTTCATGAACTTCATTGTGCTTGATGAGGCGAGATTAGTGCTTCGGCATGTCATTATCTACGGTGCATCTGGCTTCGACCGCCTTGGTAAGACCCTGAACGCCACTTGGACGCCAGATGTGCGCAACAATCAACTACCGGGAGTTATCGCAGGTCTTGCTCCTGTCAGATCCTTGGTGAACATCGGCAGTGGCTTCCGCGATCTGGTCGAGATTCCCCTCAAGGAGTATCAGAAAGATGGACGTGTCCTCCGGAGTATTTCCAAGGGAGCGGTGGCTTTCGCCCGCACGACTGGAACGGAGATGGTCAAGCTTGGAGCCAAGCTCGCCGTGGGCACACAATATGCACTTCAAGGCGCGGAAGGCTTGCTTGCAGAGCAGAGCCAGAACCCGGGATCGATGCCCTGGGATGATGAAGAGCTGGATGAGGAGGAACGCAAGCAGATATCACTTTACGCAGACCAGCCGACAGGTGTCATCCAGGGTCTCAGGGGTGGCTACAGGTCGTTGGCGCGTGATGTGAATCTCGCTCGCGATGCCATCATTGCTGTACCGGGCGAGGTGATGCAGAGTCAAGGTCCTGGAGGTGCAGCACGCGCTGTGTTGAAGAAGGCTCCAACAATTATCTTCCGCCCGGCGATGGGCGTAACGAAGGCAATCGGACAAACACTCATGGGCGCAACGAACACAATGGATCCGCAGAACAGGAGGCGGATCGATGAGGTGAGTCTCCTTGCTGGCCCTTTCCACCGGGATTACCTACTAACATTTCTCCTCAAGAAATACAAGAAGCATTGAGACAAAAGCTCAGGCTACAAACAAGACGCCGGCATTCAGACCATGACAGAACGGCAGGGGCGTCATCCCGCAGCATCAATACAGGTAGCGCAAGGCGTTGACGGCACCAAGATCTTTGGTAATGAAATCTTTCCTGTATGAATAGCGATTCTTTTGACCTACGACATTTTTCCTTTTTCCTTCATGATACACACTCTTTTGGTGTTGATACATTGCGAAGGTGTACAGGCGGCTGGTAGATCTACTTTTTATCATACTTTTTTGACTTGGATGATCTGTATGGTGAAAGTCCCTCTGCTTCGTATGACTAACTGTGTCGGGTGTCGTTTGTGAGAGGGCTTTTGAGTCGTATGAGGTCAAAGTTTTGACGCCGCTCGATGGGTCGGCAATTATTGCGTACATCGTCGTTCGTTCTGCGTCCCATACTGAGGCTACCATTCGGGAAAGCTGCAGAGCGTCGTTTTCATCCGCGTGCTGAGCAACATCAGCCTCGGTCGCAAGCTCGGTAGGAATTATGCATATGCGGTGGCGTATAATCGGTGACTTCGGAGGTAAGCTTCTGTCGTACAGTGATTCGTACATTGATTCGTCGGGAGGTCTCGCATCAAGTCCAAGTTTGTGGTCGCTTGGTCGTGTGCCGATCATTATGAGTGGTTCTGCACCCGCGGTTTGGTTGTGCGGATATTTGCTGAATGGTCATGTTCCCTGCTTGGATTCGATTAGACACACATACAATCTCATCACCACGCCGAGCAGCCTTTCAAATCAACACATTCATCTCGCCCTGGCTAGCAAACTCTGCAAATCCGGGCCCTTCCATGGCAGGCAGGTTCAACACCTTCGTTCCTAGCAAAACACTTGGCAACAATGCCAGCCGGATGCAACTTTTCCCCAGCCTGTTGACATCGCCTGCAAGTCCGCCGTGACACTCCTCAAGTCAAACAGCACTCGCTCAACCTCCCTGTCAACGCCCCTACTCCACCGTTCTCAATGTGAACCCGCAAAGATCGGGGTTACAGAAAAACGCTGTGGACAATATCTTCAGCTCTGGAGTTAAGCAACGTGAGTCGCATGCCAGTCGTTCCCCCTTCGTCGTGTACGTGATGAACGATTCCAAACTTTTTTTCGTGACACTCTAGACTTGAAGATGTCCATCCTCAATGAAAATGACAAAAGAAAGAAGAAAATGATCAGACTCTCGTGGGTATCATCAAGCTGCCACGCCTGCCCTCGACTCATGATCCGGTTTCACGGGGTGAACGGTCGACACGCCCATTTAGTTGTTGGGGCACTGAGCCTGGACGTGACCAGCCTGCTGGCACTTGTAGCAGATCTTCTCACCGCCAGCAGACTCCTTAGGGCAGTCGCGGGAGTAGTGGCCGGACTCGCCGCAGTTGTAGCACTTCATGCCGTTGACACACTCGCCTATGGTCTATTAGCATCTCGGAAGAAGATCGTGGTTCTCACTGGCACTTACGCGACATGTGGCCGAAGCCACCGCAGGAGTAGCAGGTCTTGCCGGCACCGCCGCCGAAACCAGCACCGCCTCCGCCGTAGGAGTTACCGAAGCCGGACTTGGGGCAGTTACGGGCGATGTGACCCATCTCACCGCACTGTTCGCATTATTAGTGATGCTGAGCATTTCAAAATGGGCATGAGAGCCACCAACCTTGTAGCACTCAGTGGAACCACCCATGCCACCGCCGGGGGCACCACCCATGGGGCAGTCGCGGGAGATGTGGCCGGGCTGGCCGCACTTGTAGCAGCTCTTGTTCTCCTTCATGGGCTCCTGGCAGTCACGGCCTGACGACTTGTTAGCAGTGCGGAGGAGCAGCGGACGTCATCTCAAACTCACTCATGTGACCCTCATCTTGGGCGAATGTCAGCACAATATGTCAATTTCATACAGTTCAGGGTAGAGACGTACTGCCGCAGTTGTAGCTGTTCTCGATTAGCTTTAGAATTGGTTACTGGCGAGACGTTCAACTCACCACTTGGCAGGGCCCTTGGTGGGGCAGTCGCGGGCCTAAAGCATTGTGAGTGAAAGAAATTTGATATCTTCAGCGATCATCATACCTGGTGACCAGGGTTGCCGCCTGCTTGAGTGTCAGCAAGAGATCAGAAGAATTTCGAATGCTTGATCATGTGTGAATTGTAGGCGGACCAGAAAGGAAAGGCTGGTTCTGCAAAGTCACGGTGTGGTGAAATGGGTGACATGGGTATGGCATGAAGCCGTAGTGAGACTCACAAGAGTAGCAGGCACCGCCACGGGGCTGTTGGTAATCCATTCTGTTGATTTGGGGGGTGTGGAAAAGTTTCGTGAAGCTGAATTGTGTCAGTCGCGTGTTTTGCTCTGACGCTTGGATAAGTTTAATGATGACGCTGGCCAGGATCTCGGACGCCACATGCTCGATTGAGAAAGTGGGACAGGCTCTGGCCAACAGGACTCGAGGAGACGTACGAAGGTAGTGGTGGTCTAGTTGTTGCGGTCAGCGGTGAGAAACTGCAAAGTTATCGAGTGATGAAAGCGGTTGTGTAATGAGGGAAAGGGAAAAATCAGCCATCGACAAGCTCTTGGGTGTGACGGCCCTTGGTTTTGCCGCCACGAGAGTCGTTTTTTTCCCGGCCCCAGATGAAATCGATCAAGCAGCAGCCCAGCAGGCGCGCCAGCCGTGAAGAGCAGGTGGAGGCGGGGCAACAGTCAAGAAACTCGGCGCCGGGCAGAGATTTTTGGTCAGGGTCCTGAGCCTTAGTAGCTGGTGCTCAACTGGGTGGATATCGCGAATGAAAGATCGTGTCGTGCGGGCAGAGTATCTGAGAAGATGCAATTGGAAAATATGTTGCTTACATTGATCAGGACGTGTGCTTCTGGCAATAAGTCGAGCAGTGTTCATGAATAGTCTAGGAGGACGCGAGGTCAGAGATCGCTGCTGGCTGGACGATGACCTTTGGAGAGCTTGCTTTTCGAGGTTGTGGGAGGGTGGGTTTTGGTCTGGAGCCGTTCACGTTTTGGTGGGGGCAGAGATACAGACGAAGTTTGGAGACACAGTGTGAAACCGATAAAGCGCGTGGCGACGGTCCGTCGCTACCACTCAGCGGGCATCTTTCGCACTGTGCACTGCCCGTTGAAAGTACCTGCACACAAAACCAGATCCTCACCCACTGACATGCTGAGCCGTCCATCTCGTAGTGTGCTAGCGGCGAATAGTCAAGTTCACAGTGCCAGTCATATCGCGACCTGATATAACAGATTGGAACTAGAGGCTGAGTTGACGTCGCCGCTGGTGGGCACTGGCAGGTGACCATCTGCCACTGACGATTCGAGCACTGTGTGAGTTTCTCGGCTTACCAGACCTTAAAGCTACCACTATCTTACCCGTACGTACTACTCTGCGTCTCGCCCAGTGACGGTTTAGCCACTTGACACGCACAAAGTCTCAGCCAAACTACCGGATCTTGAATCTTGCGGAGACGACTTCTCCGCGCGCGAACTGGAAAGTGGATCGTCCGTGATAAGTTGGCTTCTCGAGAGTCCAGGCGCCTTCACCGTAATATGGTGGACAGTCAAGCGAAAGGGCCTGGGTGTCAGCCATGCTACAGATATTAGTACCCTGATTTGCCAGAATTGATCCTGCGCTTGGTTCCATCAAGAATTATCTGCCGTGGCTGCAATTGGAATCAATCTGTCGACGTTAGCCGTGCGACCTGGTGTAAACGTGGAGTCACGTGTGTTGGCGCCTGGTCACTCACCCCTGCTCGCGTCCGAATCCCAAAGTGGGACGCGTCAAGCTCCAGTCACTGGTGGCGTCCACTGCAACACGAAGGACAGCAATCAAAATCGTCATGCAGCAGTCGGATATTCCAGTCTGCGCGGGATGACGGCAAATCTGGGCCTGGAGCACGAGGCTTTCATGAGTGCCGTTTCAACAGCCGCAGATCATTACAAGCAGTCGTTGGCAACTCGTGAGGAATCCCAATCGTCACGCGACACGCGCGGGAGCAGGGGCTAACACGTGCTGTAGAGTATGAGGCACGACTGGAGAACCTCCAAAAAGATCATGTTGAGCGAGAGAGAGAGCAAGCCGCGGTGATTGCACGGCTCAGAGCGGAGAATAATGACCTCCAATCTCAGTTGAGAAAGAGGGCTTTTGATAGCCCCAAGCCATCAACTCCAGGGACTTTGTCTACACCAAAGGCAGTGTCGCCGCCACCCATTTTGCAAGAAGCAGCTTCCAGCAAAGATCTTCAGACGGCATACTCGAAGCTTCTTGTCAAGTTTCAGCTCGTTGAAAGCAATTTCAAGAAAGCGAAAGACTTGTTGGAGCGCAGAAAGTCCGAGCGAGAGCAATGGGCAAGCCACACAGCTACATTGCAGGACAAATTGGACAGACTGCTGCAGTCTGAGAAATTCCCGCACTCGACTGGCCTCGAGCCGCAACAGACGTCTGCAACACCACTTTGTTCGTCTGAACCAGCAGCCCGCACTACGACCACATTACTACCAGGTGTAAACCAGCTCAGCACGCCGCAAGGTCTCGCATCAGATTTGGCACCACCGCCTGGGTCTTCGAAACCATCTACGTCAGTCCACCAGACACCAGACTCGACACAGAGTGAGCCGGATGAAGGCACGGAAGTCACACTACCACCATTGCCGGGCAATGCGAATCAACGTGAGCCAGCAATCAAACAAGAGCCGTCATCGGACAGCCCCGTCGTCTTGTCCGCCCGGCCAGTGCGGAAGAGAAAGCGCTTATCAGAGAAGGATGAGCCCAGTAGTGCGAAGATTAAGCTTGAAGCGCCTGCGGACTCGAGTCCTATCCCTCGACTGGACCGCATTCTGATGAACTCTGACGACAGTCTAGATCTAGGCGATGTCGCTCAACGGATTTCAACCCCACGAAAGCGCAGAGACGCTGCTGAAGGGTCCGAAGGGCTAACGCCGTTCACAAACCCCCAGGCTTCAGTCTCCATGATGCAGGCCCATCCTGGACTTTACGTGAAGGCTACTCCGGGCGTGGTGAAGCCTAGCCCCTTGACACCGATTGATGGCAACAGGAAGATGAGAACGGGGTTCAGTAAGCACTCGGGCACTAAGCGTGCCCCAAAGGACATTGAACATGGGATCGGAATCCTTGCTGAGGACGGCATCAGTTACGGGCTGAATGATACCGTGTCGCATGGCAACGCCAAAACCCCAGCCCCTAAGAATCGTCTGGACGGCTTGCTCAATGCGATTGGTGTTAGTGACAAGCGACCAGACCTTCCCCAGTCTGCGGCTCGAAAGATCGCTAACCCGGCAACACCACGAGACGACCTATTAATGCCTAAACCGAGGGCTTTACCATTCGACAGATCAGCTCGCGCCAGTCTGCAACACTCTCTTGCACACGAGGCAGAACCGTCCCCCCTAGCTGCGAGACGAAGCAAATCGCCTAAGAAGCGTGAAGTCAACACCCCGCAGAGGAAGTCGGGAACACTACGCACCAAGGCACCGTCGGACTTGAAGCTGGAAGACTTCAAGATCAACCCTCGAGCGAACGAGGGTGTGGGCTTTGCTTTCTCGGACGTTGTGCGGGACAAAAAGTGAAAGAGCAGCACTTCCTGGTTGCACGGATCCGCACTGCTGTGGGGAGGAATTCCGAACTTTGGCTATATCTCAGAAGCCAAACCCCCCTCTGACATCAGAACAACGGCGAGAAGAGCAGAGACTGTTGGAGGATTATTTGGGAGAGCATGCCTACCAGCTGGGTGCCATGGACAAACGCGAGCGCCACAAGGTCTGGATCGATGCGAAAACGCACGAGCTGGCCAACAAATACGGCAAACATCGCCATCGATACTCACGTATGCGCTCTCCACCGGGGTTTTGGAATGCAGACTTCCCGAGTACTCAGGAAATCGAAGATGAGAAGATCGAGGCCGCCAAGCGCGAGCTCCGGACAATCGAAGATCGACGCAGAGAAGCGATGCGGCCTGGTGGAAGGTGGATATTTCGGGATGAGTGAAATAGGTGGCTGTTAGAAAGGCTGGGTTGTTGGGTTAGAGCACGCGACATGAGCGATTACTTGAATCATGATAAGAACGTTCTCATACCACAAATGCGCGGGTTTCATCAGCTGTAGTCTGATGATACACTAGGCGAAATAAGCATATGGTCAAAGCACTCTACGGATCGAGGATGTGATGTGGTGACACAAACCCAACCGGCTGTCTGAACTGAGAGACGACAGAGACGTGTCAAGTAGAGACAACTGTTGTATTGTTGCGGCTATACACACTCAAAATGACCAGTTCATTGATATCATTTCACGTGAATTATATGATCCGAGTCACTCGACGCGAGGTCGCATTGATGCCTGCAAGAGTTACAGGGTAAGAGACACGCCAAGACCGCCAAGGACTGGGGAAGGTCGAGGAGGTACTTCACGCACCTTACAAATTCAAGCGCATCGCTAAGTACCGCTCGCCGCACAGTCACCTCCAACATTTTCCATCGACGTCCATCTTGCCTTGCCTCCCGTCCGCGACCGCATCACCACGATCCCAAGCCCTCGCCATCGGACCTACACAACGCAATTAGAACGCGCACGCATCAGCTTGAGGCGCGTGTACTATGCGAAGCACTTGAAGATTCCCGAAAACGCTCGACATCCCAAGCCGGCAAGATGAGTAACCGCCATCTGCCGGCTGGGCAGAACCACCCTGGTGGAGGGCATCGCGGCGCGCCAGGTGCAGATATGGCTGGCGGCGGTGGTCCTAGGAGAAGACAACACCAGCAGCATCATCATAACCACCAGCAATACCAAGCGCAGCCACACCAGCAACAGTACATGCCGCAGTATCATCAGCAGCAGATGAACCCGGCCTATGCCAACTACATGCCGTACAACCAGCAGCAGTACTATGGCATGGGGATGCCTTCCCCCTATCAGAACGGAGGCATGCCCTCGCCTGGCTACCACTACCCAAACTACCCTCGTTCGCCTCCCGCAATGCACCAGTACGTTCCTATGATGGGTGTGAGCGTACCGCCCAGCTATCCTCGGCCGTCTCAGCAGTCGCCTGCCATACTCTCGACCCCTTATCAGCCACCTCCTGCACTTGTTCCGATCCCGCCTCAAACGCCATCTTCAACACACTCTTCCCAGATGATCGCACCGATGACGCCCCCGACACCCCAAAGCGTTGATCCTCTCCCGGACACCCCTACGACTCAGTCTGCTGTGCAAGACCCAGTTGTGGAGGCCAAGTCTGAGCCTTTCCGACCACCTGTGAGTACTCTTTGAATGAATGCCGACATCGCTCCGAGCTAACTGGTTTGGCAGCTTCCCTGGTACTCGCGATCCGATGTGGAATTCCCGAAAAAGACGCTGCGGTCGAAACGACGGAGGAAGGCCCCGGCCGAAAATAGCGAGGCTCTATCCTTACCTGTACAGCAACACGAAGCTAGCTCCGGCCAAGTTGAAGAAACTGCCGATGGCGAGCTGAAGTCAACCCTTCCTGCTTCGGAACGCGCGAGCACCGAACCCTCGACGACGAATGCGACCGTTACGACACCTACCATCTCGAACGCACGCGAACGAAGTGACACAGCCACAAGTGCCACGCCGACGAAAACCAGCGTGATTGGCGGTCGTCCCGTCCACCCAGCGCTTCCAGTTCTCCCGAAGACCGCGGCAAAATCGAGCGCCGAGAAGACCCAGGGTGAGGCTACGAATGCAGACATCGCTGTTGAGGCCGCTGCTGCAGGTGCTTCGGACGAGGCTGCTACAGAAGCACCTGTCGGGGATGTGGAGGATGCGGCGCAACCTCAAATCACCAGCCCCCCTCCAAGACAGCCACCTTCAAGCTGGGCGAACCTTTTCGCGAAGACAGCTGCGGCTGCGGCTGCGGGACGCGACGGTGCCTCTGGTTCTGGAGATGCCAATGCCACGGGTTCGGGTGATACTGCCGATGCTGGCTCCTCGTCAACCTTTCCTAAGACGAGCAATGGATCTCTCGCCGAAGCCATCCGCTCCTACTCCGTCGGCAGATCAGAGAGGGTTTCTTTCATTGAGCCTCGCGGCCTCATCAATACCGGTAACATGTGTTACATGAACTCGGTAAGTGATACTAAGCCGCCACTTCGTTGACTAGCTCTAACAACCATAGGTTTTGCAAGTTCTTGTCTTTTGCATTCCTTTCTACGACTTCCTCATTCAGGTCAGCCAAAGAGCCGCTCACAGCTTCAAGAGTGACACGCCTCTTGTCGATGCTATGTAAGGCCCCCCCCACAGCCCCTTTTCTCAGTTGAGAGAGCCTGAACTGACCGAGTTAGGATCATGTTCTTGCACGAGTACAACATCCTGAAGTCAGCACCGAGCACTGAGAAGCTCGGCCGCTCTTTGAAGACCGAGGACCTTGAGAAATATGGCGAGCCATTTACTCCAGAATTCGTTTACGAGGCTATAAGGAGACTCGACCGATTCGCGAGCATGAGAGTAAGTCTCGATCTCAGCGGTTTACAAGACAAGGACTGACAGACATTAGCGTGGCCACCAACAGGATGCCGAGGAATTTCTCGGTTTCCTCCTGCAGTCTCTCGACGATGAGTGCACACACCTGATGGCAAATGCCCCCTCAACTGGGGCTACCACTCCCGATGGCGCTCCCAATGCTGCTAGCGCGGACGTCTCCGGTGACTGGCTCGAGGTCGGCCGAAAGCAGAAGGCGGCCGTCAGCCGTTCATCAGGTACAAATTCCTCAACTCCTATCACTAAGATCTTCGGTGGTCTGTTGAGATCCGAGTTCCGTGTTCCGGGACTCAAGGACTCCATTACAACGGAGCCTTACCAGCCACTTCAGCTCGATATCGGCTCGCCTGATGTTAGGAACGTCGTGGATGCCCTGAGGGGTCTGACCCGGCCGGAGCGTCTGCAGGGCGACTTCAACTCGCCGAGAGGCAAAGATGTATCGGCCACAAAGCAAGTTTTCATCGAGACGTTGCCGCCAGTCCTCATCCTTCACTTGAAGAGATTCCAGTTTGATGCAGAAGGCAACGGAACTGTCAAGATCTGGAAGAAGATTGGTTATCCTCTGGACCTTGAAATCCCTCGCGAGGCACTATCAAGACAGAAGAGGAACGAGGATATGCCCCGCTACAGGTTGATCAGTGTCGTCTACCATCACGGCAAAAATGCCAGTGGTGGTCACTATACCGTTGATGTCCGACGACAAGACGGTCAAGAGTGGATCCGCCTTGACGACACCGTCATCCGAAGGGTGCGAAGCGAGGACGTCGCTGAGATTGGCGCTGAAGAGGAACCGAAGGAGAGCCGCAAGGAGGGCGGAAGCAACGGCATTGCTCCATCCAACCGCTTCGGCGCTATCAACGATGACGACACTGGAGACGAAGAGGGCGGTTGGAACCAAGTGCCCAACAGCCACAAACGTTGGAGCAGTGTCGTGAACGGTGCGACGAATGGCGCGGCCAAGGGCAAACCAGCCAAAGACAACAGCAAGGACAACAAGGTTGCTTACTTGCTGTTCTACCAGCGTGTTTAAGCAATGATCGGATCTATGGTCTTTCATATTGCTGATCAAGTCATGCATGTGTCAGACTGTATTGGTTATGAGCTTTTTCTTCTCTTCCATGTACAAGTTACCCTTCACCGAGCTTATTCGTTCAAGGACGAGTCTGTTCTGGAAGGGCGGAAACATCAGAGTGACTGTGCGAACGGCGTCTGGCGTCCCTTTGGGCTGTCATTACCCGCTGTATGGTTATGTTGAGCAAAGTGTACGATGCGTCTGTCGAACCAGGTACGGGAGGGTTCTGAGGATTGAGGATGGTCAAAGGGGGTCTCATCTGACGAGGACATGCTTGGCGCATGTGGTGGACGGGATAGGATTAGGATTGGTGGGCATGGAGCGTGATCATAGTTGGACAGGTGGATGTGGATGTGTATAATAATGTGTCGTAAAAAGTGAACAACTTGATACCATACTTCACCATACTGCTCAACATCTCTTCGTGCAGCAGCAACTAGCAATTCCAGTCCTGGAAGAATGATGCCCAGCACATGCTACAGCCTGCACTTATTGTGAGCACGCAAGAAGTAGTGGATACGTCCGTCAATTCTCGACTCAAGCACCCAGGTCTATACATAGGGATACACACGAGACACGTTCTGCGCCTATCAAACGCGACTTGGAGGACACAATTCCTCCGCCTTTGCCCAGTCCTCCATATAAGCAACTCCCTCTCCTCGGCAGTACTTTACAAGACCACATGCTCCATGGCAGGGGGCTGTCCAATGCAGCCTTTCTCTGGTCTGTCGCTCTCTCCTCTCCTCAATCTTGCAACCGCGATTCGATATTTAGTGCTTGCGGGTAACCTCCATGGAGTCGAGTGCGTCCTTCTCGGCCATCTCCGCCTTGATATCCTCGACGATCTTGCTGAGGTAAGGGGTGTCCTGCAGAGACGATTAGTACTGTCTTCCGCCGTCTCGGGCATATCCGGTTGGGTCGGTATCGACGTACCTCCTCGGGCTTGGTCCACTCCTCCCTGGGAAGAAGCTTGTGCTGGATGCTCAACTGGGTCGCGCGACGGATACGGTAGACACGCTCGTAAGACTCCTTGTTCGAAAGACGCTTGAGAGCGAGGAAGACTTCCTCGCGCTCCTCCTCGAGGAGATCATCGTAACTGCAAACATGCCGAGTCAGCCTCAACAATTCATATTCCAATTGGCCAACCCTTCAATTCCCCAACCGCATTCCCATATTTCGATCATCCGTATGCGTGCGTATATCTCGGGGCTGTCCATCGTGCGCGGGCAAAAACGTACCGGAGACCCATCTGGCGGTAGCCGGCGGAACCAAGGTACCACTGAGCGATGGGCTGCAGCTTCTTGAGCAGCCAGGGCCGCTTCTGAATGAAAGGAGCGAGAGAGACCATTGTGAATGAGGGCGGCGGTTTCGAGGGGGTGGGTGGTCGCTACTTCGAGGGTTGGTGATGGCGAGAGAGAATCGTTCGACGGTCGGGAGTCTGAGGCCTTTGCCGGGGATCCAATTGGAGAGCTTGGAAAACTAAACTGGGCATCGAGACCGGGGCGAGCGGGTCACGTGGCCAGCGACCTCAGGCAGCAGATTCATGTCACGTGATTCTATCGTCAAATACAATGATACTCGAGCCTCAATGGTAGTGTTTGCCTCAATAATATGGCTTCTAGTGGGACTGTCGGTTTGTATTTGACAATCTTGTTTCCATGTTCTTGCTGAGGCAAAGCGTGCTTCTCATTTGATCGGTCAAGCGGCGGCTTGCATCGGAGACCCGGAGCGCTCAGCACGCGATCGTGAAAAATATGGATACGGTTTTGTTAACAGAAGGGCGATATTCGAGTACCTTATTTTCAGATGGTCGTTTGCCAAAAATCCGAGGGTAACATCAAATAAAATCGCTGCAGGTAGCATGTTAATCATGTTGAACCTAGACTAAGAGTTCGCGCAGTACTTGGCAGCATCATGAGCCTGCAGCAGCAAGTTTCCAGGGACCCCCACGGCGTGACTTCACCGACCCGCAGCGGCCTTGTACGGCCTACAGTGCTGCTCCGGTCCACCTCCGGGCTCAGAACCCACTACAAGCCAATCTCACCTCACCGACCGCCGTTTTTCCCTTTCCCAACCCATTTGGTCATCCTCCTCTTCTATCCTGAACTACCTCCTACCACCACGGGACCTGCGACTACCCCTCGCAAGACTAAGTCGCCCTTCCGCCAGCGAATTCGATTAGTTTCCTGCTATTGTGCTTGATTTTCGACTTTCTGCAACAAACGTCACACCCACCGATCCTTATTTAAGTCAATGGCAGGCGGCGTCCGATAGGCGGGACGGTCTTCTGCGTGTGGGAGTGCGTTCCCCGCAGTGCCGGAAGTCCTCGTCCTGTGTTTGCGGCTCACAACCGAGGCGAGCTGCGATCACAAGCTCTGGATCAACACCGATAACGTCGAACCACAGCATACAGCTTTAAATCATCCTCGCCGATTATACGACGACATCGTGGTGTATCGACATCTCCGATTCCGAGCTTGTCCGAGTTGCCGGGAGTCGCAAGCCTATCATAAGATTCGGCACCACCAAGCTTTCTTGCACAAACAAACACCGACCGCATCTCTCATAGCACTTGACGACATCTGACTTGCTGGGCAAGTACTAGACGACGAGACTTTTACACTGCACCTCGAAACGAACCTTCTTTCCCGTTCACAACATACGAGGAGGGCGGGTATGTCTCACGAGCACCACGTCGAGCAAGCCCAGTCCTCCCCTACTGATGATTATGCACCTTCATCATACGCCCTCACGCCCGCCGACTCACACGACGACGCACCACCTTCTCCAATGGCCTCAGTCGGTGAGCTAACCCCGCTGCAGCGGTGGACTTCGCGAGCCTCCGATACACAATTTCACACAATAGCTGGAGCGATTGGCGGCTTCACATCAGGCATAATCACCTGTCCGCTCGATGTAATCAAGACCAAGTTGCAGGCACAGGGTGGCTATGTACCCACAGACAGGGGACGCCATGCAGGGCATCCGAAGCTTTACAATGGGCTCGTCGGTACAGCCAAAGTGATCTGGAGAGAGGAGGGTATACGAGGCATGTATCGAGGGCTGGGTCCTATAGTTCTGGGTTACCTTCCGACATGGGCTGTGTGGTTTACCGTCTACAACAAGAGCAAGATCTACATGGCGGACTATTCACGTATGTTCAAGCACGCCCGTTCTGAAGCATCGACACTAACAACATCTGCAGAAAATCCTACAATAATCAGTTTCTGGTCATCTATTGTCGCAGGAGCCAGCAGCACAATCGTCACCAACCCGATTTGGGTCATCAAGACGCGGCTCATGTCACAGAGCTCTACTTCCCCCGATTCTCACCACAATGGGTCACTGTTCCCCAAACCCGGCAGCACCCCCACAGCACGGCCGGTGTTTCACACATCATGGCATTATAACTCAACGATCGACGCCGCAAGGAAGATGTACACCTCTGAAGGAATTGCATCCTTCTACTCTGGCTTGACACCAGCTCTCCTAGGACTGTCTCACGTAGCAGTTCAGTTCCCGACCTACGAATACCTCAAAACCAAATTCACCGGCCAAGGCATGGGTGAAGCCCCCACACATGGCGAGAAAGCCAACTGGGCCGGCATTCTCTCTGCCTCGGTTCTCTCCAAGATCCTCGCCAGCAGTGCCACATATCCTCACGAAGTCATCCGAACCCGCTTACAAACACAACGCCGCCCAGTCGCAGGCGAGCACTTCATCCAAGGCATGGGCGTTTCATCGACTGGCGGAAAGCCTGCACAAGCAGTACCCATGGAACCCAAGTACCGCGGCGTAGTTATGACGTTCCGAACTATCCTTGCGGAAGAAGGCTGGAGAGCATTCTACGCAGGATTGGGAACGAACATGATGCGAGCGGTGCCGGCTGCAACAGTGACGATGCTGACGTACGAGGCCGTAATGAGGCAGCTCAATGAAGCCAAGCTTGAGGGCCTGATCATTCGTGGAGAGGAAGGATTGGGAAGGGTTCTTTGATTGAGACTACTAGCATGGACGGATATCTATAATACCCAGATGATCGGAGGAGGACTTGTGTGGATGCATTACATCTAGCTGTGGCAAGAGCGCTACGCGGTGTTTGGGACTTCTTGTTTCCCAGGGGCTTTATGGGATGGCAAAGTGTACAAGCTTCAGCATTCTTTATTTTCTTCTATAGACTTGTCGAGATGGTTGCGTTGCAAATACGGGGAATCCGGCGTGGGCTCGGTGTTACATAGGTCGACTTTGTCAAGGCCATACAGGCTCACAACATTTTCTTCAGCTTATCCACGCAGTCTCCTGGTGAAGTTGTAGCCAATACTGGGCCAAGTGATACGCGATCAGTGACGGATTGGCTCGCGGTGATACCAAGCATCCTGTTGCAAACATGGAAACTACTTATCAAATATCATTAATTATTCGTCTCACACAATAAGCAATAACGCCTGTAAAGTCCCAACGACACCAAATTCGAGTACGTTTCACCCCGAGCATCATCTTGCCGCCCTCTGTATGAATGGTTAGCGGCGGACAGGGTTTCCATCATTAGCTAACTTACTGCCTCATCTCTGGCCTGTCTGATCGATGATCTCGTCCACCTGTGGAAGGCTGTGATTAGAACGTGTGCTTGACTTTGAGATGCATGTAGGGGAGTGAAGCCTACACGAGCAATACACAAGCCATGGTGAAAGCGGCCCCTGGGGCGATGAAGTTCTGAGGAAACTGTCAATACCTTTCTCACCGGGGCTGAGTTGTGACGAGCAGAAAATGCTGAATCAGACTTACTCGAGGATTCATGACATGCGTCTCAACTAGATCGAAGTTGTGTTGTGTATGTTGTAGAATGATGAAGAATACTCCGGACGAGAACGAACATCGATAGAACCCAAGTCAGAGTGGGCTGATGTCTCTCAGTCTGAAAGTGGCCCAAGCTCCAAGCTTCGGTCCACTGCTTCCAGTGCCTGGTCTGGGCGCATCGGCTGTTTCCGAGGCGGGATGCGCAGAGTGCGCCTCGCCTTTTCACTAATTGCACTTGAGATACTACAAAATAATCAATCCAAATCCCATAGACAGAATCTGACAGTATTAGCGACCCTGATGGCATCGTTTGCAGTGTTTCAGATGCCCGTTGGCGGGTGGTATTTCAGCTAGCGCAAGTGCTCAGGTACCAGGTTTCGCGACGCGTGCCTTCTAGACCACGGCCTGCCGCCATCCCATCTATCGCAGGCCGTTCGCCCCTCCCCTTTCGCCATTCTCTTCTTCTCTCCTGCACACAAACCACTTTAGTCTCATATTTACGGTATCCAATTGCCTTGCGTTTCATCCTGTACAGCTTCTCGAGCCATCTTTTGTCATCAAGTCCATCTGTCGCACGAACCGTCATCATGCCTGTCACACTCCGCGAGCGCAAGCCAGCTGCCGCGCCACCTGCGCCCGTCGCAAAGAAGAGCAAGGTCTCAAAGCCTGCTGCTACCAAGGGAAAGGCTGCCAAGGAGACCAAGGCGAAGGCTACTGCTGCAGTCGCAAAGGCTGACAGCGAGGAGGAAGTCAAGCCTGCTCCCAAGGACGAGAAGAAGACTAAGGCCAGTGGTGGTGACTCAGTTGGTGATGTGATCGATCTCGAAGGTTTCGGAGGTGAAATTGAGACGAACGATGGGGAGAAGACGACGCTGAAGGAGCTTGTTGAGAAGAGTGGTTCGGGTGTGGTGCTCTTCACTTACCCCAAGGCCTCTACCCCTGGTTGTGAGTACCAGATATGTTCGATCCTTAGCCTTGTGAACCTACATACTGACCGACCATTAGGCACAAAGCAAGTCTGCTTCTTCCGCGACGCCTACACACCTCTCACCTCCACCGGCCTCGCCATCTACGGCCTCAGTTCCGATTCGCCCAAGGCCAACACGACCTTCAAGACCAAGCAGAACCTTCCCTACCCTCTTCTATGTGACCAGAAGGGTACACTCATCAAGGCCATCGGCCTGGGTAAGGCCGGAGGCAAGACGACCAGGGGCGTGTGGGTTGTGAACAAGGAGGGCAAGGTCAGGGTCTCGGAGGCTGGAGGGCCGGAGCCGACTATGCTGAGGATCAAGAAGCTGGTTGAGGAGGGTCTTTGAGCGAAGTGAAGCGATGGCAGGGAAAGTTCCATTAAAAAGTTGAGCTTGGTGTTTGGTCATTATTGCGGGTTTAGAAGTCTTTTGATTTGGCAGCACCGTTTTTGTCATTATTGCTTGTTCGAGTATAGAGGACAGACAGAGACTAATACGGCATGGAGAAGACGAAATGTTCAGTTTTGTAGTGAACTGATAATATGCGAACTTATAATCTGCTGATCTGTGAGGTAGGAACGGAGACATGTAACTCATCAGTCAGACAGACACGACGAGTTGATGCAAGGAGGCTTGCTGTGCCTACAACATCCAACAGCATCACCATAAAGCACATAAAAAACTCTCATGAAATACATGTCGTAACGATCAATGAATCAAATTGATGTTCCATAGAATGATTAAAACACAATTATATCGCGACTGCCTCACTGCACACAGAGACGCTGTGAACGACAAAAAGGCGAGCTCTGATTGGCCAGTCGTCAATTGGCGGCAGTAACCCGGCAAATCCTGGGCCGACACTCCAACTCAACCACGACCTTCGACATCACCTCCGTCAACCACGTCCGACCACAACCACCTCCAGCTGTATCGATCGCCAATACCTTCACCATGGCGAGCAAGCAGGTGGCTAAGGCCGCTTCTCACGTCATTCCCGTTTCCAAGGTCCGTCATCTCGCCGCAATTGCCCACTGCGAACAACAATCCTCGAAAACCCTCGCGACGACCGAACCAGCTAACCTCCTCTACAGAAACAAACCGTCCAGTCTACCGGTGTCTGGGATAGCTTCCGCCGCTTTATGGCCCTCGACCCCGAACGATCAAGCGGTATCCCTCTCAACCCATGGTACCGCAACCCCGCCCCCGGTACCAACGATCCTTCCGCCATCACCGACCCCGTCACCGTTCCCGCCGGTGACATCGCCGACAACCCATACTGGAAGCGTGACAACCGTCGTTCCTACCCCAAGACCTCCGTTCTCGCACAGCCTGATGTCGCCGGGCTCTTGACTCTCGGCAGCGCAGCGCAGCCCAAGGTTGAGCTGATTGGTGAGGCTGGCGAGAAGCAACTCGTGGAGGCGAAGGAACAGGGACAGACTGGTGTTGCAAAGGTATTCGCACAGGGCAAAGCTGTGGCGAAGGATGTGTTTGTTGATGGTATGCCGCCGTTGCCGAGTGGGCAGAGCCTCAACACGGAGGGGAAGTGGGATGTCCACAAGTACAAGCTCTCGGAGACATCATACGGCGAAGGGTAAGTTCTTGCGAATCGATATCTGAAACTCGAAAGAAGAGGATGCTAACGGACATGGCAGATACCCGAACAGGCAGTGGGCTTAGATGTGGGAGCGAGAGAGAGGTGTATATGTACCATTGAAGCTGGACCTCTGAGGAGGGTATAGACCAATATTTTTCTTTGTCGTAGAATGCACAATTCTATCCAATCAAGCACTCTTCATGCAGTGCTCTAACCAACGCCAGTGAATGCCCCAATAACTCCAAGCAATGCAGGGCCAAGTTCGTCGTGTGGCCACCCTTCAGGAAGACTGCGCCGGAGGAGATCCAACTCGATTTCCGCCAGCAGCACCACCACCAATCATTCTCTCAACAATCTTCACCTTGCCTTGCGCCCTCCTCAACCGATCATCGAAGTCCTGCACCGCCTCATCCTCATTCTTGACCGACAAAGTCCCCGGTTCAAGCAGCGCATAGACACTCTTCACGTTCTTCCCGAGCCTCGGTCCTGCACCTGTCGCGAGACTCGGCAACTTGCATTTTTCCTCTGCCGCCGAAGCTGAGTTTTGAGGAGTGGGAAGTCGGTTCGCCCAGAGGACGGCGCGGGAGGCTAGGCGCGAGGACTCGGAGAACTTCTCGAAGCCTTTTTGCATACCGAGTGAGCGACCTTCTGCGCGGCCGGCTGGGCGGCCGTCGGCGAGACCGGCGTTGTAGCCTTGGGTGTAGAAGCGGTCTTCGATGGTGAAGACATCGTCAAGGGGATCGTCTGTAGTCATTTTGATTTTGAGTGAGCTCTGTTGCGAGGGTTTGAGAAGTTGGGTGAAATGTATGGAGTGGGCAAGATTTGATGGAGGGGTCGAATGAGGGTGAGTAATGAAGTTGAGGTCGAGTATATCGCTACTTCAGAAAAAGGCTTGCTTCAAATATTGTCTCTTCCTTCTTTTGGAAAGAATCATGTAAGAATCGTTTTCATGAAGATTGTATTTATGATTTGTGAACGATTAACTTTAGTATACTTCACCTCGTAATTTTGATTCGGGCTGCCGATGGCGGACCAGAGCGGCATTGAGGCGGTCACGGCGGGGCGGAGGGGTCCCCCAATTCTTCCTCAGCGCAGCGGGACGTAACGCAGCACTACACATCACCAAGCTCGAGTCCAGCCTTCCACGCGCTCGTCATTAACCTCCATTTTCCACCTGGCGCATTCCTCCTCCCACGACAAGCAGCTACTTTGGATCTCCCCTATACTTCACAGCCAACCGCAATCATGGATATCCGACTCCTCACCTCCGCCGACCTCCCTCTCATCCAACACGCCAACCTCGAAAACCTCCCCGAGAACTACTTCCTAAAGTACTACCTCTACCACGCCCTCTCGTGGCCGCAGCTCAGTTTCGTCGCCGTCGATGTCTCCCGTCCGAAGCGCCACCCGTACGAGTACCCCAAGATCGTGGGCTATGTCCTCGCCAAGATGGAGGAGGAGCCGAGCGATGGTATTCCGCACGGGCACATTACCAGTCTGAGTGTCATGCGCACGCACAGGAAACTGGGTATTGCTGAGAAGCTCATGAGGCAAAGTCGTACGTTTGATTGTCCTCTGTGCTATGTATTGGTCTGGTCTGGGAGGATGTGAAGCTAACAGGATGTGGTAGAACTTGCAATGGTCGAAGCCTTTGGCGCAAAATACGTCTCCCTTCACGTCCGTGTCTCCAACGCCGCCGCACGCCACCTCTACGAAACAACTCTCGGCTTCCAAAACGAAAAGGTCGAGTCAAAGTACTACGCCGACGGCGAGGACGCCTTCTCCATGCGTCTCGATCTTGCAGAAATCAAGAAGGCGGCCGACGCAGCCATTGCGCAAAGCATCAGCGAGAGCACAGTGAACGGCGAGGAAAAGGACGACAAGAAGAAGGATGAGGAGGGCAAGTCAGATGGTGTGGATGAAGGCGAGGCAGTGGGTGACGTCGGGAGGGATCCGAAGGCGGATGGTGGTAGGCAGATGAAGGTTGCGGTAGGGAGGAATTTGGGCGTAGGCGAGTTGGTTGAGAAGGTGGAAGGACAATAAAATGTCGGCTAGATGTTTAGAATGAAGTGGTGGATAGTCACTGAGAGCATGTAGGTCGTGCTCGAGATCGTGTGCTCCATTTGGGCGTTGATGCATCTAGAACTGGTATAGATAAAAAGTCATTGTCACTTCTTTCAAGACACTTCATTGAAGATTAAGAGCAAGAGCCAGCATCATATAATTTGCAGTATCAACGTCACAGCTATGGATATCATAAAAGGTCGTCAAGTAGACAACGAGCTCCTTAAGCCCCATTCTCCAATTCCCGAGCATACGCCTCATCTGCCTCCAACCTTAACCAGTCCAACTTCTCCACGAGCGCCTCAACCTCC
Source organism: Sarocladiaceae sp. CBMAI 1973 (assembly GCA_021347865.1). Classification (NCBI taxonomy): domain Eukaryota; kingdom Fungi; phylum Ascomycota; class Sordariomycetes; order Hypocreales; family Sarocladiaceae; species Sarocladiaceae sp. CBMAI 1973. The sequence continues at coordinate 158,970 of WNLN01000024.1, forward strand.
TTCTCTGCTTCTCTTCGCTCCTTGCCCTGATTCAAGCCATCCAGACTTGTGATCTTGGCCTCAAGTTCCTTCTCGAGCTCCTTCATCTTGTCCTGCCTGCTAGGACCTTCCACCACGCCAGCCTCTTGTTCTCCGGGTCCTAGGTCCTCCTCGGGCATGACCTTCACGTCCTGAGGCCAAGCACCTGGTGGTCCGACTGGGAAGGATCGGTCGCCGGGGCCATATGTATCCGCTGGAACAGTCCCAGGAGCGCAAGCATCGGGATGAAAGGGGTGAGGTGGGCCGTGGTGGTTGGGAGTTGAGAAATGGGGGTCGAATGACCCCTGAGGCCCAAAGATGCCGCGATTACCAAACATGCCACTCCATGAACCAGATCGTCCATATAGTGCTGGAGGCCCTGGCGGTGCACTCATACCGGGGATGCCAGGAATTCCTGGAACCCCAGGCATCCCGGGAGGACCACAATGATTTGGCCAATGGTTCCTCTCACCACCGTGGAAATCCCTTCTCCCTCCTCTATGTTCCCTCCTTTCCCCTCGTTGTTCCCTTCTTTCTCCTCTGTGCTCTCTCTTCATCTCCCTCTGTGACCTCTTTACTTCCTTCCGCCTCTGTCTCCGCTCCCTACGCTCTCCTCTCCTCTTCATCTTTCTCTCCCTCTTCCTCTCCCTCAACACGCGTCTCTGTTCTTTTCTCACGCTCTTCCACTGACTCCTCAAAGTCTTGACCTGTTGCCTCAATGCCTTTTGATCAACGTCGGGTTCCAGCCCTGCACGCTTGACAGTCTTCAGCTCAGCGCGGAGGTCAGCGAGATCCTGTCGTGTGCGAATTGTGTCGGGTGTCTTGACCCAAGCGTCGAGGCGATCAGCGTAGAGAGGGAGCTGGGAGTCCTTGAGATCATCGTAGTCAGGCAGATCATCAAGGCTGCCGTCGGAATCTGCGCTAGAGGAGGAGCTGCTCGAAGAGACAGAGGAGACTGAGTGAGAGCGCTGCTTGGTCACCCCTGTTTGCTCTTCTCCGAATGAGCGACCACGCCTACCTGAGCAGGACTGATGGGTGTGTGGACTGGACGGTCCAGCCCACATACCAAATGGGGAGCCTCTTCCAAATCCGCGAGGGGAGTGGTGTTGCTCAGGGCCGCGAGGGAACATGCCGCCCATGCCTGGCGGAGGCTGCGGCTGACTGCCATCCATTCGAACACCGCGACCGTCCATGACCATGCTCCCAATCTTGACACCATTAACGTCTGCCACGAAGCTATCTCCAATGCGGAGCATGTTGTCTGTCACCTTGACCTGATCGAGGTGCCTCCGCCATCCGGCCCTGGCTTGTTCCTGATGTTGCCGCTGCTCATCTTGTTGCTGCCGCTGTTGGTCTTGTTGCTGTCGCTGCTGGTCCTGATGTTGTCGCTGCTGATCTTGATGTTGTCGTTGCTGTTGCTGCACTTGCCGTTGGTGCTCTTGTTGCTGTCGAGCCTGGTGTTGCATGTGCCCTGCTCGGTCTTCGAAGGTCGAATCCCAAGCGCCTGGCATACCGGACAGGCCAGTTGGCGACTGTATCAGATCTAGGCGGATCGTAACACCCCTGGGCATGAAGAAAGCGGCATTCCATTCCTGGACAGTCGAAACAGCGTGACTTCTTAGCTGTGCTTCATCCATCCTGTCTGGTCCTCCCGTCTCGGTCGCGCTCCGGATGCTCCCAAGTTGCGCCTCGGCATAACTCTTGCTACTCGTTGTCGAACGCCCATCCTCACTCCTTCCTTCATCTCGCAGCTTTCTGTCGACCAAAGCCTCATTTCCCCTAGCAACATGATCCGGAAGTAAGTAATTTCTGAATGTCGCCCAGTCCTGCTCAGTGACATCCCTCGCGGCAAGGCCGGAGTTGTATGGCACATCATCAGGCAGAGTGTCCGGTCCGATGGCTATGTGGTGGACCATGGAAGGGTCGCTAAATTGGTTGGTAGAAGGTGGCAAAGGACGGGTCTCGAAGTAGGAGCCGGCGATAGGTGAGGCCGGCGGTGTATAGATGGGATCGCCGGATGTGGTGGATGATATATGAGAAGCGGCGCCAGAGACACTGGTAGCAGAGTAGATGTCCGTTTCAGTATATGGCGGTGGAGGAGCGTCATCCCCGCGAGAGGTGGTGATCCTGTCGCCGCTCATTGTGCGCACGTGTAAGTGATGAAGCTAGGGAGTTCCAATGTAATCGCCAGCGGTAGGAGTCCAGTCGACGATGCTATCAAATGGTGCAGGAGGGTCTGCAAGTCGCAAGCGCTTCTTTGCAAGCTTAACAGGATGAAAGTTCACAAGGCGAAATGGCGATTGATAAGAAGTTCAAGAAAGCCGTGAGGTGGTGGTGTCATTCCAATACATCTACTAGTCGTTGGACCCCGTCACAGGCCGCGTGGGCGGACAATTGGCAGCCCACTAACACCGACGACGACCCCGCCTCCACTGTAAGAAGAGCGTCGCATTCGCTACTAGAACGTAGGCAGATCACCAAATTGCGCACGGATTGTGCCGAGAAGCGGAGGGGCTCGGTACCCGCAGCTCGAAAGGCCCTTCTGAATTCGGAATTGATCGTGGGTAAGTCCACGACGATTGGACGCAATAAATTTGTTGATTGGTACGACAGCCTCAGGTCGTTGCCTCGCCCAACTCATATGGTGTGCCCTTTGTTCCTGTGATTGAGTCACAGTTGCCTGGTGTCTGCCGTAAGAGGCCGCGTACGTCGTTTGTCACCCCACTAACCATTATCTTGCGCCGCGCCGCTCAAGGCTGAAGGGCTGAAAGAGGGTGCACCCTTGAGCGAGTCGACTCCTAGGCCGCTGACGCGGCAATATGCAGGATGCTAAAATTGCCTAGACAAGCATGTCTGTACTCCGGCGAATCCACAGACGATCAAGGAAGAGCTCATGTGGACTCTTCAAGTCACCTCAGTGCTCATAGATAGTGTTGTCCCATTTGTGGAAGTCGACGTCCTCTTGCTTGTAGTGGTCAGCGATCACACTCGAGAGATGGTCGCGCGAGTGTGTGCCACTGTGGACAATTAGCAGGTTGTCTAAAGTAAATGGAATGCATAATACAGCCAGGCTGTGGACTTACAGATTGGTGATATATGTGTCAATCAGCTCCGGCGGCACAAGTTCAGTCACTGCGCTGCGGATCTCGACACCATTAACCAAAGCACCGTCCGAGAAGTTGACATAGTTGGCCGAGTCTGCCCACTCGATGACGGATTCCTCGTCGAATGCGTGTTCAGGACTGAGCTTATACACGCCGCTCAGCGTAATGACAGCATTGCCGTGCTCTTTCGCAGCTCTTGCGACAGCAGCAGCGCCCGCATCACTGATCACACTGCCATTCGCCAGCACGTATCTCGCGCCGAGAATGACCTTGTCAACACGTGACATATAGGCCATGAGTCCGCCGTTCATGATGTTGATGACCTGGATGCCAGCGGAGGAGAGCTTGTTCCGGAACGATTTGAAAGGATTCTCTGAGTCGATCTTGCGTGGGGGCTCAACAGCGATGAGCACTGTGAATTTGCGCTTCATTGCTGCCCTCAGGATGAAACGCTCAACCGTTGGGCTTGGGTAGTGGATAAGAACGTAGTCACCAGGATGAATCTGGACTTCGGCAAGCGCGGCAATTTGATCGTCGACCTGGCTAATCTCATCCTTGATTTCCTCGATACCGTCAATGACTTCTGATCGGAGGGCATGCACCTGGCTTGAAGTCGTCTTCCAGTTAGGTGTTGAGGCTCCGGTGCCAAAAGGTGAGCCTTGTGTCATGCTGTCGGTGTCGGCTGGGGGTGATGCCGCGAGCAGATGGAAGAGAGACTTGGGAACATTGACGGAGCTGTATGACTGCAGGGGTCCAGGGCGCGGAGGGGTCCGAGTGATGCTCGAGATGTAATCACCGCCTGAATCCTGCTTGGTGTATGTTGACGGCGGCCAGTGATGTGCTAGACTGCTCGGGTTCTGAACGGCTTCGGTAGGTGTGTTGAATTCGGAAGCAGTTTCGCTGGAGGGTTCGTTTCGGTCTTCGGCTGCCTCGTCACGGATGAGGCCAAGGACTCGACGAGTGATGTTCGCGACTACCAGCTCATTGGGCTGTGCTTCGACCAGTTTCCTACCGGTCTTGGAGACATTCTCGAGAAGAGTATCAACGTCATTCCATTTCGATTTTGCCACGACTTGGAGTAGGATGTGAGCGGTTGCGACGGCGCATGGCTCTGAGCCTTTGATTTGTCTTCTTTTAAGGAGTCTAGTGGAGGTCAGAATAGTCCAATGTGGAAGTAGAGACAGCATATTGGGTATATGCGCCAGTTTTACGTACGAGATCAAGGTCTCAACTGAAGCCTCGAGGGGCTGACCTCGGAGGGACTTGAGGTATTGGCCGAGATCGGTCGCATAGCCTGCGGAGACAGATGGCATTTTGACAGAACGAGCCGCCTGCTCTTCGAATCGCTATAAAGTCGGATTTGAGGGTATCGTGGGTTGCGTGATCGCTTAGAGTAGGTGTGATGGTAAATTTTAAGATGCTGGAAAGCCGGCGCCAAAAGTGACTTTGAGGCTGCGAAGTTTGTTCGAATCGACCGTGAAAATAGCGTGCTTTCCCGAGTAAGTCTGCAATACCGTCGATCAGCTCGAAAGGGGTATGAGGTCGTCGTCGCGGGTGCAATGGTCGGTCGTGGTGAAGTGGTCGTGGGAAGACGATGGTGAGTCAAATGTCGATCGAGGCCACACTGCGCTGCGCACGGTCGTAATACACACAATTAGAACGAACTCTCAGGGCACCCTTAATGCCCCTCGCTAAGCGCCGAATACGGCAATTAGTGGAGACTTAGAGGGTTAGGGTCAACCCATATCGTGCCGCGGCTGGTCTCCCCTCCTCCTGAGTATAGAAAGACAAGAAACATCATGTTGTATTGTCCATTCTCATTGATGAGCTAGGAAGACCTAACTTGAAACACACTGAGTTGCCTGACAGATGCGACCCCGGTGTCGTGAGCATCAACCGTTGTCTCGCATGGGCAACTGTTCGCGCGCGCCTTACATATGGACTGTCTGCACCTGCCCCTTCTCAGACTACATGACTGATGAGCAAAGAAAGGATTGAGTTTGCTAGTAAGCCTCGGATGCAATTATGCTATGAGATCTCGCAGCCACCGATCGTGTCCCGTTCAGCGATACAGGCTAAGATGCGACCACGTAGGGCATACCTACGATATGGCCTTCTGACATACTTCACATCAGGCTTCTCGCAATTCTCACTGCTTGACATGACCTGGATTGAAGCTACCATATACTACATATGAGCGTCTTCGTGCTCATCTAGTCCCATAACTGTCCTACACGGTGCATCAAGTCGATGCTATTCGTTGACTGCCGTGCCCGCATGACACGACGGCTACTCCACCCCTGTAGTGCCTGCAGCGCATTACGTAGGGGCTGCATGGCCGAGGCCAGGCGTGGGGCAGTTCTTCTAGGGGGTTTCTTAGCAGCCAAAGAGTGCTCGTTTGGGTGCTCTCAGCATGCTCTCCTCTGTAAGCCACAGGCACAAACTCCCACCTGTCCCGCGCATGCCAGTGCCCTTCCCCCAAGCCAACACGTGAACGGCCGGGAATCCATCAAACGGCGACTCCATCCAACGGAACGAGGACACTGCCCCAACCATCTCACCTGTCAGTAGAGTCAGACATCAGTGGACGTTCTCGCATCCCTTCCCCGCTGCCATCGTCCTCAGACTCCGACTCGTCGTCCTTCATCTTCCTTTGGGATCGCTTGCAATTGTGACCTTCGACACGCGAAACACGGTCATCTGCTTTGCAGCCAGCATCACCATCTCACGGCGGGCTTCGTAACAGCTTGTAGGATCCCCACGGCATCGACATTTCAATCCGACGACGGTTCCCAACTACTCCCTCGTACCTCCATTTGCAACCTTCGATTCTGCATGGCGACAATTCTGCGACTTTGATAATCCGCAAATTTGCGAGCAATATTGCGAGCGATCGCGTTCCCTCTCCCTCCGTAGGGTTCGCCCTTTGACATTCGTTTTGCTTCTTCCCACCCCTGGAGCGCAACGACTTCCACACACTCCTCAGCAAGAACAGCCCATCCCGATTAGCTGCCCAACTGCTTGCTCAGCTGGGCACTCTGTTGTCGCTGGAGCGTTTGGTCATTTCTAAACTGCTCCGACCAGCGCGACCAAACCTCATGGGCTGTCCAAGATGAATTCACTGAACATTATCACTGCTCGCGTTTCGCCATCCGCTAGCCCAGCTCAGTCGCGCTCGAACAGTATCAGCTCCATTGGTCTCGGTATCAGTTCCGAGGACGAGAAATCCGGCGACCAGTCAGACAGCAAGGCGGAGGGCACACCCGACACCGAGCCTTTTCCCCAAAGCGACGAAGATCATGCCGACGAGAAGTACGCCACTGAGGACACCCCGTTATTGCACGCAGACACCGAATTCAGTCGACGCTCGGCCTGGTGGCACTCGATCCCTCGCAGTATCGCCTCAAGCTTTATCAGCTCTATTCGCTGGGTGCTTGCCACCCTTGCCTCACCAGGTGTCTACCTAATTGCTTGTCTATACGATGAACAGGGCAACTTTGCACCTGGGTCTCAGATGAAGAAGCTGTTCGGTGGTGGCAGGCGTCGCCGGCGCAGAACTCTGTCAAACGCGGTTTCTGGACAGGACGAAAAATACTTGCGCGCTCCCGATTCTCGAAGACATGGTCTTCACTCATCTTCACGTCCCAACTTCTCCTCTGGCTCTTCCTCATCTGGCATGTCCTCCGAATCAGAATCTGACGGCAGTAGATCGTCAAGCATTCGTCAGCACACTCGATCAAAGTCACTCCAGCCGCAAGAGGAGATAAACCCTGCACGAAGGTCCATTCGCATAAAGCTGCACAATGACGATACGCTCCGAAACCGAAAGCATAGGAAGACCCAATCTGCTGTAACGCGAATGAAAGGCGCCGACGTCGATGGCGAGCAAGTAGCTGCCCACTTGAAGTCCCCAACATCCCCGATTGCTGCCCTGACGAAGTACCCCAAGACCCCCGCGCCGCCACGACCATTAATACCCCGGCGCCAGCCCTCGTATCTCAACCTCGAGCCCTCTCGCAAGCAACAAAAGACCCTCATCCTGGATTTGGACGAGACTCTGATTCACAGTATGTCCAAAGGCGGGCGGATGAGCACCGGTCACATGGTGGAGGTTCGCCTCAACACGGCCACTTTGGGAGCTGCTGGCCAGCAGCAGCCTGCTGCGCAACACCCAATCCTCTATTGGGTCAACAAGCGGCCACATTGCGATGAGTTTCTGAAGCGCGTGTGCAAATGGTACAACCTGGTTGTGTTCACGGCATCAGTTCAGGAATATGCAGACCCTGTCATAGATTGGCTGGAGCAGGAGCGCAAGTACTTCTCAGCTCGCTACTACAGGCAGCACTGCACATATCGCCAGGGGGCATATATCAAGGATCTAAGCTCTGTTGAGCCTGACTTGAGCAAAGTCATGATCCTTGATAACAGCCCTCTGAGCTATCTCTTCCATGAGGGTATGCCTCTACTGTCTCCTTTTGTAGTCTACACCTTGCTAACCTCTTCACGATAGACAACGCCATTCCCATCCAGGGTTGGATCAGTGACCCAACAGACTATGATCTGATGCAACTCGTGCCGTTGTTCGAGGGCCTTCAGTACGTCCACGATGTTCGGGCTCTCCTAGCATTACGTGGGGGTGAGGATGGACACAGTTCTTGAGGCGGTTGTATTAGCCTAGGAGCTGGTTCTGTACATATAGACATCGGTGCCGAGTCGTGGTAGCATCATTGTAGAGGCAGTGTACAGGTATGCAGTGGAGAAGATGAATGGACAGCGTTTGCGATTTCGAGACACATGCGATTCCAGTGTATGCAAAAGCCAAAGGCTTTTTGCGTGAGCTTGTGCTAAGATCCAGAGGACCCTGCCTTGGGCATGCGTCTCTAACCGATTTGTCCATGTCCGTGCACGTAAATGGCAGAGACATGGCTAACTTGGAAAGTGGCATTGTGTGCTCCCCGATGTAGACGCATGGCGATGGAGGTGCACCCCGTCATCAGCCCATCAGGGGTCATGAGACATCCAGCAACTTCTTGGAGAGGATGTATCGTCACGTCATCGGCTGCTAAGCTGCCTCAGGTACGGGATGGAACCCCTCCAGGTGGCTGAGTTTTCCCGAAATTCTCCATTCTTGCGTAATCGGTTTCATTACGGTAAAAGAAAAGCCACTTTTATTTTATCTACTGGGGTTTGAGATGAGGGAAACTTGCTGGACAGGAAAGCAAGCTTTCGAAAGTGGGCGGCCTTCGATTCAGCGGGAGCTGGTCGATCTGCGGCCGGGGGTAGTAGGAGCTTTAGGTCCTGGGGCGGGGCGTCAGCCACAGTGATCGAGCTCACGGCTAGGCGCGGTTCCAACAGCGCAGCTGCTCATGGTAACAAAGAAGCTATCTAGAGGTACTCAGGAAAACTGCGAACCTGGCATATGAACAGAAACACGTTTTGCCATTTTCTCCGAGTGTCTCTGTGTCCAGAAACACACAAACGGCTCACATAGCTCTCCCTTCCTCCGCATGCAGCTCCTCAATCGTAGCGCTGCTTGTGGCTTAGCCTGTCTCCCTCTGTGGCAGAAAAGCGGGTCTAGCAGGTTCTCGCCCGTCTAGCAATACCCACTGAACCAATCACGGCACGAAGCTCGATGGTGACATCATGAACCATCAGTGACGAAACTCGCACCTGGAGACTCGCCCAGCACCCAGCGCAGAGCTGCTGGCTGCGCTCGGTACCTTGGAACGCAGCCGCGGCCGGGCCAACGCGTGTGTCACGATCTCGATTGTGCCATAGCAACTGAACAGTGATGAGTGCGGCCTGAGGAAGGGAGGGATGGTTTGGGGTATGGCTTGCCGGTACAAATACCACAGAGAGTAGCATACCTCCCCCCCTTCCGCCTTTGGTCTTTTTTCGTCACTTCTCTACTATTAATCAATCGTCTCTTTTCATCACAAACCTTCACATTCAACTCAAGAAGCTTCTTCCAGCTCACTCAACACAAACCATCAAGATGTCTCTCGCATGTAAGATTCGCCCACTCTGCGCATGTCACTCTGCTTTGATGGACGGATTGTTGGGACACCAGGAGCTGTAGGATTTGCGGGGAGCGGCCCAAACTCGGTAACGAGCTTGATGGTGATGAGCTTGCCCACCCTTGCCTTCATCACCACAGACGCAGTTTGCGCATCGCGGCCAGCTTCAATTGCCAGCATCATCCTACAGCTCATGACAACATCTTTCATCAGAGCATTGTGCTTCATCACCCCAGATGACCTCATTAAGCTAACCGCCCCTCCTTTAGACTTCCCCGCCGTTAAGCCTTCGGCCATTGCCCTCGGCACCATCTACACTCACGGCATCGAGCTCGCCGTTCTCTCTCCCCTCTTTGGCCAGACCTACCAGCGCGCCAAGGCCTCCGGCACCAAGGAGGAGTTCGTCAAGTCTGACGAGGCCACCTCCGCTGCTGTTGCTCTTGGTACCACCTTCGTCGGCGCTGCTCTCCAGAGCTACGGTGTCGGTGCTCTCATCAACGCTACCGGTACTCTCAGCTACAAGGGCGCTGCTTACCTCGGTGCTCTGATCTTCGCCGCCACTGCCGCCCCCTCCGTAAGTTCTTCCTGCAAAATTATCTGAAGTCAATTTGCAGTTACTAATGTAAGTGCATACAGATCCTTGTCCAGGCCATCTCTGAGCGTCGTCCCCTCGACACCGTTGGCGTCACTGTCGCTGCCAAGGCCTTCGAGACCATTGGTCTCTCCGTCTTCCTCTCCTGGTGGGGAACTCGCACCAACCCTTTCACCAACTAAGGGATTGGTATCAGCACAGCCATTGAGTCGTGACTTGATGTCCTCAATCCGCTCTTGAACGGAGAGGTTGAGAGCACTGAGGTGCCTGCTCAATGGGGATGATGAATGAAAGAATGAGGTGTCTGGAAAGAGGGAATGCGTTAAGGAGTTGTGTCCATCACATCGCTTCAGTCTACCAGACGTGCTTTACTTGACTGTACTCTATATCTACCATTTTATAGTAATCACTCTTCATGAGAACACTTGCTCCAATGCCGTTGTGACTTTTCTAGAAACGAATGTGCGATTCCTGTTCCATTGCCTCGCTGAACTGTATACTTGAGAAATCCTTGGAGTGAAACAAAGGATTCCCGAAGACTTCCATAATTGAGCCGCGCGCAACCGTCTAAACTTCAGACAACTTCAGACACAGATTGGACTCAAGTGCTTCTGGAAATTTGAGTGGGATTATAAACTTTCGACGGCAGGAGTCTCAATGAATAGCGAACTTCCAAGAAGCCGCGAGCGAACGACAACACTGGTCGGGGCTAGTCGATGGCGACCGTGATAAACATAATCTCAGCAGCCGCTACTCTGTATGCCTAGTAATAGATTTTGTAAGTAGTACATGCAAGCGAGGGTAGGTAGGTGTGCACTGTGCAGCAGGTTGTTCCCTGAGACGATGCCTACCTTAGGGTAGCGAAGCCACGGACATTGCTGGTACTTCGAATGTCCATGTTCACTTGATGAATTTAGCTGCTCAGCTCAAGAGGTAAGAGGCAAGAGACTTGAGGTAAAGAAGGATCCGGAGAAAATGAGCATGTATTCCTGCAATATACGAAAAAACCTGAACGCCACACCCTGATTGAACAAGACAATCCCGTACCAGGCAGTAAACGGTCTCCGTCCCAGCACTGGTATCATACAATTCGTCGCCAGCTGCAGAGTGAAAGCCAGAAAGCGACTCAGCGTTTCAGAAACGACCAAGTGCTCCTAGACCGACTCAACCCAAGGCGCGCCGATAATGTCCACTTCTCTCGTTCCGAGCCATCTTACGCCTTGGACTCGCCCTGCACCCAGAAACCCTGCTTGGCGTACTCCTTCTGTGCGTACTTGACGAGGGTCTTGTAAGCCTCCTTGAACTCCTCCTCATCACCCTTCTCGAGGTCCTTGGCCTTCTTGCCACCAGCGCCCTGCGGTGTCTCGAGGATCATGACCACGCTGGTAGGGCGCTTGGTCTTGGCCGCGGCACCGAGCTCGGCACGGGAAGAGACGAAGAGGAAAGGAACGTTGTGGTCCTCGCAAAGAACGGGGATGTGGGAGATGACGTCCGCGGGGGAGATGTCGCCGGCGATGATGACGACGCCGGGGAAGGAGGTGTTGGAGGGCGATGAGGCGGGGGACTTGCGGAGGCACTTGACGACTTCTTTGACACCGCGCTTAAGGGTGTTGTTCTTGGCGGCTATGAAGAGAATTTGGAGTCAGTAACTATTCATGCGTTGCGCCAACTTCAAAGCGCAGGCTGCCCGGCAGCATCCATGCGTCAGGCAGGTTTTGGGTCAACTCACATTTCCTGATGGTCTTGAAGACCTTCTTGGTGCCCTTTTCGTCTGCCAATGGGACCGCGAAGCTCACAACTGTCCTCTCAAGGGGCAATTCCTCCTTCTTCTCGACCTCAGCATCGGAGTCCTCAGCCTCAGAGTCGACCTCGATCTTCTCCGCGGGAGCAGCAGCGGCGGCATCCTCCTGCAGCTTCTGGTCGAGAACGGCGGCGGCGAGCTTCTCCTTCTTCTCCTTCTTTTCCTTCTTGTCCTTCTTGACCTTGGTCACGGCGCCGGCATCATCAGAGCGGCTGCTCTTCTTCTCCTTCTTCTCCTTCTTGTCTGCTCTTTCGGCGGCCATTGTGAATTGTTGTGCGTCGAACGTCGAGAAATTTGCCTCGGCTTGTTATGATGTCGATATGATGAGGAGGCGAGAAAGCGACGTCTTGGAGTGGCTGGACGTTACGAGACGCAATTGTGACTTTTTGTTCGTCTGGTGCCTCTGAATTTTCCAGTAGTAGTAGAGAGGGTCCGAACTTTTTCTCCAAGCGGCGCCCGAGTCTTAGCTCGCAGCTACAAATTTTTGGTGGGGATCATTCAGAATAGAGGCGCAAGTCACAGTCACGTGACTCATTTGGGACCGGATGTCGTTGTTGGCAATGCGAATGTGATGATTGGCTTTGCCAGGCTTGAAACTGAATTGGCAAGATTAAAGTGACAAAGGCTCGAATGTGATTGCAGCTCAATACTGCTCGCGTTTGGCGATATCGCACCAGGATGCTCAATCACGAATCACGAAAAGGGTGGGTGAATCGTACGACTACACCATAGACTGGGAGCATTATACACATGTGAACGAGAGCAGATTATCGAGAACAGAGGGAATCTTTATTGGGAACGGCAATCGTTCTCCCTTCGGTCTAGGTTGTGATATACACTAGTCTGTCAAGACCTCCCTAATCCAACACACCAACATCTGTCTATGCAACTTCTTACTCCTCCTCGTCGGCGAACTCAGCGCGACCAGCCTTAGAGTTAAGGTACTCGTTGCTGAAAGTACAGAAGTCAGCCAGTGAGTTTCAGATGCTGAGTAGATGCGTGCAGCCATCGGAATGACGAGGGACGCAATGTCCAACGACATGATACGGAGAGACTTACCGCTCGTTGGCCCACTGGACAATGTAGTAACCAGCGACTAGCGGAGGAAGCCAGAAGAAGATCTGGTTCTTAGTGCGGCGGAAGACGTTGAAGATGGCGTCGTGACCGGCACCGGCGAAGGGGTTCTGTCGGTTCGCGGAAAGGCCGTAGTAGACAATGCCCTTCTGCTTGGCTCCGCCTATGGTATGTAGCGTCAGTAATCGTTCGTCGATGCGTGATCTATGTCCGTTTTTATGGTCTTTCAGTCCTCCCGATGCCTTGCCGCGTGCAGATATGGAGTCCGTCAAGCATCGATGATTGCCGTCTTGTTCGCCCTTCGCTTCGTCCGCGGCATCGAATACCTCCACTCATCCACTCTAATTGAACAAACATGACGTACCGAAAGTGCCCCAACCACCGAGGTAGCTATTGAGAAAAGTCAGCAATCGCTCAAGTCTATATTTACGTCCGCAGGAGCTTCGCCGTATCGTCCCGACCATCGCGACAAAAGCCGCAGCTCCTGGGTTTCCGGGATAGCAAAGGCTGCACGTACTGTCCGGTAAGCGGCTCGGGCGCGCCGCTGCCGCGAAGAGCTTGAGTAGGCCTCATCGTTTCGGTAGGATTGCGTCGAAGCGATTCGTCGTGGGTGTCGTGGTGTAGTGAGTTGAGGTGGTAGAAGTGGTAGCAGCAGGATTTCTCCGGGTCAGGCCAGACCAGAGAAGCCGAAGGCCCGCCCCAGAACGGCTTAGCGCACCCAGCACCACCAGCCGAGAATCACCCAGCACTTTGCAGGCGATGGAGCCAGGCCGGAATATGTGAGCTTCAGCATTCGTAGACCTCGACCTCCACTCGACCCGAAGCTTCCCGTCATCACTACATCGCCTCGATTTCTGCACATCTCGCAACGATGGCAGCCGCAGCGAGACTTCTTCAGTCTATCTACCGCCTGGCGGTCCCTCTGTCAATCGGTGCCGTCGCCGTCAACGCCTCGCTTTACGATGTGAAGGGTGGAAGTCGAGCCGTCATCTTCGATCGTCTGGCTGGTGTGAAGGAGGATGTCATCAACGAGGGCACACACTTCCTTGTGCCATGGTTGCAAAGGGCCATTGTCTTTGATGTGCGCACGAAGCCCAGGAATATCGCAACCACAACTGGTAGCAAGGATCTTCAGATGGTCAGCCTGACGCTGAGAGTCCTGCACCGACCCAACGTTACGGCACTGCCTAAGATTTACCAGGTAAGATGCTCGAATCTTGAAGATTTACTATTTTCTAACCTACCTTTAGAACCTTGGTGCCGACTACGATGAGCGTGTCCTCCCTTCTATCGGTAACGAAGTCCTCAAGGCCATCGTCGCTCAGTTCGATGCCGCCGAGCTCATCACCCAGCGTGAGGCCGTCTCCCAGCGCATCCGCACCGACCTCACCAAGCGCGCCGCCGAGTTCAACATTGCTCTCGAGGATGTCTCAATCACCCACATGACCTTCGGTCGCGAGTTCACAAAGGCTGTGGAGCAGAAGCAAATCGCCCAGCAAGACGCTGAGCGTGCCCGCTTCATCGTCGAGCGCGCCGAGCAAGAACGTCAAGCCAACGTCATCCGTGCCGAGGGTGAGGCTGAGAGTGCCGAGGAGATCAGCAAGGCAATCCAGAAGGCTGGTGATGGTTTGATCCAGATTCGTAAGATCGAAGCCAGTAGGGAGATCGCGCAGACACTGTCGACAAACCCTAATGTGGCATATCTGCCAACAGCGAAGTCAGGAGGCAACGGAGGCGGCAGTCAACTGCTCTTGTCAGTTGGCAGGGCGTAGAGCAGGGATATTTGTAATGATTTGTAGGAACCTGGAACCTCTCCGCTATTGAATGGAGAAGAGGCGCTTTGTGTATACGGTGCCTTCTGTACTTCTAGATAGGACTTGCTAGGCAAAATACCAGCAAACCTTGACTTTGACTTCTTCTTCATATATGTGACGACACATCAGCGGCTACTCGCATGAATAAATTGTTGCTACTACTAGCTGACATCACTGCTACTTCTCAATGAATTCTGTGGTTAAGGTCCAATTCTCATGCTTCCAGGCCTCCGGCGGGACGAACTTGCCCTCCTCTAGTTTCCACCCCTCCCAGGACATATCTTTCCACGTTTTCATTACTTTCAGCCTCGCAAGCTCGCCTGCCGCCCGAGCATCCTCGGCAGAATCGTGACCTACGACCTCACCACCAGCACCATCGCGCTGGACTTCTTTGTTGAGCTGCGACTTCATAAGATGCTTGAGCCCGTAGCGAAAGGGTAGGCCGCCTTTGTGTGGATAGAGAAGAATAGTATCGACAAGCGTGGGATGGATAATGCGAACAGCATTTAGATCGTTCTCGAGGCCGTGGCCTATCAGAGGAGTCGATGGTGAGATGAGCGAAAAGAGGAGTTCGCGGGCAGCAGCGGGAGAGGATACGATCTTGATCCCGCTTTGACCGCTGTTGCTTACACCACGATGCTCGCCCGACGTCTTGATCTTGTCTTTGACGGGTATAAGCTCGTCGCCGGTCACCCACGGTTTTGCTTGAGCCATGTCTTCTGGCCATACACCAGAGAATCGGGAATTTAGATCGAGAATCTCGCCGATGGGCTTCACTAAGACATCCAGGATCTCCTCTCCTGTCGGCCATGATGTAGCAGTCAGACGGATCAGCTCCATGCCATGCACAGTGTAACCCATCTCACAGTCGAAGCATACAGCGTGGCCGGAGAGTGCTGCCAAGTTCTCAGGTGTCGTTTCGAAATTCAGAAGGCTGGCAAGACGCTTCGAATCACTTGTCTTGAACACATGGTGATCCTTCTTGAAGCAACCCGCGGAGTCTCCAACTTCCTCGCCACAACAGTGGTATCTCTTAGCTTTGCGCGTCTTGTCCCCCAGCGCTTTTGAGGGAACGTAGGATTTGCCCCAGTGAAAGACGCATGTGCCTCCTGACGTTAAAGCACCGTCTTCGGATCTTCTTCCGGGAAAGACCTGAAAGCGCTGCTGGCAGCGATCGCACTTCTCCCACCCTTTTGAGGCTTCCACACCTTGTCGCGACTTCTCGATCGCTTCTGCCGAAGGTATGGAGGCAACGTAGCCATGTTGGGTCAGATCATCGATCGGAGTCAGTAGCCGACGAAGGATCTCGACTTCTTGACTCGGCGTCAGCCCCGTGACTATCTCGATTGGCTTGTCCGATCCAGCGTCCACAGAGGCCTTTTGCGGATCACCGCCGTTCGACTTGACTTCCTTGGCTCGCATATCCCGCCACTGGCCAGTAGTCATCCGCTTGAATTGCATCACCTTGTTCTTCATGAGGTTCGAATAGACTGCTGGTTTGTCTATTGCAGTCTGCTCCTCTTCGTCAAGTGTTCTTGTGATCAATTCTTGTGCGGTCAGAAGGAAAGGCTGCTCATCATCGTTCGCATCCTTCTTAAGCTCCGAGTTGAGTCGGTCAAACTGCTGATGAAGCATTTTGACAAGTTTGAATCGAATTTCATGGCTTGCAGGTGATCCCTTTGTTATCAATCGTGGGTTGAGGGACTCTTTCTTAGGAATTGCCGTGGGCTCTTGTGTCCCCGGCCTTGCTGGTCTTCTTGACAGGGAAGTCGGCGTCTTTTGATGTGATGCGTTTGCCGGGACTTGCTTGCCGTTCACCGCTGGCGACTGTGGACTCTTGTTCTTGCGAATCGGCGGGGGTGATATCGGGCGTTTGGCTGTCGCTAAGCTGCCATGTAGATGCTCATCACCAGCATTGTTGCCTGCGACCCTTTGTCTTTTTGCTTCATTTATTGGTGAAGATGATGAACTGTTCTGTGAATCAAGCCTCTGGCGCTTGCGCGGGCCGTCTTCAAAGGCATTCTCCGTGGACTTTCCAGCATCTTGATGTGCAGGTACAATGACCTTTGGCTTCTCCTTCTCGTGCTCGTGGCCGAACAGGCACTGAAATGCTGTGCACTTGTTACCAGCTGGGCAAGGGATATGCTTCAGGGCGAAGCTCATGATCGCGACAGAGCTGCGAGGGTGTAAACCGCTTGATCGTCATTTGTTGATCAGATAAATTGACTGATCGATATCGCTTATCGCATTAGTAGAGACCACCTCAAGTATATAGCTCTCGAACTCAAGCGCGCCCCATACCAAATCCTTAGAGTGATGAGCTCTCACGAAGAACCCGTGGTTTCGGAAGTTGAGGTGACGTTGTTAGCGTATTAATGTACCCTAACCCTTGAACAAGGGTCCTGACTAATCTTCCCAAAGGAGAAAGGCGTGGCGACCCGCAATCTGACATTGCAGCTGCCAATCACATGCACGGCTTTGATTGTCCGTGTCGCCTGAGGCAGCCACTCCCCCGGACTGTGGCCTGGACCTTGCTGCCACACCCATTCGCTGTAGCATCATGATCATTCCATTTCTACCACGAAAGGTGTGAAGCACGGCACACCACACGACTCCTGGCCACCCCCTCTTTTGACCGTCCTTCCATCATCTTCCGCCTCCTCCGTCACCACTCTCCTCGACCTCTCTTTCCTCTTCTGCACTTTTTGAGAGAAGTTGCAGTGATTATCACAGCTTGAGGACCTTCAACGAGTCCTCACCACTCAGAACCTCGGCTTCGTTTTTCCTGGTGGCAGGGTCACCGGCACAGCGCCAGTCCATGCAGAACCCCAGATCGCTCGCGTGAGCTCCGGTTGAGCAGCGACATCACCACCATTACAACAAATCAATTACAGCAATTCAATCCGAAAATTTTGATCGTCACGAATTGTGAAAATGGTTCTCACTCACTCCACCAACCACACCTATTCTCACCCCTTCCCTACCGTCACGCTCGCCTACTTCCTCCGATACTCCTCCCCTCAGCTCAACCCTTTCGCGAACCATGTCCTCAGTACCGACACAATTTCCAGCCATGTCGATCCGACTACCCAACGCCTGTACACTACGCGCATCCACCTCAAGAAAAGTCGTATGCCCGGCGCCATCTACAAGCTGCTTCCGAGCGGCATGATGGGCGGTGGATCTGGCGGCGAGAAGGCGTCTTACATCCTCGAGACCAGCGTCGTGGACATCAAGGAGGGCTGGATGAAGACAGAGAGCAAGAATCTCAACTTCACAGGTGTTCTGTCCGTCATTGAACAGCAGCACTTCACCCTTCCCAGCGACGCCGACCGCCGACTCGCCAACACCGAAACAGATGTGACCACATCCGTTGTCTTCCGATCCCGCCTCGGCGAAAAGATCCGCGGCCGCATCGGACAGGCACAGGAGGACGGCTGGTTCTCTGGTTTCATGGGTGGCTGGGGAGCCAAGGGCATCCAGCGCAGCATTGAGAGCATCGCGTCGACGAAGTCACAGGACCAATTGGGCAAGAGCCGTGATGGCATGCGTCTGGTTCTGGAGCGTATCCGCAACAACGGAGTCATTGGCGTTCTTGAGACTCTGCGTCGTGAACGACAGAGCCAGGGACAACTGGCTTGAACGAAACGATGATACGATACCCCTTGACATCACATGGTGGGCCATCGGGCTCGCCGACTGCATAAAATACATGGTATACAACATGCAGTATTACCTGTACAATCTCCCCCTCTTTCTGGTACAAATAAGCACGGCGTTTTGGGATTTCTTTGGGCATGGGGTGTAGGGCGAGGGTAAGGTTTGATGACGGATTGATGGACGCGAGTTTGTCACATCATAGACATTGTGGCATCTCCGCTCTTGTATGTAAGAACAACAGACAAAATGAAATACTTTTATGACCATTGCTGCTCTCTGGATCTGGTTCCATTCACTCGACTCGAGACGCTCGTCGTGGATTGTGGTCAACATAGCCTTCCAGCAGTACCAACGGCTCGACCAGCCATGCCAGACTCTCCGGGTGAACATAAATGTAAGTTGGTAGCTGCTCAAGGAACCATGTGCAGATCCCCCTAAAGTCCGCGAATCCTACGATCCTAAAAGTGAGCCAATCTCTCGCCGATCTTGGCCTCAGATGCATTCAACGGCGCCTGCCGCCCCGCCGGTGCCTGAGAGTCAGCGCCAAATGTGACATCAGCGGGGCACTACTTTCTCCCAGACCAACATCTTCCTACGCCTATCTATATCGCATACCATAAAACTTCGACCGGAACTAGACTTTGCGCTTTTATTTGGCAACGAGTCATCACAATGTCGGAGAAAACCTCTGTTCTGTTCGTTTGCCTTGGCAATATCTGCCGTTCTACCATGGCGGAGGGGACGTTTCAAGCTTTGGTGAAGAAGGATCCCAAAGCGCAGGAGAAGATTGGCAGGATAGATTCATGCGGAACAGGTATGCCCGTTTCTTTCGAGGATAAGGTATAGGGAAGCTAACGCAGTATGTCAGGTGCCTACCATGTTGGAGACGAGCCGGATGACAGGACAATGTCCACGCTAGAAGCCAATGGCATCACAGATTACAGCCATGCAGCACGCAAAGTAGGCTCCATTTGCCATGGCAGTCGAAGCTCGCACTAAATTTGCGTTAGTTTAACCCCAAAGACTTTGACTCATTCGATTACATCTTCGCCATGGACAAGTCAAACCTGTCAGATCTCCAGCGCCTGCAGCGTCAAAAGCCCGATTCTCGTGCCAAGGTCATGCTGTATGGTGAGTACAGTGGCAAGGGCAAGGCAGAAGTTGTCACGGATCCGTATTATGGAGGGCGAGACGGGTTCACAAAGGCGTATGAGCAGTGTTCGAGATTCGGACAAGAGTTCTTGAAGGAGATTGTTGGCGGAAAGGAGTAATCGCAGCAAGGATAAAATGGCAATAGACTTATGGCACGATTTTGTAGCTTACTAGGGCTCCGTAACTTATGAGTGACCGCATTCGAGTTGCTGCCCTGTATGCACGAGATGAGCGTGCTCACAGGTCTCCTCCGAATGTGAACAGTATTTGTCTTTATTCAGGCTGTCTTGTACACCACCTAGCCATAGTCCCGTATTCACCCAGACTATGCCCTTTCATGAGATCCTCATCTGTCTCTCTCTCCCGCTCATCTCCCTCCCCGTATCGCCTCACCACTCGGTCCAGTCCCATGTAATGGTCCTCCCAACCCGTAACACCCCCTTCTATTGTAAGTCTCACCCCTCTGCTGTTCATGAGCTTGCCTGTTCCTACTACAGACTCTTCAACTTCCATTCTGCGACTTGTTGGACCAGACATCCCCACGTCGAACGACCATCCAGTGACCAGAACCGATCTCAGATCTTGGAATCGACTATCGGGTGCACGAGCTTCGATTGCAACTCTTTGCAGCGCCAGGCACATCTCATCCTCCACCGCTGAAACAGTCAACAAAGATAGATGTCGTAGACCACGTGGCAGTGTAGTCAAGAAATCTTCGGCTTTGAAGTCCTCCTTGGATCCCAACAAGCAGACAAACGGCATCCAAAGACGTTGTAGCGACTCGATTTTGGCCAGCTCCTGACCAAACCTCATATAGTTCCCTCTCGGGTTAATGAATTGCACTCTCAGGTCACGCAGGTGCGGGGAGTATTCAGCCAGCGTGTTCGCGAATGCATCTCCGGCGAACACGTGTCTTGGCCGCAAAAAGTCCAGTTGCTCAATCTTCGGAAACGATTGTAGGAACATGCCCCATTGAGACTCTGTGATGAGACACTTCACAACACACAGACACTTAACATTGGCAAATATCGGCCATTCATAGCTCTCATCCTCCATGCCTCGGGGTGTGATGGTAAGATCTTTGAGGATGAGTGTCGAGATATTCGGAGCTGCTTTAGCAAGCCAGCGGAGGTCTTGGAATCGACGATCGGTGAAAAGAGCTGGGACATGTGTGATCTCAACAAAAGTCAGGGAAGTAAGGCTGTCTGGCAGCAGTCCCGCACAAGCTTCGCCAGCAGAATGCACCAGGCTTGTTTTCCGGAGGTTTGGCAGGAACGACAAGATAGTCGCTAAACATGTCTGTTCGTCTGCATTGCCTGGAGCGAGCTGGTAGAATGGCTCCGACTGCTCTGAACGTCCGGCAAGCTCATCGTAGCGGTGTATGAATGCTTGAGGAAGGCGATCGTGAAGGAATAGCTTATCCTTGTCTGTGGACGACCGAACTTGTTCTCCAAATCTGCCTGTCTCTTCGCTATCTACGAAGCCTCGTAGAGAAAGCCACCGGATATGAGGACCAAGTTGCGGTTGCTCAACCAATGTCCTCAAGAGGAGTATACGCCCTCCTTCAGTCGGAATGACGGGATCGCGGTACAGTAATGTTACAGCACTATCGTAGCATTGTTTTGCGACCAGGCAGACCTTGGTGAGAACTTTCTGATCATAGTGGTGAAGAGCACAACTGGTGCAGATGCCGTTGATCTTTTTATGCGCAGCAGCGGCATGTGTGTCGAATGGCTTAAGGGCGGCTTTGAGATGCTGGCCGGGTAGAAGAGGATCCCATCGTGGAAAGCCAGAAGCGTATGTGAAGATGAGAGTCCAGACCTCGGGAGGTAGAAAGAAAGCCATGGAGAAGCCACTCAGAGAGAGCCGCGAGCTGTCATTTGGGGCGAATTCGAGCGATTGATGATGGGATGGTCAGGGTGCAGGTTGCATTTGATGACGGATCACCGTTGACAGTAGGAAACACTGTCAGTGTGGAGAACCAGGCAAGAACGAGGCAACAGCATCTGGGCCGTGAAGGCAGGCAACTTTGAGTTCTTCTCACGACGAAAAGGTCTACGCAACGCACTTGACTCATTCCAACGAATTATCTGAGAATTTCCTGGACATGTTGGATATCAATCGCGGCCTGGGATAAGGTCCATCCGTCCTAGCCGTAGAATCAAAGGTTGCGCTTTTGCCGTATGTTGGCTGACTGCATGCATGATTGGGGCGGTGTCGGCAAATGCCTTGACTCGTGCTGACGAACGGTCAGCCCTATGGTACTTGCAGAAGAAGAGCTTGTACAGGGATAGCTATCACGTTCAAGGTTGTGGCAGATAGCCACGGAGTTGGTGAGGACCGCAAGGAAGAAAAAGACAAAGACAACGCCGACCCTTTTCAGTGCCCCAAGTGCTACAAGACGCACTGGCCGATGACAAGGACAGCAGACAGAATGAGTTTGTCAGCGCTGCTGCAATCCGGAGATTATTAAGGTCGTAACGCGCGCGTAGATGCGGAGGTATGGTGAGCTGGAATTCTGATGATGGGCGCGTGCAGTGAAGCAATTGGCTGGATCTTCCAGTGGCATCACAGGGGACACGACCACTGACCGAGTCGACGGGGTTTGTGCCCAGCCCATACGCAGCCCGATGATGAACGAGATGCTCACAAACCAGCTAGGAGCATGAATGGAAATAGTTTTCAAGGGATGGAGCACGAACATCGACTAAGCTACAGCAAGAATGTCAATTAGATTGTCTCCATCGTGGCTGAGAGACGGCCCATCGAATGGCATGCGTCCGATCTGGGGCATCTCTTTGTGCTTGCGTCCAGTGTGGAGAGAGGAGAGGGGCGCAGTTCCAGCTCTGTCGTGCTAGAGAGGACCCTTCAGCTGTCATCCCTGCTACGAATAACCGCTGAGGCGCTGAGGCATGCACGGGTTAGGGTTCGCAGTGGCAGAACAAAGGACAGGGAAGGCGTCGCCGATGCACACTGGAGTGTGGTGTGTCGCACCTGCCTTGCTTGCCATTGCCTCACTGCCGCCTCGCCCCTCCAGTAATAAGGTACCACATCCCAGTACGACCCTCATTCTTGCTTTTCTTCTTCTCCATTCCATCCCATCCCCTCACTGGTATCCGATATCACTCGTGTGTCACTTTGTTTGCTGCTTCATCTGCTTTCACTTTGCTAGGGATCTTGTTGTCTTCATACTTGTACCTCCACTTTCCGCCTCTGGCACCTGTCTCACATCTGTGCCCGCCTTTTGCGACATCAACCCCGCCGACACGCGCCGCCGCGCTCTCTCCAACCTACAAAGCAATCCGATCCCCAGTCTGCAGCCATGGGTGACCTCCAGGGCCGAAAGGTCTTCAAGGTGTTCAACCAGGACTTCATTGTCGATGAGCGCTACACAGTCACCAAGGAGCTTGGCCAGGGCGCCTACGGCATCGTCTGGTAAGCTCACTCTGTCTTTTCGTCTCGTCTTTGTGTCACGCGTTTCCCCTCTACTACCCCGCCATACACACAATGCGATACTGACCTTCACATGATAAAGCGCTGCTGTGAACAATGCCACCAACGAGGGCGTCGCCATCAAAAAGATCACAAATGTCTTCAGCAAGAAGATTCTCGCAAAGCGCGCTCTACGAGAGATCAAGCTGCTCCAGCACTTCCGGGGACACCGCAACGTGAGTCCATCCACTGACATCCGCCCAGCGCATCTATCTCACTCGGCTTCAAACGACGACACGGGAATAGAATCTCGGAGATGCGCAGGACTTTCGGAATAATTGGCTGACAACTTGGGTCAGATCACCTGTCTATATGACATGGACATCCCCCGTCCCGACACTTTTAATGAGACGTACCTCTACGAAGGTCAGTTGCACAACACCTCGAACTCACTGTTATTGGCGCACAAGCATTAACACGCCTCTCGAACAGAGCTCATGGAGTGCGACCTGGCGGCTATCATCCGTTCCGGTCAGCCTCTGACTGACGCCCACTTCCAGTCCTTCATCTATCAGATCCTGTGCGGCCTCAAGTACATCCACTCAGCCAATGTTCTCCACCGCGATCTTAAGCCTGGTAATTTGCTCGTCAATGCCGACTGCGAGCTGAAGATTGCCGATTTCGGTCTCGCGCGTGGCTTCTCTGTCGACCCTGACGAAAATGCTGGATACATGACCGAGTATGTCGCGACCAGATGGTACAGGGCGCCAGAGATCATGCTTAGCTTCCAGAGCTACACCAAAGCTAGTGCGTAGTGACAACCTCCCCGGAGACAGGTCTTTTGCTAACCCATGCGCAGTTGATGTGTGGTCTGTTGGCTGCATCCTTGCTGAGCTGCTCGGCGGGCGCCCCTTCTTCAAGGGCCGTGATTACGTCGATCAGTTGAACCAGATTCTGCACATTCTTGGCACACCGAACGAGGAGACTCTTGCCCGTATTGGCTCACCACGTGCTCAGGAGTACGTTCGCAACTTGCCGCACATGCCAAAGAAGACATTCCCGAGCCTCTTCCCCAACGCCAACCCCGACGCCCTCGACCTTCTTGACAAGATGCTCGCCTTCGATCCATCTTCCCGTATCAGTGTCGAGGAGGCCCTGGAGCACCCTTACCTCCAGATCTGGCACGATGCTAGTGACGAGCCCGTCTGCCCCACAAAGTTCGACTTCGCATTCGAGGTGCTCGATGATGTTGGTGACATGCGCCGCGCTATTCTCGACGAGGTGATGCGATTCCGCCAGACAGTTCGCACGGTCCCTGGTGGCGGTGCTGGAAACGCACAAGGCCAGCAAGCACAGGCCGGCCAGGTTCCCATGCCACAAGGCGGTGGTCAATGGACCGCCGAGGACCCCAGACCACAGGAGTACATGGGCCAGCAGGGTGGCCTGGAGCAAGATCTCGCTGGAGGGCTTGATGCCGCGCGAAGATAGATCTGAACGCTTGGCGGGAGACGCTCTTGGGATGATTTGTATTGGGAAAATGACCATTGTTAATAGATTGTCTCAACGACGATGCAGCTTGACTTAGCTGCTTAGTTTGGGATGCGCTTGCTGGGAACAGCCAAAAGTCAAGACAAGGCGCGAAAGAGCTGGGCACGTATTCTTGGGCCGAGAGAGGCATTGATTTGTGACATACGAACTTTTTGAATATCCAGACAGGCTGATGGCCTTGTATGAAGATGATTCTCATGCACCTGTGCTCAATCCTGTGGTACCCTGTACGAGTCGCGATCCGATAGTTACGACACATGAGGATGCTGCGGCATGGCTGGCTAGACATACTCGCTTAGATGTCTGACCATCCTTTCTCAGCTCCTTCAGATTCTTTCTATCGCTGCAGTCTGGATTGTTGGACCGCATGTCTGCGACCCAAGCTGCCTGCTCAGCCAAGGCGAACAAGTCTCGAGTCTGACCAACACACCGCTTTCCGGCAAACCGGCTGCGTCTATTGACGAGGGACTGTCAAGTCCACCTGGCTCAATGGCCTCTTGAGAGACCGACTGCAGTTGCTTGCTTCCACATACTAGGCAGGTCATGTGTACGACCATGCCTCGTGGGCTCGAGGGCTGGGAAGGTTCACTTGTGGCTTGGGGCCAACACATCATGCATACTCTTACTTCAAGAGTCTTGACGAGCTTACCATGACGAGGCTTAATTTCTCTTCACTAACGTGCACATATCGATGTTCGTGGCTATCCGGCGCTTGTTTCGTGGCGCAAGCCAGCCAAGCGGCGCGGCAGCGCGTAATTCACTCGGCGAGCCACGGCACTTCCACTACCAACTACCTTAGTATGCCTTGGAGGAATCTTGGTATGGCGGCTAACCTGCTTGACTAGATGATGAGCTGTCAGAATAACGTACGATGGCGGTGGGTGGGAAATTCTCCGATACGTGGCAGCGCTTAGAGGGAGATGGGGTGGGATGAGGTTGGTTGGCTGGGGATGGAGCTTGGGAAGATGGGTTGTGGATTGGCGCTTAGATGTCTGCTGATGGGACTGACGACGTTGGTGAGGATGATGCTTGATATGTTGCTCCGGGCTTGAGCAAAATTTACTAGTTCTAGGTGGAAGAGGAGCAGAAGAGGAATTAGTCGACTAGCAATTGGGATAGTCATCGAGACAGTAATCAGCACGGTATGTAGAACAGCACCCAAGCAATGCGCCGGATAGTAGTGATCAAAATAGCAAGAGAAATAGTGGACAGAATAGTCAACAGAATAGCAAGTAAAATGAGAAGTAAAATATTGATATAGAAACCTACAACTGAGATAATCAGATGGCTTGAACGAGACTTGGTGGGAAAGTCTCCAGGGTGAGGCATCGGCTGCGAAGTGCAAGAAAGCAAGACAGGTACGAGTACAACGACAACGGAAAACCCGTCGATGAACCGCGATGAACGCGACAAACAATGTCGTACGATTCAGGACTTCAAGTTATCCAGCTCGGCTCTGCGCCGAAAGATGTGCGCCCGTTGTTTGTCTCATCGTCATTTACCCAGCATCCCGGAGACGACGATCATACAGGACCACTGCTCGCAATGCATTCTCTTACCCGTTAAGGAGTAGGTAGAAAGGCCTCATCGTAGGGCATGTACGCAAGCTGCCATCTCAATGGTTGAAATGCGGCATGTTCGGGGCCAGGAGGATGAAACGCACGTCCGCTTACATTGACAGGCGAGATGAGATTAGGGTCTTTGTGATTTGGTTCTATAACATGCGTGGATTATAGTTGTAGGGATACAGAAAGTTCAAGGTTGGAAGGTAAGGTACGTGCATAGGGATTAGGGTGAAACTTGAGCGACGAAACGAAACAAAAACAGGAGAAAGGAGGATTGTCTGTCAGGAACTTGGCCTGGCTTTCGTCCCGTGTTTTCCGTGGTGAAGTGTTAAACAGGGTTTGAGTTGGTGATATGGGTGAAAGGGGGATCGTGAACTGCCCCCGGGGAAGGAAGGAGTGGAGTTTTAGTGTGACGGAGGGAGTTTCAGAGGCAACTTGCGGAGGGGGACGGGGATGGTGGGAGAGGAGTTGAGGTACGGATCGAGCCGGGTTTTGGGATCTGCAGGGCACGTGGAGGAGGGAAGAGAGTGTCGCAAATGAGGTTCATGTAGATTGACACAGTTGCAATTCCCGTTGGTTGTTGAATTGTGTATGCAGTTGCGACAGGAGTTGAAGTCGGTTGGTGATGGTTGGGGTTCTGGTGCAACCCTAACCCTTCCAGACGTTGCTGTCGAGACTCACCTGAGACATGGACGGAATTTTGGTACTGCACCTCCTGCATGCACCAGATGCCACCGGCAGGGGACCAACATGACATGCAGGCAGAGGACAACGTGAAAGGCGAGACAATGTCACCCAGCATCTTCAAGCCTGCGTCTCTCAAACCGGCCGCAACCGAGAAAAACGACCATACAAGGATTCATTGAGTTCTGCCATTTAACGAGAGGGTCAAAGCGAGACATGACAGTATCACCACAACCTTGACGATAGAAACGGATGTGAAACGAACCGTGGGCCTCGACGATGCTGACAGCACCACTTTCTGTCTCCAGTGCGCAGCCTTACAGTCCTTACAGGGGACTTGAGAATGCTGGGCTATAGCTGCCGTTGGGCTGGGGTAGCAAGAGTCCAGGGGAAGGGCAGGGGGCCTTGTTGGCGTTGGTGTAAGGCTGGTTGCTGAGCCACACGGCATTTTGAAGGTGCCGGAGGAATGGTAACGGGGTAAAGACCGATAGCCTGTCTGGCTCACGGACGGAAGTCAGAGGCGATGCAAGTTGGCATTGCCTGGTTTTGGGTAGTCCCGATCCTGCCTGTGAGCTTGGGTGTCGCACTGCCTTGTGTGCCTGGGTACCAACACTCCGGATCGCACTGTTCCGGACATGAGCCATCACTAGCACATCTTTCTTCTTCTAAGCATGAACCCTACCATCGATGACCAGAATAGAGTAATTGCACGAACGCAAGAATGCAAAAATAGCCGCGATGATGGGGTCTGAGTTGGCAGTCGACAGATGCAGAAGTGAGAACGAACAAGCGACACTAATCGCGTCTTTTCCCCTCTCAAGCGCCAGGAATAGCAACACCGGACCCCTTCTGAGAGACCAACACCCACCACACTAATGCCCGGGTCTTGCTCGATATTAGCATTGGCAAACAAGGTGCTGTGGTAAGAAAAGACAAGAGGGACAAAAGTCTGGGCAGCCCACCCGCTTACCCAGCCAGTCAGATGCAGGCGCCAGTCTCCATCCGCGCCACACGCAGGCCATTCTTTCTTGGGCCACGCATCTCTGAGAGATGATGGTTGGGAAGAAGGTGGCACTAATGTACAGATTGATTACTTGCAGGAGAGTAGTAGAAGGAGGTCGGTGAGGAGGGATAGACGCGAGAGCCGAGTAGCCGGGCCTTCAATGTAATCTACTGAGATTGTTCTATTCATGAAGTGTTTATTGGGACATTTGTGACCCCTCACGAGGGTTGCAGTCGTGGCGTTTGTACATGTTAATTGACCCTCTTCACGATTGCAGCACAAAACACCAAGAGCAGCTAGGCTTTTGTCTTCCGAGCCCTGCAGCATTAGTTCTTTCCCTCTAAACCAAGTCAGACTTAGCCCTCGGAAACATCTTACGCCGTGTGGCTTGCCCAGACCCTTACCAGAAGGGAACAAGAAGCAACGACAAGAAGGAAAAGGCGCCACTTCCGAAAGGTGTTTCGTTTCTGTGCAGGGGTTGACGATGGGGCCCTGGACGTAGTAGTAGAACGGATAGCAGGCTGGGCTCCCTGCATTAGTTGCGACACATGTCCAAGCTGCACCGGAATCGTACATCGTAAATTCGGCCAGTTGGAGTCGACGTGAAAGTGAGGTTCGGGAGAGTTTGGGTGCGCCCGCGATGAGACGGTGAGGGTCCTTGTTGGGAGACTCCTGTCAGCGGTGATGGTGTTAGTTGACGGTGTATGATCCTGGTGCTTTACTGACTCCTGGTGAACTTGATACTGGCCAGGAGCCTGGAATTTGGGGGCCAGTTAGAGGATTGCAGGCCATGAGCCTCCTGTCTGTCAGTGTCAGTGTCAATGTCAATGCCCATCGGCTTTCACGGGAATGTGTGTTCCATTGCTAACTCGCCTCAATTGAAGGCGTGACTGGTAATTGCTGATGACTCGGTATTCTCCCCGTATCTCATCGCCCGTCTTACTAAACACTTAGTATCGGATCCTCCTCAACGGGGCAATTCATCTGCTCAGCCATGTGCTCCGTGTCTCTGACTGTAGATCTCGCTTACCACAGCCATCTCCATCTTCATCTCCATTTTCGGGATACAAATCCTGTTCTTCCTTTCACCATTCCACCATCTCCATCCCCACCGGCAGTACAACCTCCTCTCCGCCATCTTCCTCCTCCCAGCCAAGCGCGCTTCCTCGCCTAACTTGCCTTTACCTTCTCTCCTCTGCCTGCCCACCCACACTCATCGCCAACCCATCCACGCGCCGCAACCCACCCACACAGCCCCCCCTTGTCTCCACGGATCCCTGATCCCTGTCCTCTCTCCGTGCTCCCAGGATACACACACACACACACACACTTTCGCACTGACACTGCTCTCTCTGCCTTGGAGACCGGGGTCTTGTCCTTCGCGGCTCCAACCATCCACTTTCCTCGGAAACCGCCATGCGGTCGCCCTCATCCAGGCCAGGCGGCACAGAAGCCATATAAACCATCCCATCCTCCGCCTTCACTTTCATGTTTTGTTTCTTGCTTCCTCAGCATCAGCTTTCAGACTCTCATCATCAATACCCAGTTTCCTTTTTTTATCTGTCGGATTTCCTTGATCTCTTTACTGTCAGATTCACTTCCATTATCTAAAGCTGGTCTTTACCTATTTACACTGTCCATCAACAACAAGCCACTTTATTTTAAGCGCCCGGAACGAACAACGGAATAAGCAAACGCCACTTTACACGATCCTTTCGTATAAGTGAAATTTGACTTGATCTATCTTTATTCTCCCAGCCTTCTCTGTGGCTTCTGGACTTTTTTGATTCCTCTTTTTCTTCCTTTGAAGATCACTTCCTCAACAAGCATCTCTCTTCGTCTTCAGACATCAAACAACAACACACAACTCAGCAAAGATGATTGCCAACTCTCTTCTCGTGCTGGCTACCGCCGCTCTTGCTGCCGCCACTCCCATCAACTCTGGTCGTCGTCTTCACCGTCGCTGCAATGGCGTCAAGCCTGTCCTTCCCGTCAACGGTGACTTCCGTACGTTCTACTCTTCCATGTGCTACTCAACGATATATACTAACATTCCATATAGAGGAACTCCCCGCTCCTGAAGCAGGCGTCCGCCTCAAGAAGATCGCTCTCGGCTACGGCATCCAGAACTACACCTGCGCCGGCACCGACGCCGACCCAGTCGCAACCGGTGCCCTCGCCGGCCTCTACGACCTGACACCCTTCTACCCCAACCCCGAGGACGCAAACTCCCTCGACCAGGAAACCTTCGACCGCCTCACTGCAATGGTCATCGAGTCCGCCTCCGAGAACATCCCCCTCAACCTCCTCGACTCCCTCCCCGACCGCGTCCCCGGCTCTTCCCCCGGCGCAGACCTCACCTCACCTTTCCTCCCCGCCGCCGCCCTCCCCATCCCCGGCCTGGACGGCTTCGAACTTCCTCACGTCGGCGAGCACTTCTTCGACGACGCTGGTGTGCCCACATTCAAGCTCGAGGACGGCCTGTCCATCAAGTGCGCTAAGCTCGACGGTTTCAACGCTCCCCTCAGCGCTGCCGCCGGTGCAAACGGTGAAGCTGCCGTTGCATGGCTTCGTCTCGGCGCAAAGGAGAACACCCCCGGCACTGAGGGTCTCAAGTTCGTGTACCGCGTTCAGACTGGTGCTGGTAGCTCCCATGGCTGCAAGGAGGGTGGAAAGAGCGACTCAAGCTTCTACACTGCTGCGTACTGGTTCTTCGGCTAATCTGATCTGACTTTATCTCTGATCTGATGCAGCTTATGTTGAACTGCAACTTCAAAACAGTACTCTTGGTGGTGTAGTTGTATATGGTGGCTTACTTTCTCATCCTTATCGAGTGTGTGTTCTAGATACCTCTCTGAGCTTTTTTACCGGGCGATTTTACTTGTTTTTTGTTTGTTTTCTATCGAAGAGGAGAAGAGAGGCAGAAGGGAGGAAGAGTTGTCCATAATACTTGGCATCTTCATGGCGTTTTCTTATTTTACCTTATTCATCATGTTCTGTACGAGTCTTAGGGACTACCAAATTAGAAGTTGAAAAGAACGACATTTTACTCCATTACTTCTCCATACCAAGTTTGCAAAGTGAAGATGTCAACGAGTGTCTGTATGAGAGCGCTTGCGACTGACAGTGTCTGATGATCGCTGTGGTACACGCAGCCTGATACACCATACAGTCTCGCCAACCGCCGCCGCGCACCAACCACATGTCACCAATCACTCACACACGCTCGACTTACAAAACTCACCTGACTCTCTTCCATCCACTCTCCCACATTGGCAACATAACACCAAACCTCAGCTCATTTTCTTCGATTCTTCTTTTTTAAGGTTGTGGAATTGTGGATGATGCTTTTCTTGGTAGTGTAGACGCCCGTCCCAGGGCGGAGATTACACACGGTCGGCAGGTGAGTGAGCGGGCGGTGGGTATTTTGGTGTACGGGCGGCTACAGATATTGGCAGTCCGCGAGATTAAATGCGTTGTTGCCGGTCGCATCGAAATAATTTCCTTATATCGTATAAGTCATGCCTCCTTAGGTACGACCTCGTGGGCAGAATAGAGTTATGCAAACTCCAATCTGTGGACTATGCTTGTGCGAGGATGGTATTGCCTGACTCTCGAGTTGCTGAACTTCGTCGTCCTCTTCAGGGCTTCACCAGCCTGATTTTAAGTCCTGAGATCCTAGACCGATAACCAGTTTGTTTGCTCTCTATTAAAGAAGAGGAGGAAAGAGGGAAAGAGTTATTTATAATACTTAGCAGCTTTATAGCATTTTCCTAATATTTTAGTATTATAATATTCTATGTAAGTCTCGGGGACTACCAGACTAGAACTTAAAAAACAACGACAATTTTACTCCATTCACTCTCCATATATCACATGCCTCAGTGTAGATCTCAACAAGTGGCTATATCAGAGCGCCTGCGACTGGCAGTGCACGCGACAGCAAGGTGACTGCCTTAACCAAATGTTTGCGCCATTCCCAATACCACGGATAACGTTAAAACTAAGCCCATCACACTCGATCAAGCACGATGTTGTTTTCATCATGTCTCTCGAGAGTCAAAGCTAAGGCGAGCAGCCATGAGTTGACTCAGTCGTTTCTGCCTACGAAAGCACCATGGCGTTTTCTTTCCTCACCGATTGGCTGCTCAGTATGCAACCCTTCGCCCGCAGCCTAATAATTGTAAGCGTTGGACCATGCCGCCCGTGTCTGGGCAAGGTGTGAACAGTTTCGCAGAGCCTTATTTCCCCTCTTTCTCGTTTCTGCCCGATCACTCCTCCGGGGATTGTGGAACAGGCTTGTAGCCTATTCATCCCGTGAATTGATCGCGAGCGACGTCTTTACGAAAGAGTACTGCCTGTCTAGGGCTTTGTCTGACTGCGGAGCGATCTTCATGCCACGAAGGATCCCTCTACTCTTGGCTCATCCGATTCGGGGCAGCACATATTCTGCACATTACGGGGTCACAAGAAGTCGGAGATGGCCATGTCACGACTCAAGGATTTGCCGGGGCTGGCTTCATCCATTCGTCAAATGACTGATGAGGACCAACTGCTATCGACTAGATCAAGGTTCACGGGCCTGGTATTGGCGCCCCGACAATATACAGTCGCCTGGATCTGCCCATTGCAAATTGAGCTGACAGCTGCTCTGGCAATGCTAGACGACGTTCACGACTCTCTTCAACAAACAGAGGGTGACAACAACTCCTACACGTTAGGCAGAATCGCAGAGCATAACGTGGTCATTGCTGGTCTAGGGTCCGAACACGGTATCCTTGCTGCTAGTTCAGTCTCAAATGACCTGAGGAAGTCATTCCCAGGCATTAGGGACTGGTTTCTGGTTGGCATTGGAGGCGGTGTACCCTCTGTAGATCACGACCTGTGGCTCGGCGATGTTGTCGTCGGCCGAAGAGTGATCCCATACGATCCAAAGAAGCAATATCAAGACTCCGTACTCCGGACTTCCCTCGCGAAGCAAGCTCCAGATCGACTTTCCAAGGCTGCGACCAATTTAGCCTCTCGAATAGAAGTCGTGCCGAGGGCCAACCGAATCCTGCCTATTCTAGACGACCGACTTCCAAAGCACCAGCGCCCCCTTCTCCCCGACAGGCTCTATGACGCAGGATACGTACATCCTCATCAAGAAGACACCAGTCTCAGGAGCTACGTTCCTGGGCCGCCTCCAGACCCTTGTCAAAATTGCGACTCTAGTCAAATACTAGCACGATGGCCACGGGAAGAAAATGGAGTGCCGAAGATTCATTTTGGCGACATCGCCTCGGGAGATACGTTGCTGCGGTCAAGTGAAGTGCGCGAGAGGTTAGGAAGGGAGGAGCTGAAGGTTGCATGTTTTGACATGGAAGCTGCTGGCTTACATCACGAACTCCCATGTCTAGTTGTCCGAGGGATTGCAGACTACGCCGACTCACATAAAAACGACCACTGGAAAGGCTTCGCCGCAGCAGCTGCAGCAGCTTTTACAAGAATGCTTTTGGAGTTTCTGCCTTCTCTTGATAGCGCACAGGAACAAGGTTAGCACCCCCAGCTTCAAATTGAGATGTTTTGTTTCTTATGTGGTGCAAGATATTCTCAACTTGCTCAAGTTCGATCACATCGATGTTCGCCGTCTAAATATTGATGAGAGACATAAAAATACATGCGAATGGCTCCTCAAAAACGAAAAGTTCAGCTCTTGGATGAGCAACTCCCCATCTGCAGTAGTTGAGCATCAAGGTCTGCTGTGGCTCAGAGGGAACCCAGGAGCTGGGAAGTCAACCCTGATGAAGTTCGCATTTGATGCCCACCGGAAACAGAAAGATGCCGAGCCTAGAGGCACTTCTCCCGAGCTTCTGTATCTTTCTTCTTCAACGCCCGAGGCTCTGGGCTAGAGAAGTCTGTTGAGGGCA
>WNLN01000025.1:0-191695 GCA_021347865.1 Sarocladiaceae sp. CBMAI 1973
TATTTTACTTACTATTTTACTTACTATTTTACTTACTATTTTACTTACTATTTTACTTACTATTTTACTTACTATTTTACTTACTATTTTACTTACTATTTTACTTACTATTTTACTTACTATTTTACTTACTATTTTACTTACTATTTTACTTACTATTTTACTTACTATTTTACTTACTATTTTACTTACTATTTTACTTACTATAGTATTTACCACTTTACTTACCATTCACCTACTTTGTCCACCGAAACTTACATAGTTCTAGGTGATAAAGACGTAATCGAATGAAGCGCGTTGGCAAGATGTGAGTGCTGACGACACAAGATTGCGCTCACCCATACAAACTACGATCCGGGATTGGCGTATTGAACGGATGCGGACCAAACCATCTCCATCGCAGGCAAGTATTCAAATATATATGTTTCCAATTTTTATACGATCTATCTGTGTACACTTCAATCTAAATATCAACGCAAAGAACAAGCACTTTTCTACACCTCCAGTCATCTCAGGCCTTCCCTGCCTTTCACTGTCAGGAACGTCCCTTCTCCTGGTCAGCCGCCGCGCCACCCTTCGTCTTCTTGCGGGAGCAGAGGCGAGCCAGAGGGCTGAAGACAACACTCAGACCAGCGAGCATCTTCACAAATGGCCAGGTCACGACCTTGACGATCTTGCCGAAAGTCTCGTCGGGGAAGAGACGGACAACAATAGCCCAGGGGAGAGAAAGGGCGGGGAGGGCAACGGAGATGGCCCATTGGGTGCCGTCCATGCCGGTGACGTTGAAGACCTTGCCGCCGACGAACATGATTGCGATCTGGCAGCCGACCATGAAGAGGTTGATACCGATGAAGTAAGGGTTGCGCTGGAGACCGGTGAAGCAGTTGAAGCCGTTATCAAGGCGACGGGAGTTGAGCTCGTTGAAGATCTGGAGCCACACGAAGGTGTTGAAGATCATGCTGTCAAGCTGAAGAGCTCGGTGCTCATCGCTCTCGTCGTAGCCCAGCATCTTGGCACCGGCGAAGTGAAGGGTGACCGTGACGGCAAGCTGGAAGATGACCTGGCCGATGATCATCTTCCACATGTTGAGGGTGATGAGGGGTGCGGACTTCTTCTGAGGAGGACGGTCCAAGATGCGGTCGGTGGGAGGGTCGGTGGCGAGGACAATACCAGCGAAGGTGTCCATGAAAAGGTTGACCCAGAGAAGTTGAATGGCGGTGAGGACAGACTTCATCTCGGGGTGAGTGATGGAGCTGACGAATGCGAGGATGACGGCAGTGATGGAGACGGTGATCTGGAATTGGAGGAACTTCTGGACGCTATCGTTGCTATTGGGTTGTTAGTTGTGCCGACTGCAAAGAAATTCGGAGGACGACTTACACAGCACGACCCCATTTGAGGGCGACGATGATGGAGCGGAAGTTGTCGTCCATGAGCACAATCTGAGAAGCTTCCTTGGCGACTTCAGTACCAGAGA
Organism: Sarocladiaceae sp. CBMAI 1973; assembly: GCA_021347865.1. NCBI lineage: Eukaryota > Fungi > Ascomycota > Sordariomycetes > Hypocreales > Sarocladiaceae > Sarocladiaceae sp. CBMAI 1973. The sequence continues at coordinate 1,478 of WNLN01000025.1, forward strand.
TTCCCATGGAGAAACCGACATCGGCGGCCTTGAGTGCGGGTGCATCATTGGTTCCATCGCCAGTGACAGCGACAGTCTCACCCATTGACTTCAGCTTGCGGACAAGGATACGCTTGTCTTCGGGAGAGGAACGGGCAAGAACCTCGAGGTTGGGGACCATGCGGGTCATGTCTTCGTCGCTTAGAGTTCGGAAGACGGGGCCTTCCATAATGAGACCGTTCTTGTAGATACCACACTCGGTCGCGATCGCTTCGGCGGTGACAACGTTGTCGCCGGTGACCATGCGGATCTTGACGCCGGCCTTGCGGGCGGACTCGACGGCCTCGGGGACACCAGGGCGAACGGGATCCTGGATACCGACGACACCAAGGAATACGAGGTCCTTGAGCAGAGCAGCAAGCTGGACGTGGCCATCCTCAGAGGCGTGCACACCAGCCGGGGGCCATTGAGCGTAGTCGCGGTAGACAATGCCAATGGTGCGAAGTGATTGACGGGCATAAGCCTCGATGGTCGAGCGAAGAGCCATGTTGTCGGAAGCAGACAGAGCGCTGTTGGTGAGGTTCTCCATGTTGGCCTTCTCATTGCAGTAGCTGAGCAGGATCTCGGAAGCACCCTTCACCAGCAGACGGTAACCGCCAGAACGAAGCTGAATAACGGCAGCCATGCACTTCTTGGAGGAGTTGAAGGGGAAGATCTGCACGATCTTCTCGTTTTCCCGGACAAGAGGGAGTGAATCCATGCCAAGGTGGTCCTTTGCGAATTGAAGGAGGGCAGTCTCGGTCTTGGATCCGACGAAGCAGGATTGGCCGGCTTCCTCGCCCTCAAAGGCTGTGGAGTTGATGGCGACAGATTGGACGAGGAGGTCCTTTGCTGCTTGGGATTGGCTGGAAGCCCAGTTAGATGCAGACTGTGAGCCAGGCTGAGCGGCTTCGGACTTTGCGAAGCTGGAGTTGCCAAATGTGCCGGCGACGACAGTCATCTTGTTGGTAGTCAAGGTACCGGTCTTGTCGGAGCAGACAGTAGTCGCGTTGCCCATGGTCTCGCATGAGCGAAGGACACGAACAAGGTTGTTCTCCTTGAGAAGGCGAGTGGTGGCGAAAGCGAGAGCCAGAGTGACGGCAAGCGGCAGGCCTTCCGGAACAGCGACTACGATGACTGTAATGGCGACGATGAAGATCTCCATGAAGAACGAAGCCTTCTCAGCGGGAGAGCGATCATCGCTACCGAGGTTGGCGAGGAAGCGGAAGAGGAGGACAAAGAAGAGGAAGCTGGCTGATGTGACGGCCCATTGAGAGATCTTGACGGCAAGGCCAGCAAGCTTGGTCTGTAGAGGAGTAGGCTCGACAGTGGTACGGATGGACATCATGATCTTGCCGAAGCTGGAGTGGGTTCCGACGGAAGTGCACAGGTAGGTGCCGACACCCTCGAGAACCTTGGAGCCAGAAATGACGAAGGGATCGAGGCTCTTAGTCTTGCTACCGGACTCGAGCATGCGCATCACCTGCTCGCCACCAGTCTTGAGGAGTGCGTCAGACTCGCCTGTGGCTGAAGACTCGTCGCACTTGACTTCGTGACCAGTGATGAAAATACCGTCGGACGGGAGGATGTCACCGGGCTCCATGTGGACCACATCTCCGACGAGGAGCTCAGCAACGTTGATCAAGGAGGTGGTACCGGAACGCAGGACTTTGACTTCGCGATCATCCTTTTTCGCATTGAGCTTGACGAAAGCGCGCTCTTTCTGCCAGTCATTAAGACCACCAACGACGACGACGATAATGATGGCTGCGCAAATGGCCATGCCCTCGACCCAGTCCACAGGAGTGGGTGAGCCGGGAGGGTGTTCGACGCCGAAAGTCTCATATAAACCGAGGGCGAGGGAGATCATGGCTGCGACTGTGAGAACGATGAGGACCTTCTCCTTGTAGGCACCCCACATGAGCTATTGCAGCTGTCAGTGACTGTGGTCGATGTTAATTGCTATGTGGGAGAGATCATACCTTGTAGAGAGGAGTGGCGGCTTTGGACGGGAGAATGTTCTTGCCGAAGACACGAGATCGATCTCCGAATGCGCCAGACTCGGTCGAGTGATGAGGCGACATCTCAGGCTTCTTTTGCAAGTCGCGAACAGCCTGGTCAAAAGAGATACGACTTGCGACGTTGGTCTCATCGATGCTCAGACCAGTGGTGATATCGGCCTGAAGACCACGCTCGATGCCCTTGAGACCACCCAGAGCCCGGAAGGCATCGAGGGACTTCGGGTTGAGCATCTTGCCGAGTTGACCGGGACTGAAAGCGAATGGGTTGTCATTCACGACAAAGTCGGCTTCAGTGCCTGGGTCGGGACGGAGAGCCTCGGAGCTGTTCACACGTGGGACAGCTACCGTCGCGAGAGTGGAGGAGCGACTGCGAAGGCTGGGTGTCGCAAACGGGTCGTCGACATCCGGATCACGGATGGTTGTTGCATCGCTCGGGGTACGACCATGTTTCTCGAAGGAGGCCGGAAGGATATCCATGTCGGTGATGTCGTCGCCGTAAGAGTCGTTGCGAACGGACTTGGTCTCCACGTTGATGTTGTCGGACTTCATCTTGGCGATAGAGTGCTGAACAAGGTGATCGATGGAAAATGGAAAGAAGAATGCAGAACAGTGGCAGCAAGCTGACCGGGTATCACGTTCAACGTGTGAATGAACAGAAAAATCAAGAATAGGAGACTACCAGGTCTCGGGAGTCAAAAGATGAGAGAAAAGGAAACAAGGAAATGTGACGGTAAGGAAATGGTTCACCTCCTGGGCGATGGTGAGGAAGTTGGGGAGCTGTGAGTAAACGAGACTGAAGCCTGAAGAAACATTTTTGCGATTGAGCTGCGAACATGACGATATAAATACTCGATGGTGCTCAATGGCACAGACTGTTTTGTCCATCGCGACAGGCATCGCGACAGGCATCATCGGATGCGTAGAGCAGGGGTCGTGGCATTGGATCGAGAAACCAGGTCCTGGTCCGGGGGAGTTTGATGGTTGACACAGTTGACCCTGAGCTCAGACCACGGCAAGTCGGGCAAGGGTATCGCCAAGTCGCCTCCTCGACGTCGAGGCTCCGTGGAAATGGAAAAGATGGTGAGGCGAAAAGTGGTGGACGGTGTCCGGCACTGCGAAACGGGTTTCAGCCTGCCCATCTACACGGAGAAGGAGCGACTTCTCCTGCACCTGCCAGGTGCGACTACCAGCCACAGAGCATTACCTAAGCGGACAAACACGGACAGAGGGCGCCGATAAAACACGTCGGATGTTTTAATAGAAACAATTGGGTAGGTATAATAAGGTTATTTTAGACTAGGGGTCGCCAAAGTCGCATCGGGGACACTGGACGGGTTGGGAATGTCACTCCATTCCCATGTTGAGACAAGTTGCGCGCCCGGAAATAGACATGAAACTGTCCATTGACCACCAACCCCTTCACCACCTCAACGCTTCAGGCGAACCATCCAACGGTTAATAGTTTGGTTCATGGATTTTAACTCGATGTTTTGAATAGTTGATCATCTTTATCGGCTGCCTCTTCATCCACAATCCTGTTTCTCGCGATTGGATTGAGTCCGTGCAGCTTCAAGATCGAAACATGGGGTCGTGGCGAAGTCACTCGCGACCGACACTGTAACTACCCAGAGAAGAGTGTGATCGACTGGTTGCGACGTGTTTTGTATTCGATCATGCTGATGTTCTTCCGATAAAGTTGAGAAAGTTGAGTTGAGTTGACGGTATGATGAGTGACCACCAATCACTGGCTTGGCACAGAGGCAGCCGACAGCTTGGTCAATCTGGTAAACATCACGAGGCACATGGACCCTTGAGGGTATGGCATCATAATTCAGGTCGTTATGGCCATTCATGTTTCTGATTTCAGCTTGCACGGACGTAGCTAATGGGTCTTGTTCTTCAAGGTATGATGAAGGACGCCAGGGTCTAGTGTTTGTTTTGCCATCAACGAGATCGAAAGCTTGGAAGCCCGTATGGCTCGGGTCGCCAGTACGACTGGCTTGGACCTAGCGCGTTTCTCGACGATGTCTCGTTTTTAGATTCCCGATGTCTGGTATTGCTTCCTTTCCCATGGAAGCTTTTGACGAAACAAACCTTGTCCTGATTTGAGAGCACGCTCCTTCGAACCCCCTTTCCATGGCTCCAAAGTCTGTGGCTGAGAGGCTCTGTGACATTCTCTTTTCCTGGTAACGTTCTTTGAAGGTTGAGTTCTGTTGTTCGACCGTTAAAGGCCGTTGGGCGGCCTCGCGATGACCGAGAGCCTTCGCTTCACTTCAAATTTTCTCGATAATGACTCTGCTCCAGCTGCGGCTGTGTCTGTTCAACAGGCAGCCAAGCAACATGCGTTCTTTTAGCTCTCTGTCTGTGTCATGCCCCATGAGTCACAAAGTCTCAATGCCCGTCTTCTCCTCATCCGCTGCGAGTACATCCTGGCTAATACGTGACGCCGCCCACGAAATCCACGCGATATGGATCCTACAGATGCTTGCCGGTTCTATACCTTCTTACCCACAGAAGCCCTCGACGCCTTGACGTTATCGATCGAGACTGAAGATTTGGGTGGAAGTGATTTCGCCAAAGATGCACGCAGATCCAGCCGAGGGCAGGGAACTGAACCTCCCCTGGCATCAGGAGCTATTCTGACTGGAAAGTCGGATTCATTACCCAGTCCTCCGCCCAGAGGCTCTAATGAGCCTTTGAAGTCAAATACGCCAGTTGAAACTCGCTTACTTAGAGTCCAATTCCGCACCTCACACCAACTTATTTTGGCTGGGGGACCAGAACATCCACTGGAGTAGGGAAGATGGACTGCGCGCAGTCGTGAGCTCGGCGGTCCATATGGGCTTCTCGGGCTTTGGCCAAACTCACTCCGACATTGGTGGCTACACAATTACGCTGGCCCCAGAGTTCAACATCACAAGACTCCTGGCATTGTTAGGCCGCTGGGGTGAGCTAGGGGCATGCTCTGGTGCTGCTTTCCGTACACACGAAGGGAATATTCCCAGTGTCAATGTGCAAGCTTACTCGAACGAGAAGTCCTACCAGTACCATTCTCACAATACGCAACTTTATGTCTCCCTGGCGCCGTACCGCAGGCACCTGATGAAAGAATATCAAGAGAAAGGGTGGCCTTTGGTGCGACATCCCATTGTGTACGCATCAACTGATAAGTCAGCACGCGAGCTTATCGATGAAATCTTTTTCTTCGGACGAGCCTTGCTAATCGCACCTGTATTCAGCGAGACCGACCAGACAGTCACTGCCACTTTACCTATTACCGGCGCTACTGGCTTTACTCATCTATGGACTGGCAAGACATATTGTCCAGGAAAAACGGTCACGGTTCCAGCGGCTTACGGCAAGCCCGGCATATTCCTGCGACAGCCTTTGCAAGCAACAGAGAAAAGATTACTCCAGACTCTCCGGGAGTTCGCAGAATTGAAGAAAGAAAAGGTCTTGGAGGTTTAGATAATTACGGCGACTTCTTTCCAATTGGCAGAAAGTCGCGAGTCCAAACGTTGACACGCCGTAATAGACTCCCGACTCCGATCCCGAAGAAGATAACGATGACGATGACGATTCCGAGGACGAGAGTGCCGACGAGGTGAGCGCTCGACGACGGACGGACCTCGAGGTACTGGAATAGAGATGAGTGCTCTCTTCAAGAAGGCCAAGAAGAGATAGATTCGCTAGGGTGGATCTTCCGACTCGGCCTGTATGAACTCTACGACGGTGAAGACGGTTACTGCTATAAGCACTATACTCCACAGCACGCAATCATGCTGATGAAGAAGACTTCTTCACATGGCAAGGCGCAATAGAGGCCGCAATCACTTATTGATCATTTTGACTAGGCGACATAAGTCCTCGAATGTGACCCCTAAACGCTGTTGAAACTAGAAATTAGCAGCACACCGCTTAGTTGCCTATTTTCCCAACACCAGCTGTGTTCTTCACGTTCGTCGGGACATCTCCAACTGCCCAGTGCGACCACTTGATATTATCTTGGTACTGTCCGAGTTTGCTGCTGGCGTCTTTGTTGACGAGAGGGCTGACTGTGCCGGTGTTGCCACCAGAGCGGTTCCATTCAGGGATGTACCCGAGAGCACTCTGCGCATTCGACGCGTCGGCAACAGTCTGGATGTGGTAGATCTTGCCGCCGTTGGTGAAGCTGGCTGGGGTGACGGGAGTAGTGACACTGCCGAAGTAGTTACCCTCGATCAGCAGCCAAGTGTTGGTGTCAACATCAAAGGCATGACCACCAATATCCTATGTCTCGTCAGCGGGGGTTGAACCTCCTCTATTCATCGGAGTGGGACTCACCTGGAAATAATTGTTGACGGCATGCGCAACAATCTGTGAGCTGCCCTGAGCCGTGCCAATATGTGGTGCCCGACCCGAAAGATCATGTAGCCAGTTGCCCGCGATGGTGTAGAAGTCGGCGGCGCCGATCAAGAGCAGAGACCAGTAATGTTTCCCATTGCAACCAGCTGACCAGGTTGTGCGGCCGTCAAATTCGTTATCAGAGATTGTGACCTTACCGGCGGCGCCCCATCCAGAGACGATGAACTGGCGTCCAACAAGAGAGAACTTGTTGTGATCGATCCAGACTCTGTCGCAGCCGTCCAGCGTGATGGCGTCGCCTCCCCAGACGAACTGAGGATTGAGCTCGGTGAAGTGGATGTTCTGGATGATGATATTGCTGACACCTCCGCGCAGGCGGAGACCCTTGCCACGGATCACACCTTTGGTCCCGACACCAACCAGGGACTTGTTGCTCTTGACATCAATTGGAGTCCTTGGAGCATTCCAGTAGGTGCAAGATTCCCATGTACCAGCATCGCAGGTATCTCCAATCCAAAGCTGGCCTTTGGAGGATCCGCCTGGGCACTTTGTGGTGCGGTCATCGCTGCAGCAGCGGCCAGTCGTGCTACCAGCGGTCTGAGTAAAGTCGAAAGTTCGATCAATCATAATGACCCTGGCGGATGAATCCGTCAAGTAGGAGACTAGCCTTCATATAACATGTTAGTTCCCTATATTGAGGACCTCTCGGCCATGCAGCGAGGAACCTACTGGTCGGTGGTCGTAGGATATACCGGCGTAGTGCTGCCACCTCCCGTAGTACCAGATGCGAAGCCAAAGGCCGAGCCCTTGTGCTGGGCAAAAGCCGCAGGCACGGCAGCCAGAACGGAAACAATAGCGTGAATCTTCATTATGAGATGGACGTCGACATTGATCGTTACCGGCGACTGGTTTCGCAGGCCTCCACGAGGCAAGGCGTCGCCTTATATAAGCCTATTGGTCAGGGGTCCCCGTGCTCGCCGGATGCTCCTGAGATGACAGTCCCGAGGCACATGGCAAATTGTGGATCATAGCAATATCTTGGTGCATTTCGCCCCGCAACTAATACCGCTGGCATAGGAAGATGAGGTGTTGCAACTAGGGAGAACTCCACAGCAGTCAAGATCCGATGTGCTTAGCTCGCGAGGGATGATTTGAGTTGCTCCCAGCCTCCAATGAGATGAGAGCTGGCATATTGCACGCGGGGAAAATAGCAAAGTAGGGTGTACTCCGTGTCGCTTTGTTGAACTGAATGTTTACGCGCTGAACTGCAGCGTCTCGGAGGCGCTCGAATAAGGAGAGGTCGACATTCAAATGAGAGGGGGCTGGCGGGTCTTCAAAGTGCCGGGTATTGATGATAGATGTGAAGAGCTTGTGTTTCAAGGGCGGAATAAAAATTCGCAGAGTACGCCATCTCCAGGAACCTTATCCGCCGGGCTGAAGATGGTTAGTTTCCAAGATCTGCAGATGAAACATAGTTGTAGTTTTTTGATTGGGGGCCTTTGGCGCATGGGTGTGATGTCCTGCGAATTCCCACCAGTACTGTTCGTCCTGTTCAATGCAAGAGCGCGATCCATCCCTAGGGAGCCACTAGTGAGCGTCCGTTGTGTCAAGCATAAGCGGCATTCAACCCTCCCTGGAACAATTCTGTGCATATCCAGAGGACCTGTGGGTGTCAATCTGTCGTCCGAAACGAATAGACTGTTTCCTAATCGAGGCACCTAATCGTCAACGTCGGCCCTAGGCTCATGCTTGGCTTGGCATCTCAACTGCATTCGCAGCAAATAGGTATGACGACTCCTACCGTGTTGCGTAAAGCCCGACAGCAGATACGGAAGCGCCGTCATTTAGTGTAGTCCCAGACTCATCAGATTCTTTGCCGATGCTGTTGAGATCCTCAATAGATGCACAGTGCAAATGTTGCAAGTGTATACATCAGTTAGTTTTTGTCCAGCTTCGCTATTTCTGCATCCTAGTAAACAATTCCAAGCGTAAGTTTCAAGTGCCACTGTTAGCTACCATTCGGAATTGGCGTACTGTCAGACAAGATTTACAGTGCATAGGGGGATATTAGCATAGACTGAATAATGAGATTATCATAGGATCTGGTTTTGAATGTATGTGGGCCTTCTTTGTGTAGTTGAGATTGTTACTAGTGGAAACAGCCCGACTGGACAATGTCTTTCGTACCAAACCTCATTTCTTCACGCTAATGCCTCGCATATCGTACATCGTGTCATTTACGGCGCTCGTAAGAGATGGGAGCTGATTGCGGGCTATATTGGATATTTTTGAACCTATTCAAAGAAAATGCAAGATTTGGCTTGGACGTGTGCAGCCTCGAAGGAGTCTGCCATGGAGCTGGGGTGGTGGGTAAGGCGCCGACCGTGAAGCAAGTGAGGGCGACAACCATGACCACTGGTGGGTGAACATTCCACGGCCCGAGCGCGCTCGCTTATGCATGTACCTAGCATACTAGGCACAAAACCCTCTAGTTTCTGCCGTAACCCCCCTTGATCTGATCCTATTAACTTATCCATTACTAACAGAATAGACGTCATCGACGCCTTCATGCGTCTGCACAAATCAATTGAGAATCCTTTAAATGTAACTCTGCTGTGTCTCTGGAACTGCCTATGATGTAACGATGATGCTGCGTTGATAGAATCATGGCTTATTGACAGGAGCTACTTGCATAGGGCTTAGGGGGTCCGCAGTAAGTTGTCTCTTCATTCTCTAAGCAAAATAGCCTGGCGCCGCATCATCCTGGGACGGCCCATCTGTAGATTTGTGAACATATGGGCGGCAAGCTTTTATAAGATAACTAATATTACTAGCTGTTTAGTTGTGATTTGACTGTACTTGCGCATTCTCAGCTTGAGCCTGTCCAAATTTTGCGAAATATGCGAAGTCTATAGATGCTCAACGAGATAAAGTCGAAGGAGTAGACGCTACGCTCGTTATGGTTTTTGAGTGCGTCAAACATAGAGTTGATCCCATGGTGGGTATGGGGTGCATTATCTAAGCGAATCGGGCAAAGCTAACAGCGCTCGGGTCCGAGAACTACGGAGGATGTTGATCTATACCCCTACTCTATGTGATCGCCCTTGTATCGAGATCACTGCTCGACTATACTTACTACGATGATATCACGAAGGAGCTCGTTAGCTTAAGCCTGTAAGGTCAACGTCACGATGTAGTAACAAGCAACTGTTACGAAACGTTGCATGTTATCATCCAGCCGCGCATAAGACGGGAATATCACGACAGGGAAATATCCATAGCGCTGGCTTCGGTGCAGCATTAACTACGTGCATATTCGGGTATATAAGTGTTGGACTTCCCACGTATAGTCCAGGAAGGGAACTTAATGCACACTCGAAGCATTACAACACTCAAACCATTACAAAACTCGAAGCACTACAATACTCGAAGCTATACTTTTGGATCTACCATTTTACAGCACCTTGTAAGCGGAGATCCAACTTCCAGACGATTCTGAACAATCCTAACAAGTGCATCGATAGCAAAAGACGCCAACATGTTCAACATTAAAGCCGCTCTTTTCGTTTTAGCTATCTCTGTTGCGACTGGCAGCGCTATGCCAGGGAAATCGCTTGCAGCTCGCCAGAATCCCGACTTTGGTGTACCTAACGCCACATGTCTCGGTGGCAGCGGAGATGGCAAGGGGACTATCACCTGCCCAGATAACAGTTACGATGTGCTGTGTTCCAAGAACTACATGCGTGAGGAATTAGGACGATCTAATGCCTATTGCATTACGGACGGGGGTCAAGCCTGGGTGGATCGTGAAGACGGGAAGGAGCACTTTGGGACATGCTATTGTACCAATGGCAACTTCTGCTGCGAGAATAGTGGCGGTGGCTCGACAGTACCAGGCGGCCAGCGAGCTCTTGACTATTACGAAATGCAAGGCTGTAGCTGCGAGGAGTAATTTGCTAATTCTACCACTCTCGCAACTGGCATACTCAATATACCTCAACACGAAGACAGATTCTGTCGCTACGCTGAGATCCTACTGTGTTTTCATCTATACATCTGCGGATCTTTATAGTGGACGCTTAATACTAGGAGATTTGCGACCAAATGAGTTCCCCTTTTAGGCGCAAAGCCAGGTAGAAATGAACGAGAGCCGATTCCAGATGTTGCGGGTGTGGCTGAAAGGTGGCAAACGTGGTAAATGTGGCTGCAATGCGTAAAAGCAGTGCTGGGTCAATGTGCATAGAGATGCCCTGTGCCCTCTTACTATGTTATCTCCCTTGTTCGGCCGTACATAATCGCCAGCAACATTATAGCTTCTTCGCATGGAATGGCAAAGGCATTGACCATCGGACATTCCAGATCGCCGGCTGACTTGCATACGTTTGGTAAGCTAGTTACTCCTGCTTACCACCGCCCGAGGCTCGTTATCCAAAGTGTGCCCTGGCCTATACCAGTTTCCGAACCCAGTATCAACGTCATTTGGATGTGTGGTGTCTTGACGATCTTGGACATATTTCTAGGTGTTTCGCAGACCAACGCTGACCATGTCTGCTGAGATCTTTCGAACTGATGCGTCGGCAAGATTCCCTCCGAGCTGCCGAGTTCAATAAAGTCGGCCGAGTTTATTGAGCCCGTCGGGACGGCACTTAAAGAAGTTCGAGCTCGCATTGGAGCATCGCTTGCAAACAAGCATATCACAAATACATCCACAACTGCACTTAATGCGCCACTCTCAGCAGTAATTGCAAGTCCTCATCGAGGGTATTTCTAGTAGAGTGTTTTCAATTGCGCGTATGTGGTGGCTTTTATCCCAACTGGCGGCTCTAAGTACCTCGGGTTATAAGTTTAACAAGGATCATTCATTAGTCTATAGAAGTCTCTATAGAAGTCATTCACTGCACGAGAAGAGGTACTTTGGTCAGATGCGATCCTTCGTTATCATGGTACACTGATGGAAACTATTTACGGTGACCATTAGAAGCATTCGATGAGATTGGATGGGGCACGAGCACCTTGCCACTCAGGCCTCTAAGGTACCGCGAGCCTTTTACCACATGTGCACTAGATCGGCCTAAGCACCAATAGCACTGTAACCCTGGCATTGTTTTCTATATTGAAACTTGTGCGCTCTTCTGAAGATCACAGGCATACTGAATCTCTATCTCCCGATATTGTTGAGCCTTCGTCCAATTACCGTGCTCACAGTTGTGCTATTTCAATCTTGTCAGACTATATCACTGCTTGAGGCCCGACTAATAATAATTCTGATATCAAGAGCTGCACACAGGTAAGAAAATATGTATAGGACCCGTGCCGAGGTGGGATTCTTGTTAGCAACATCTCAAGCCTCCACAAGGTGTCAATTTCGCTGTTCGCGAAGCTGTCTCGAATACCTCGGCCATCCGAGATGTGGTGGACCCGTTTCAGAACTGAAAGTAAGCAGCCGACTCAGGTCATTTTAAGGCCCTGATTCTCTGCTGTCTGCTCTTCCACACGTTATTAGACTTAACTTTATCGTTTAACCATGTCTCGACCCGTCGTAGCAAACTTTGTTGACTCCTTCTTTACTCGAATTCTGTTCCAGCCTGACGATGACCTGGCAACGTCAGTCTTGAGTCAGGATCTCGCTCCAGATGCACGCATATTTGTAAGCCACAAATACTACCCTCTTAATACTATTCTTTAGTAAATTAGGCTAACTTTTATCGCCTTTGTTCAACAAAGATCAATGGCAATGCCTTAACGAGTTCCGACTTCACTAAGCTCATCACGACTCAATTCCGCAGTAGCTTCCAAGCTTCGATCCTCGAGATCAGAGACCTAAACGTTGTCACGAACAACGAAGCAGGCTCCACTGGAGTTGTTGGGCAGTGGACAAGCTACGTTACGACCGAGAAGGGCAGTGGAAAGGAGTTGAGGCAGAGTGCGACCACAATCGTAGAAGTTGAGGAGAGAGACAATAAGGTTCTTGTGACTGCTCTATACGAGGCACAGACAGCAGATTCCAACTGAGCTCGGGTCTGTTTCATAGCTCCTGGTGTCTCTACGAGCCCTAGTCTCAAAGTGGGTTCGGACCAGTGACTTTGGGAGTTCCTTCGCGGGCAGAGTAGCCACTCCAAGACTGTTTGTTCTGAGTTAGCTAGCTGGAATAGAAGGAATCGTGGTTTTGCCTTGCGCATAGCTACTTACTTCATCGTAAAGACGAGAATCAATACCTACGCTCTGAAAGGTTAACCAATTGATGGCAGCAGATAGTCCGCCTCCGCAAGCTATTTGTGTTAAGATCAGCTCTCTTCACTCAATCAAAGGTCCGAAACAACAGTTACATGAACTTACTATTAATGACGGTGGACTTCTGAGCTGAAATCTGGTCCCAGACGTCTTGGCCCAATGTCTCGCGCAGATAAGCCTTCAACGCAGCTGGATCTCGCAAGTACGTGAAGCCTGAAGGATCCTCCAGCAATGACGACGGGAAGTCCAATAAGAGGGACGTAGGAATGTGGCCATTCTGGTAAGATGAGGAGGGCCTCGCGTCTATGAGAAACACGCCGTCTGCTGAGACCGAGGGCCGGCTTGCAACTTGTGAAATCTCGTTGAATTCTGGGAGGATGGTTAGTCTGTCTCGCCCTGCTTAGCGTGGCAAAAGAGGATCTTACCAGCAACGGCACCTGGCTCGAGAGAAGGGACGGGATATGTCGTCGCCTATCTCGTGAGTGAGACCGTGTCAACCTGAGTATTTTTGTGGCTCTCGAGAATAAGTGCACCAACCTCAAATTCTACCGGCGGATCATCTTCAAGCTTGATACCCTCCTTTCTCGCCCGTGGTAGACCTCCATTAATCACGGAAACCTTCTCGTGCCCATAGACCTGCTCTTAAGTCATCAACAATAGTGCTACTGAGACAGAACCTTTTGCACTATTTAATTCACCTTGAATGTCCATGCGGTGCGTGGAGCGGCAAAGATGCCCTCGCCATCATAAACAACAACATGGGAGTGTCTCGAAATACCAAGTTTGCCAGCGAATAAGGCAAAACGCTCAGGCGACGGAAGCATCAGCATGAACCCTTCGGGCGCAGGCTCAGAGACCGCGTCTAGGTCCCAGAAACGAGCCCCAGGGAACCGAGGACCAGAAAGGAACTCCTGGTACGCATTACGTGTAGGTGGAGGCTGGTAGAGCCACGAAGCATCCAGAACAACAGTGTCTAGAGCTGTAATCAGCGGACTGTCCGGAGGGATGATGAGAGGAGTCGACATAGTGGGCGAGTATGGTGCAGCCGCTCTTGCACGCATCCAGCTCTGATACGATACTTATCACCAATAAACCTCGATTCACATTTCGCATGTGTGCCTGGAAGCTGATAAATCGCAGCTGGACCCTGTGTCACATACCTCGGCCATCCGAATAGTGCTGTTGCGTGCTTTTGTCGGCCATCCGAAGGTGTGTGGATGATCGCGTGCTTGGAGGCTCAATTAGGTACCCACCACCACCACCTCCTACACTCACACACCCCACAGCCATCTTGTAAGAGCTCTCATTGAGTCGCCGTCCCCACGTGAATGAGATGCCCTTGTTAAGGGACTGCCTCAATTAGTTATTCCTGTACTCTATGTTTTGTTCTATTTCGTTCATCCCTCATACTTCCACAGACCGACTTCTTTTCCCCTGAAACGCTTCCATTCGGATTGGCTTGGCTGTAAGCCACCCTGTTACACTGGAACTGAAGACAAATGACGATCAAAAAGCGTCCTTCGGTGCTCATTATTGGTTGTGGACCTGCGTAAGTACTATTGCGTGCTTGGAAAGAATGCAATTCGTGCAAAGCTGAACTCGTCTTCACAGCGGTCTAGGTGCCATTGAGCAATTCCAGCGCAAGGGTTTTGATGTTGTTGCCTACGAGGCAAGGGACCGTGCTGGAGGGCTATGGTTGGTTGACACCCCAAAACATGTTGCGCTCTGGAATACGAACACCTATTGACGTGATTCGATGTAGGAACTTCGACCCAAAGCCGGCCCCCTGTGTGATAAGTTTTGATCAGCAGGGCCATGCTGTCGCATTGACAGACTTGGAACGGTCAGGCCGGCCAGCTCCAGCTCCGACTCCTATGTATGCTGGCATCAAAGCCAATACTCCGAAGGTACGTGAGCTAAGTGAAAAAAATGTTTCGGACAAAAGAATGCTGACCGTCTCCAAATCAAGGATATTATGACCTATCGATCACACCCGTATCCGCCTGGCACCGATGAGAATCCCGCACGCGATGTAATCTACCGTTACCAGCAGAAGTATGCCGCCCGACACCATAGCAACATTCGCTACAACAGAGTGGTTACACGCCTGCGGCACGCACCCGCTGATCACGCTATCCAGAGTAGATGGCTTGTTGAATGGACGCCCTCTGTGACAAGCGACTCTCCCGACATTGGGCGATTATTCGAGGAAGGCTTTGATCACGTCGTTGTAGCGAATGGATCTGATACACGACCTTTCATTCCATACACTGAGAATTTGTGGCTTTGGAAGGGCGAGATTTTGCACTCGCGATGGTATCGCGATGCGTCAGTATTTGCTGAAAAGGTCCATCCCAGGTCATTCTTGCTCTTGACAACTCGATACTGACATTCCAGCAGACTGTCCTTGTCGTCGGTGCTGGCCCTTCGAGTACGGCTGTTTCCCCTCGACCCTTTGCGAGAGTTGGTTGCTAATGTGACTTAGGTGCGGATATCGTGCGAGAGCTCGGCATGCTATGCGTCGAAGGATCGCGGCTGGCTCCGCGACGAGTGTACCGTGCGCTTCGAAGCGGATTGACTCGTTACGACATCGAGCTTGAGAAGGGATGGCGTGACCACAGCCAGAATGTCCAACCAATTCAAACCATCGAGCCACCATCACCAGGCTCGGCCACTGGTACAATTGTTACCGCATCGGGAGACAGACTGAATGATGTTGATGTAAGTCTTTACATCTGTGAGTGATCGACTGTAGTAGCTTATACCACAAAGGTGATCATCTTCGCTACTGGCTTCCTTTTCCGGTTTGAGTTCTGTCACGCCGACGACGCTCCGTTCGACCGCGCGCCATTGCTCAGAGAGCCGCATGTGCCCGGCGAGAGTACGAAGCCTTCGTCTGGCCTGGTCTCGTCCAAGGGCCTGGGGTCTCGTCCAAGGGCCTGGATGGCGGGCATAGTAAGTCGATTACCGTCGAGTTTCCTAACTACATGATTGACTAGTGGTTCTTAATATAGGGGTACATAACCTTGACGAGCATCAGCTTTTCTACCTCCCGGATCCTACACTTGCTTTCCTTCTTCTGCACGCCGAGGCCATCCCATGGCCGTTCTCTGAGATGCAAGCACGTGTAGCAGCGGCATATTGGTCGGGAAGTGCACCATTGGAACTAGCACCCCACCCAGAGGAAGACTCGGATTTACATTCTGTCCTAGTACTGGGACATCCCGGAGAGTAAGAATATCCATGCACAAGACCACGGGTTGCACTGAAGCTAAACTTCATTATTACAGGTTTCAGTATGCTGAACGGCTCCTGGGTTTGATTGGCGAGGGGGGACCTGAGGAGGTAGACGCCGAGGGCCGATGGGGGGCCTGGCCAGAATGGAAAAAGCATATCCGGGCATTGATCGATTAGGTCTGTAGTATTAAGATGTTCTTACGCGAGAAATTGGTTGAACGGTATCTATTCTCAGTGAGAACGAAAATGCATCCCAGTCATGCTGACAAATTGGGGGTTCAAAAACAGTCGATTGGTATGCGCCAATCTAACCCCTAGAATTTCCTACAGTTTGCTAAATAACCCGTCATTCAAGAAGGAGAAACTGTCTTCCCACATCTGATGGTCTGTGGAGCTAGGTATCCATTGAGAGTCCAGGGCACCCCAGGCGTTTGATGGGGACCACGGCGACTCAGCAAAGCCGGGGCCGTTGACTTTCGAAGGCTCGTCAGGTTGGCTTGGTAACGACGCCGGCGTCCTGCCGTAGAGTCCAGAGGTCGCAGCAATTGCATCTGATTCGGATCTAGCGAAGCCTGTTTCGAGCTGATTGGTCACCACTTCCTGGCGATTAGCCTCGTCCCAAGTTGGTGCTGGTGTTGTCCACTGCGGTTGGTCAACTGGAGGTGACCGTGCCATCCTGCGAGCAAGGACTCGAATAGCGACTGTTTCGCTCTTGGTGTTTGGTCCATTGCCATGATCCAAATTCCGAGACAACTGCGCAAGAAGCTGACCGACAGTCTCTGCACGACTATAAACAGAGGAGAGGACGAGCAGGATATCAATGGCAGTGAGGAGGTCAGGGCGGTGTTCAAGTGCCAGGTCAGAGCTCCTCAGCATACATGCGATGAGGGTATGAGCCGCGGCCGTGACATGAGACACAGCGTGTGAGCCACAAGAGTAGAGAAGACCGTGATGTCGTAGACGGGAATACGTCTTGACTGTGTCTACTGACAGGCGACAAGCCTCTAGTGTTGCCGGGGTTGTCTGCGCCCTAGCAGGCTCGACGCCAGAGTCTAGCTCTTCGACGAGCGATTGGCGGGCTATGAGCGTTTTGACGAATAGGAACACTGCCCGAAGACGGCACGGGAATAGGTATTGAGGAGCGGCGCTGGGAGTCACGCCAGCCGGCGATAGGTATGATGGAAGTTGTTGCTCGATCTACCGTCACAACTCGGTCAGTAGCTGGTCCTGATGCTCGATAAATACGACTACCCACCTCGTCAAGCCGCAACCGTGCTCGCCTCATAAGTTCGCTTCGATTAGGCCTCGAACCATGTAGATTGTACGCATCGGCTAGCGTTCTTGTCGGAGCATTAATAGCGGAAAGAACCTGCTTGAAGTCAGTTTACGTAGCCTCACAAACGGAGAAGCGGAAAGCACCGACCTGCTCGAGTATCATGTATACTTCAATCGTCTTTATGGCGGCAGCTATTGCTAGTGGTGGTTTATCCTCTGGCTGCGGAAGAATTTCGCTCTTCTTGATGTACTCGTTATCGACAGCAATGGGAAGAACAATGCTGCCTGAGATGTGTCAGCTGCTTCCTTATGCAGACGTCAACTTGATAAGCTCACATTCTGACAGCCTGATAAGTGGGGGACGCCCTTGGTTATATGCGAAGGTCGTGTCGAGTATGTAGAGGGCCCAAAACAAGCGCGTGCGAATCTGCATTTGCGTTAGTATCGCTCCTGTTCATTTCCCAGTCATGGAACAAAGGCTTGCCTGCAAAGTGACTGGATCCATTTTGAACTCAAGCGTACTGCGATGTAGCCCAGTGGTGAAGGCTAAACCAACAGCCTCGGCAATGAAGCTCGATTCCGACCCTGAATCATTTCAGCCACGGGCTTCCGTCATACGTGACTTATCGGTGTAGACAAACCAGCTGGTTCATTGCGACCCTCAGCGAACAATGCCATATCTTGGATGATGAGTCAGTTCCTGCAAAGACGGGCATAAGCCAGAAGGCAGTCAGGCTTACGATATAAAGCTAGAAGATAGCGGATATCTAGGTTGTTCTTGCTGAACCTGAGAAGCTTCTGTGCGAGCCTGAAGTACGATTCTCCTGTCTGATTGCGCTGCGACTCCGGTAGCAGGACCGTCGCGCTTTCAACAAGCCTCACTGTTACGGCGAGGACGCTCATTAGCATGGCGCTGTATTGAGCCGTGCATGGTAGTCGACGTTGTGTGATCGCCGTGAACTCCTTTCTATGTCGTTAGTACAAATGGCCCTTCTTCTTGTGCTTTCTCTCCCTCGAGACAGGGTGATCTCACAGCTAAGAAAGACGGCGGGTGCAGTAATGGGAAGAATACAGCTGCGCAAGAAGTGTTAGCTCTGGTCGCACATGGTCTGAGCCAGAACGGATGGGGCGGATGTGTACGTTTGGTCAAATGAAGATGTATCAGACTGTTCATGAGATCCAAGGGACAGTGCTGCAAGCAAAGATCGAAGTAATCTCCAGAAGATGTTGCCGCTCCCGTGATGCCGAGTGCATCGCCCATATGTGAGGGAAAGTCAGTGTGGGGGTGATCGCTTTCGGACACTTCGATGGTATGCAGTAGGCCGAGGCGGGCAAAGAGAGGCATGTCCGTAGATGGACCCGAATAAACGATTTGATCGTCGGAATCTATGAGTAGGAGGTGCTCCTTGCTGGTCTTTGATGGGTCTGAGGCTTCCAGCTACGTCAATCGTTAACTCTCGTTCAGGACAAGTACAAAACTGGTAACGTCTCACCTTGTATCCCTCTACTCTTTCGATCTCGGCTCGGATCTCATCGGCCGATGATGCAGACGCTGATTCCAGCGATGTCACATTCGATGTCAAGCTCTCCGGGCGGCTTGTCTCCCTGGAAGTAGTCAGCCTCACATGAATTCAGCATCCATCATCAAGACCATCAATGCCTACAGTGTCTGGGGCTTTGGGTGGGGTAGAACTCGTCTTCTGTAGACAACACTCAGAAAGTATCCTTGACCAGATCGTGTGTCGATGGATGTAGACTCACGGCGTCGCAAAAGTGCACGCCTTACCGCGTTTGTTGCACTTAGAACATGGCCGCCGACCATCGCATCGCACCTTTCTTCGCCTGCAGGTGTCGCATGCGACCAGCATCTTCCATCTGACCTCAGATAGGTCCATCTCATCCACTGGACTGTCGTCATGAGGCATGATGTTCGCGGTGTCGTAAAGACAGTGTCAATCAAATCGAAAGTCGCGTATGGGACATAGACGCCTGGACTCTGCGCCCACACGTGTTGCGATCGCAATTCGACATTGTGCATCCAAGGATCCACGCGGCAATCCAACGGACATGACAGCGAGCTACGAGCCGGAAGGGTAGCCGACCCCTGGTGCAGCTATCGGTGAGGTCTTTGATATGGGGCATCGCGTGCTGGGAGGGTAGGAGTTCGTCATGGCTTAGTGCCGCGATAGCGCAGACCACAATGCTGGGTTGAGCCATGCTCACCCAAACCATTGGGCTGGACCATCCTCGGATCACCGAGGGTGTGTCGGTAGCGTATTGTACTCAGCCTGCCAAAGCAATGTTTATGCTTGACGGTATCCAAATGAATGCGTTCCTATAAGACCATATCGAGATCCTGACTCCTCAGGCGGTACCTGTATGCGACGGTAGCTTCGGATGCTCTATTCAGCAGCCATCTCTTTTACGATTGAATCGATAATTCAGAAAGTTGCACGACTATAGCCAATTTAACGCCATGGCTTCTCTTCTGCCGCAAAGCGCGGGATACTTGACCAGTATGTTTCTGAGCCTCGAACGATGATCAGCGAACTTATACTTGCAATACGATGTGACTGACCAAGGACAGTTCTGGTCGGAGGCGTCTTCTTCGCTGCACTGATGAATGCCATCACATGGGTGCAGAGACGATATACCAATTTCCACCCCGGCACGGTCGAGGAGTTTTCTTCTGCCTCCAGAACAGTCAAGACGGGCATGTGTGTACATCTGTGAGCTTTGCCACCACGAGGTTCAGCAGCTAACTTGTACCAAGGCTTGCCGTGGGCATTACCTCTGCTTGGGTCTGGGCAGCTGTATTCCTGCAGACAGGCACGCTTACCTATCTCTATGGTGTCTCGATTCCGTATTGGTTCGGTATCGGCGGCTTTGTTGGTATGTCTCGTAGTGCGAAAACTGCCTGGAGCCTTGCAACCCAGGACTAACATTGTCTAGAAATTGCAGCTTTTGCATTCGTTTCCTCCAAAATTAAGGCCAATGCTAACGGTGCCTCAACGTACGAAACATCCTTTTCACTCCACAGGGCTGGAAGCTGACGCGTGTACTACAGATACTTACAAGTGGCTAAAGTCCGTTTCGGTACTATTGGTCATCTTGCATACATGTTTGCAGCTCTCGTAGCAAACTTTGTTGTTGGCAGCGAGATTCTCATTGGAGGTGCTGGAGTGATTGCCGGCCTGACTGGAATCAGCCAATATGCAGCTGTTTGGCTCCTGCCATTGGTTGTCGGGGCATATGGTCAGTCATGCTTCACCATTCCTTGCCAGACTTTAGCTAACTCCTGACAGTCTTGACTGGTGGCCTACGGGCTACCTTTGTGTATGTGACATAACTACGGGTGAACTAAATGGGTAACTAATAAAGTACAACAGGGCTGACTACCTCCACTGCATCATCCTTTTCACATGCCTGCTTGTCCTGGTTCTTTCGACTTACACCGGAAGCGACGCGATCGGCTCTCCTAGCCATCTATACGACCTTCTAGCAACTGCATCAGAGGTAAAGGCTCTCGCGATGTGTCCACGAGAGGTTGAGCGAGACTAACAGTCCTATAGCAAACCCCAGTACCTGGCAATGGGCATAGCTCGTATCTGTCATTCAAGAGTGACGGCGGCATGTGTAAGCTGTCCTCACGTCTCATTCTGATGCCAGCTAACGTCTTTTTAGACTATGCGGTAACGGCAACGACTTCGTTCTTTGGGCTTTCTTTCTGTGATCAGTAAGAGCACCTCGTGGTACCGAATCTTCTTTCCGTTTCACTAGGCTAAGCAGAATTTGATAGATCTTATTGGCAACGGAGTATTGCAGCTCGACCAGCTGGAACCAGCAAGGCTTTCATCTTCGCTGGTTGTTTCTTCTTCTCTGGTAAGAAAACCTCTATCAACACGTCGAAGCTGGATTTGGGTCACCTAACTAATCTTTTATAGTTGCCCTCGGCATCGGATCGTCTATGGGGTTAGCTGCCAGGGCCTTGGTAAACACACCAGCATTCCCAACCTATCCTGAGGGCCTCACCTTGCCTCAAATTGGCGCGTAAGTCGTAGCCATGTCTCAAGAGAGTGGAGAAAAGGCTGACAGTATCTCGTTTGGCAGAGGGCTTGCTGGGCCATTTGCGAGCGTTGCCATCCTCGGCAAAGCCGGTCCTGCGATGTATATCGTGATCGCATTCATGGTTCGTAAGACGTTCTGAGAGACTATTCCATTCGCTTACCCTGTCTAGGCAACAACCTCTGCTCTTTCTGCTCAGCTTGTGGCTGTATCGACTATCTTCTCATACGATGTGTAAGTACATGTTTCCACATAGTCTTTCTATAATTTAGTTGCGTACTAACATAAGAAGCTATCGCGAATATTTTAATAAGTCTGCCACCAATGCAGACATGATGAGAGCCAATCATGCTGGTAAGTTGACTCAAGCGCTTTGTATTACGTAGCTAACAACCTGTAGTTGTCGTTCTTTGGGCTATTTTCTTGGCCGGAATTGATACTGCATTTGTGCATATTGGCCTCGACCTCAACTTTCTGTTCTATCTGATGGCCGTGTGCACATCAGGCGCTGTCTTCCCTATCGGCCTCTTGATGTGCTGGACCAAGCTGAATAAGGCTGGTGCTGTGCTAGGAGTCATCGGCGGCCTTGTCATGGGCATGGTGGGCTGGATTGTCACGGCTGTCACAACTCTGGGCAGCGTCACTACCACGACACTGACCGACAGCAAAGTCATCCTTGCGGGATCACTCTCAGCACTCGGAACTGGTGCCCTTGTCGCTATCATACTATCCCTCATCCGTCCGGCGTCTTTCGACTTTGAGATCACCAGAGGCATTGGACGTGGATCAACTCCCATTGAATCGCCCTCAGAAACATCCGAGGCGGGCTCTCAGGTAAAACAGAGCTCAGTCTTAGCTTCGAATGATCTGTCTAGCGAGCCTGCCCTAAACAAGATTGAAGGCGGAGGCCAAGACAAGGTGACGGAGACCCAAATTCAGCAAGAAATCACGAGACTCGAAGCCTCACAGCCTCGCTTCCGTATTATAACCGGCTTATTTCTACTTGTTCTCTGTAAGAAAGCCCTATCGTCTCTGAAGTACATTGATATACTAACTTCAAGACTCAGTGGTGTTGATCCCCGCTCCCCTCGCAGGGACTGCAGTCATTTATCCCAAGGGCCTTTTCATCCTACAATGTGTTGCAGCGGCTACATTTGTATTCATAAGCTTGATTCTTATCACATTTGTGAGTGAAAATGTTGACACTATACCGTGGTGCCACGAACTAACCTTATCTTCTAGTGGCCACTCTTTGAGTCTCGGAAAGAACTTGCATTTATTGTTGACCGACTCCTTCACAACCAGCGCGTAGACACTAGCAACAAAGAGCTGAGTGCATCGTGATTACAGTCGGGTTATAAAGCCTGGGTTTTGCTCCTATAAGAGGTGTGTTATCAGAATATCTTATTTGGCAAAGGAACTTGAGCCATGCTTTAGTGTAATAATAGTGGCTGTCACTTTTTCATCGGACCTAGTCATACATCTGTACTAAGTCGTGTATCATTTCCCGTAGGAAGTCAAGGCGACGCCTACAGCTGCAATAGCAGTAGCCCAAGCAGCCCATCGCAATACTGCCTTCTTTATCACTGCTCCCATGGCATCCTGCACGCGAGCCGTCTGCTCGGGCTTGGTATTGACCCATGGGAATTTTGTATCAGGCACGTCCTTGTGCAGGAATTCGCAGAGCGGCTTCCAGCCATCCTTGCCAACTCTGTACACTAGGAGTCTTTCCTTCGGCACAAGCTTTATGATGCGGTCGCAATGATCATGGTACATGCGTTTCGAATCTGCCTGGAATGCTTCGAGGGTCTTCAGATCGGCGCCGTAAATGCAATTCATGGACTTTCGAGCTGTAAAGCCAGAGCGGAAACCAAGAAGCCACCAGAGGAGCCAAAAGGTTACACTGGTGCCTTTGCCGAACACCGGGATAAGACATTGTTGGTTCCAGCTCTCGAACCACTTATCGTAATCGCGAATCGTCAGGATGACCTTAGCGTCGGGATAGGCTTCGATGATCGACTCGGAGAAGTAACAAGGCCAGTCGACAATGGCGTCGTATGATCCAAATCCCTCGTTCCATTCTGCGCGCCCCCAGGGCTTTGGCGGTGGGTTTCGTCCGGGCGCGTTGAGGTCTGGTCGCACGGACTCGGCGGCCTTTTCGAGCCAGGCGAAGTGGTCGCGATCTGCAACCATGTTTTGGTCATGGTAGACGTTCTTGTAGCCCAATTGACCGAGCGCGACAGCTAGCGATAAAGTGCCAGTTCTGCCGAGGCCGAGGGCGAGAATCTGAGGGCCTTGGGCCTCTGATGCTGTTGGAGACATTGGTGAGTAGAGGATCCGGGCTAACTGGACAAGGAGCTTCGCCGCAAGGCTCTTGCAATGATCGTTGATGTTGCGCAAGGCGAATGAAATGATAATGACTGGAACCGCATTTTTTAACCTGGGGAGGGTTTCACATTGCCTTATGAACCAACGGGTTTAGGGAGGATGCTAATAAGTGGCCAAAATCCCAATGAGGCATCATGAAGTGTATTATACAACGGGATAGCGTATTCGGCCAGAAACGGGCTAGTGACAGTGTCAGCCTGTAAGCACTACATCACATTCGGCCGGATTGCCGCGATGCCAATGTCTGCACACACGATGTTCAGGCGCTCGAGGATGCATCGCTTACTTTTGCCTTGTGGTATATTGACCATTCAGGGACATTTTATAGCTTACTTCTTCTACTTTAAGGAGTGAGATCGAAGTGCATGGTTCTATTGACTGACTGAAATAGTTCCCAAAGGTGCTAAATGCTTGCCAAAGCTGCCGCGTGGGAGATGCATACACTAGGCAGCTGTGAGTCATTCCCAGAGCCCCAGTCCCCTCTATTTGTTCTCACCCGCTCTTATATATCCAGGTCTGCGTTGAGGCCTCCTAAACTACACATCTATTAAGCAATACTAAAGGCAATCCCGCCTACGTATTAAATGCGATGGCCACTCAAACCGAACCTAAGAATGATTATAATGGTGAGCTTCTTCTATCCTTCAACTACCTGGAGATTATTTCATTCCAAAAAAAAGAGCGTGGGATCGCTACGAAGGCTGCGTTCCCAGTAAGAAATGCGGGTCGTAAGCTGTACTGCTTAAGGCATGATGCACACTTTGTACTGCGAGTATTCTGAGCATACCCATTTTGAACTAAATTTTCATGATCTGTTGAACATTCACTCTTAAATACTAATAGATATAATATAGATAATACAGAGTCTATATACCACAAGACTATTGCCTTCGATGACATGAACCTCAAGCCCGAGCTTCTCCGTGGTGGTAGGTGCCAGCAGTGCCTTATACACGTTATTCACATCTAGCCGCTGATCAAGACACCTTCTAGTATATGCATATGGCTTTGAGTGCCCCACGCCTATTCAGCAGTGTGCTATTATGCCCATTATTAATGGTCATGATGTGATCGCCGAAGCCGCCGGCAATGCTGGCAAGACGGCGACCTGGGTCATTCCCGTTCTTCAGACGGTCAGAGCTGATTTAAATGCCTGCCGGGCTCTAATCCTAGCGCCTACCCGCGAGTTAGTTTTGCAGACGCAGAAGTTCATCACTGCTGTCGGTGATTTGATGGACATCCGGTGTTATGCCTGCGTCGGCGGAGGTAGCATGCCTCAATACGAGCAGGACTTCCAAGTCGCCCCTCAGGTTGTGGTTGGAACACCTGGTCGCATTTTAACTCTGGTGCAGCGGAATATCCTCAAGCCTGCAGACATCAAAATGCTCGTCCTTGATGATGTGGATGAGATACTCGCTGTAAGTGTTCAACCAGACTTTTAAAGCTCTTATAATTGTGACTGACTGAAGTTCTTAGCGTGGTTTCGAGGATATAATCTATGATCTCTTCCGCCTTCTTCCGCAGCCGGTTCAGGTCACAGTCACCACTTCAACGATGCCGCAAGAGGTTCACGAAGTCACGAGTAAACTAACATCTCAGCCTCAGCACATCGCTATTAAGAAGAGCAACTTCCGCTTAGGTGGCATGAAGCAATTCTACATCAAGGCTGAGAAAGACGAGGATAAGCTCGACATCTTCCTCGAACTATACACAAATATCACGAATGTCAAGACAATCACCTTCTGCAATAAACGCAAGAGGATGGAGTCGCTTGCAGAGGAGCTAGGTTCTCGCAACCTTTCATTCTTCGCTATGCACGGGGACATGGACGCATGGAAACGCGCCGACACAATGAAGGAATTCCGGTCAGATTTTGCTGGATTACTAATAGCTACTGAGCTTCTTGCCCGTGGCATTGATGTTCAGCAGATTCCCTTAATCATCAATTACGACCTGCACGACAACCATGAGAATTACAGACATCGTGTTGGTGACGGAGGACGTTTCAGCAAGAAAGGTGTTATCATCAATCTGGTCACCTCTGATGACGCCTATCTGGTCAGCAAGATTGAGAGTTTCTACAACGCTGAAATGGAAGAGACAACCCTTGAAGATCTCAAGCTCTTTTTATCGAAGCAGGAATGGGCTGAGACTTGAGCGTTTTCCCTCGCAGTTTTCTGTTCGCTTTAGCTACCTTGCTCTCTGGGCATTGATACTTGAAATGCTATATCTGCTTCTGGATCACAGTTTCTCACAGGCATGGTTGTAAGCTCGACGAAATGAGCAAATTTGATGATTGCGTAATCTAATATAAACTGCATCCAAATCCTCTGAAATCCGAGCCTTCTTCTAGGTGATGGCACCCAGACTGCCTGTTCAATATACACAGGACCTGACAGGCAGTCTGTTCAGCTACAGAGCTGTTATAGTAACAATTCATCGCAGGTATGACAACAGTCTTCCTGTAAGCTCTGTCAGTCTCAGCCTACTTGTTATGCTTCGAGGCGTGAACAGACTCACTTTACATGGCAGCTGCAGCAAGACCAATAGCAATGGCAGCAAGACCCATACCCGTCTCCCTAGGCGCAGCGCCCTTGCTCTTGGTAGTCTTTACAGATGCGGTGCTCGTCTCTGTAGAGTGGTGCTTCTTTGTCTTAGTGGATGTCTCCGTCGTGTGAGATGTCGAGTGGGTCGTGGTCGTAGTCTCGGCACGGGCCTGGATGGCAGCAATGTCGCGATCGATGAGAGGTTGGTCGATGTCGGCGAGGGCGTAGGCACAGCCTGCGAGGGAAACGATGGTTGTGAGGAGGAGAGTGGGACGCATTTTGTATAGATTGGACGTGAAGCCTTTGGAAAAGAAGGACGATGGTTATGTTGTAGAGAGTGGGCTGTGATGGAAGTTGTGTGGAAGCTAATGATGAATTTCTCTTGAGTTGGGAGGCGGAATGCTTGACTTATATAGAACCTTTTCCGCCCTCGCCCTATGCTAAACATAGTAACGTGCCCCGGCGTATAAACATTGAGACCATCGTAACACAAGACTCCCATCTGACGCGTGCAATATAGCACGAAGAACACAGCCTCGGGCCTCGCCCTTTCCAGGAACTCGGGATTGTGGTGCTGAGGCAAGGAGTGAACGTGCGAGAGTTTGATTGCTACGCCATTTTTAGAGACTCGGTGATGTCTGACCGCGGCCCGGTTCCTGAGGGAGTGCCCCTTTTCGTGCTGATAGTTTAGTTATCAATCCGATGGGCGTACTAGCTGTTGAGCTAAACTGAGCATATTTGTCTCGCTCTCACCTCGGGACAGAAGAGCCGTGAAATCGTAGCAAAGCACCGAACCACCGGAAATATGCAACAGGACAATACCACTGATGACATCGTGGACGACACAATGAACCGTCACGTCGGCAATGAGCAACGAGTGAGTCGCTCAAAGTCCTCGCGCCGCAGCATCCCGTCCATCGACAATAGTTCATCAACATCAGCAGGGCGAGATAATTACGCCCGACGTCTCCGTAACCCTCAAATCGACAAAGGGTCTTGACCTATTCGGCAAAGGGTTCCGAAGTGACAAAAATAGGTACTAGCACCCCGAGCGTACAGCTAGTCTCGAACTCAATTCCGCCGAAGAGCCGCGCACGCCATGCCGTCAAGTCCGCGCCGAAAATGCTGATTGGCATTCTTTACGCGAGGAAGACGCTGACTTCATTGCGTGCTGCGCGTCCACGTTGCGACGATTTGATCTGTCGCGCGCGTATAACTGGTTCCAGATCGTGGGCCTCGTGGCGAACGGGAAGGTGATGACGTTGTACATATTGACATTTTACTCCTACATATGCATAACTAAAACAATCTATGGTATGCATCAAAGAGGATCCCAAAACACCGTTGAATGATGCAACGTGATATCCACCTCATGTGTCGTAATTGTGGTCGCGATTGTTTTGTTGTCGCGCCGCTTAGTGCGAGGGCTCAGCATCAGTCGCGTGTCCCGTAGGACCAGAAACAGCATAGTCGGTCGTGACGAAAGCACGGTCGACCTCTGCCAGTCCTTCGGCGCAGTATTGCAGTGTTTCTGCAATATCGTGAGACCTATTCAAAGGTGTCTTTTCGTCCAAGAGAAGGTCAAATTCAACCCATACGCCGTCGCCTGCATGATAGGCCGTGATAGCCTTGAATCCAGTCACAACGGGTGAAAAGCGGTACGCCAGGTACGTCAGCTTGCGAAGGGTTCGATCATCGGCAGCCTCGCCGGAGAGATGGACCACATTCTCGAATGATGTGTGGCCCCAGTCGTAAATAATGTAGAGGGATAGCAGGCCTGCACCGACGGGGTCCAGCCACCAGACGTTGGCCTTGTAACCAATAAGGGGAAACAGCAGCGACAGAGTATTGAAGTAAGCATCCGTTTTACAATCTTGCACCAGTGCCTGCACTTGAGTCGTTTTGATCGGGTAGCAGCATATGCCGATGATGCCTTTGATAACAATGGTGGCAAGCAGCGACGCGATTGCAGCAATGCTAAGAGCCTCGGCCTTCGCGTGAGGTGGCATCAGTCTTCCAACACTTTCCTGCAGAATTTGTGCGAAAGAGAGAACCATGATGATGGAGAACACCAAGATTCCGAGAGGTTCCAATCGTCTCCTGCCAACGGGAAAGCGTCGCTTAAGCGCGTTCAGTCGCCAGAGGACAATTTTGTTGGTGCTCCAAACGATCAAAGTGCAGAGCAAGTCGAGTGCAGAGTCGACCAGCGACGCAATCAAAGAGAGAGATCCAGTGGTCAGGGCAGCGAAGCCCTTACCAGCGAGCAAGAGGACGTTGGCGACTACGTTCACCTGAATGGCGATGTTCGCTTTTCTCGCCGCCTTGCGTCGCTTCTCCTGCTCTTCCTCTGGCAGCAACTTGTTGATGTTTCCAGCAACGCGTTGCAACTCGCCGTTCCGCTCGTTTTCGCCGTCGTGGTCGGGATCGGGGTTCATGCTCTCGAGTACGTCATCGGCAATGGCCATGACGACAGCATCGACCTCGAGCCAGTCGTTGAGGCGGCAATTCTGGTCCTCATAGAATTTGCGAAGCTGCTTGTTCTTGATCTCCTTGATTTCACCGCTGCTCTTGCGATACCGCTCGAGCTCATTGCGGTCAATTCCCTTGAGTAGAGCGCCCTTGAGCTCTTCGCGGCGAGCATCCTCTTCGGCTGCGTGCTCATTGGAATCGTGGTACCCCCAGAGACGTGGACGTGGGCGTGCATCGCCTCCACTCGACTTGGGTGGTTTGCCAGCCTCGAGATCACCAGTGCGCGTGCGCCGGAATCGAACATTGGTGTTGCTGTTCAAATGGCCATTCGGTCCTTGATCGGCAGGATAGCTATGTTTGCGATCTTCTTCGCCAATGCCACGTTTGCCAACCATCTCGAGACTTCAGTCTTGGCAAAAGTCGTGGTTGAGATGCAAAGACGCGGAGAACGATTGACTTGGTGACCAAGGCTTGGTAAAAGCTTGGGAAAAGCTTGGTTGGTGGAAATCGAACGATTCGGAAAAGACGGGACAAGTCTTGTGCAGTCTTGGGAGGCGATTCAAACAGGCGAGACAATCTGACAAGGAAATACTGATGAAGAAAGCAGAACAGAGAAAAGTTGGAAACAAGCAAAAGGAGAAGAGGAGAGCGTGTCGTGTGATGAGGATCCAGCATCGAGATCCGTCAGCCTTTACCTGGAGCTCAAGCTGTCATCGTCGGGCTGGCGGCAGGCACTACCCGTGGTGACATTGTGCTTGCCAACTTCACACCAAGGCACACAGCGCGCCAAGTGACGTAAGGGCGGATACGTTGACCATGACGAGGGTACCTGCAGCCTTGCGCCGCGTCGCACCTTTTCTCCAAGTACCCAGTCTTATCCCCGGACTGAGCCCGATCGGTCCCACTTCGTTGCCGTTTCGGGCCCGTGCCTCTGGGCCTTGTCGGGGGGCTGTCGATCTCCCTCAGAAGTGAAGCTTATTTTTGTGAATCATCTGGGCTTATCGAGTCTGCAACAAAACATTATATGAGAAGTTCGGATGTGTGAGCTGATGGATGCAGTCGTTGCCGTGTTGCCTCTGCCCTGGATTGACTCCAGCTTCATATCCTTAAATTTGCCGCGAAGCTACCCTGCAACGTCATTCGGACGGCTTCATTTTTGTCCTGCAGGAAGCCGGCAAACCCCCATATGGAAAAGTGACTAGAGCTGTTTTAAGAAGCTTAATATATTCTTGAATGTAATTGGCTGGATTATTCGAAGTCAGAAATCAACCAAGACATGGTAGAAGTGGCCCATCCTTGCCCATGTCGTTGACTTCACTTTGGTGGCTAGATTTTGTGAGCGAAGGAAATCGAAAACTCGTTCCGAGAATGATGCCGACAGATATCGCAGTAGACGTTGAGCTATGATCTCTGTAAATTTCGAATCATAGATGCGTAGCACTCAGCGGTAGCAAAGAGTTGGTGATAAATGCCACTGCTTCCCTTGGCTTCCTTGGTCGTTGCTCTGCTTACAACGAATATCGGAAGCCTTTGTTGTCAATCTCCGTAATATCCTGCATTCCAAGCTCAATCGCCTCTTTCTCCTGATCCTCGCTCCGAAGACCAACATTAGCAGCGTCTGGCCCCCCCTCTTGTGAGAGCGCCAAGGCTTCACGGTCGCGCTTCTTGTTGACACTCCACATGTACCCGTATAGGACCAAGACTAACAGTGTCTTGAAGGAATAGCCGATGAGAATGCTGGTTTGTAGAGTCAGTGACTGAGAGAAGACGGTAGAGAGGTATACTGACGCAATATATGCTGATTTGTATAATGGAAATTCGCTGTCGATGAAGGTCTGAGGGCCGATGATGTTGCCGACACAGTAACCCACGAACACGAAGGCACCGGTGAGTTGCTTTTTACTGCATGAAACATTAGCTCCTCGCGTTACTCATGCGTGCACAGCGGACATAAAACGTACGTGTACCCAGCGACATTGGACGACACCATCGTCAAAGACAGACTGAAACCCACGGATTGAGTCGCACACAGCCACAGCGCTACAAGTCGCCCCCATCGATTCTCTGTACCATCTGGACCTGGATCGAGACCGACGAGTACACCACCAGCGACTACGCAAATCATGTTGCCGACGAACATGGCCATGCAACGCATGTTTGGCCATCGTGACGCAACCCAACCGCCAAGTAGGAGTGACACAATCTGAATCACACCGGAAGGAATTTGCATGTATTGCGTTTCGAGGGTCGTGTATCCGAAGGTCTTGAGAATGATGGACGTGAACTATCGCATGTCAGTATGCGCCCAGCTCCAGACACCCCAATGACAAGGGCACGTACCGTTGTCTGCGCAGCATTGGGGATTTGCGCTGCGATTGACATGAAGAACAAAATCCAAGTCTTCGGATCTTTGAGAGTCTGCCACACCTGATACTTCTTGAAATGCGGATTCTTCACACCTTGCCTGTTCAAGGCGACACGATGTACAGCAACGACCTTCTCCCTCTCGTTCAAGAACTTCGCCGATGACGGCAAATCGGGCATGAAGAAGAAGAAAATAATGCCCCAAGCCAGACTGACCGACCCGAAGATCAGAAAGACATACATCCATTTCGGGGGACCGGTGTTGATGTGACCGATCGCGTAGCCGATTAAAGGACCGACGATTCCAGCGATGCCGTTCATGGAGTAGTATGTCACGAGTCGCAGGGGCTGTTCGGCGACTTGATACCAGATTGCGAGGACGAGAACGAAGCCGGGATTGACAATTGCTTCGAGCGCGCCGAGAAGGAAGCGGTTAGCTGCAATGCCAGCAAAGTTTGTGCATGCTGGGATCGTGAGCATGAGGACGCCCCATCCTGTGGCGAATATCAGCGACAAAGCCATCAATCGAGCTGAAGCATTCAAGACATACCAAAAGTACAAGCACCGATGAATTTTCCCGTCGGCAGTCGCTGCAACGCGTATCCAGCCGGATACTGAGCAAACATGTACCCAAAGTAAAAGATCGAAGACAACCATGAATACTGCTGGCCATGTAGATTGGTGTCCTCTTGCAAGCCATAGACTGACGCAAAGTTGATACTTGACTTGTCGATGTATTGCAGGAAATATGACCCCATCATGAGCGGCAAGAGTCGAAAGTCGATCTTTCGCAGGACGCGACGGGACTCATCTTCGTCGACGGCGACTTGGTTCTCGTCTTCGGCGAGATGTTGTTTGTAGACATTGTATGTTTCGTCTACATTGCGAGAAGCTGGCGAGATGTCTGCCGAAGGCGGTGCTTGACTGACGCCTTTCTCCTCCATCTTGTCAATGATGGAACGGTTGTTCTGAGGTTCGTGCTCGAATATTTTCGACGCAGAAGACTGGGAACCAAAGCTACCTTATAATCGTAGAGATCAGCACAGCTGCATGACCCTTACACCGTTGGACCAAGTCCATGGTGCCGTCATTCAAAGGTTCCCCAAGTCCAACGGCAGCTTAAGGTAAAGCTTCAAGCACGCAATCACCAATCCCCGCATCGCTTATAAGATAACAATCGCCTCACCCCGGCCTGAACTATCCGGGAATAACAGGCAAAAGATCGACATCATCACACCCATGCTCACGATATCGACGCCATACCCACTGAACTACTTCGGCTAAGGTTATGCTTCTCCATAAACCGTGGAGTCTAGCCTATTGACAGTGCAACTTGAGAGGCTAATTCCCCGCAAGATAGGAACCTTGCCACTGTTGGGAGATGGTGTTGTTGGGAGGGTGGCTTGATGTTCGGCATTTCACCGGGTTTGGGGATGGGACAAGACGGCACACAAGTCTTGGCTCGAGATGATTACAAACAAGGATCGGTGTGAGTGGAGTTATGCATCCGTCGGCACTTCGGACATGATCCGATATAACGGAGCAAGTTAGCAAGAATAATAGCAGGTAAATTAGCAAGTAAAATAGCAGGTGAAGTAGGAAGCGAAATAGAAGGCAAGATAAATAGTAAAAAAGTAGGCAATATCAACTAAATTAGTTAGTAAAATAGTTACTAAAAAAGAACGTGAAATAGTAGTCAAGATAGAAGGCAAAATAGCAGGTAAAATAGCAGGTAAAGTAGTAAGTAAAGTGGTAGGTAGAATAGTGGGTGGAGTAGTAAGTAAGATAGTATACGGAATAGCAAGTAAGATAAAAAGCGAAATAATAAATAAAAGAGCAGCTAAAATAATAAGTAAAATAGTATATAAAATAGCAGGTGAAATAGCAGGTGAAATAGCAGGTGAAATAGCAGGTGAAATAGCAGGTGAAATAGCAGGTGAAATAGCAGGTGAAATAGCAGGTGAAATAGCAGGTGAAATAGCAGGTGAAATAGCAGGTGAAATAGCAGGTGAAATAGCAGGTGAAATAGTAAGTAAAATACCAAGGAAGGTCACTTAAACGATGATATTAACGATCAGGGTATCGAATTGGCTATCTAGTCTACATATAATATCCTTTCCTGCTTGATATGCAATCTCCAAGTTGTCCTCATTCATCTTTGTAGCTTGCAAACCAACATTCAACGCCGTGCTATCCATATAACCAAGGAAATGCTAATCAGATCACTTATTGGCCGCTGTTCATGCGCATCGCACTAGCCAGACGTTGCCGGGCGCTCTCCTTCGTCCTAGGCGTGTGCGCATAGGTTGTGTCGGGGCGTTGTTGCTGGGCCGGGGCGTCCTGATAGCGCTCGGAGTCGTCGAAGCCGACCTTTGAGGGACGGGGCGGCGGCGGCGGTGCGTGATAGGGCTGTTCCCACTCATGTCCGTTGTCACGGCGCGAGGAGCCGTTTGTAGATGGGTAGGACTCCTGAGGAGTCGCACGACCGTTGGGTGCATCAACGGATGGTCGTGGCGGCGACTCTCGCACCGGCTTCCGCGACGACTCGCTGTGGGCCGGCGGGTATGAAGTCGATTGCCTTTGTCTCGGCGGCGGCATTTGGTCCTCTTCATCGCTTTGACCCTCGTCGGGCTCGTCCTCGTAGGCGCGTAGCTCGCTACGCATGGCGAGGCTAGCACAGATATCACGGGCCTCCTCAATAGCAGCCTTCTGTTGTTTGAGCGCCATGCGGCGGTCACGTGTCTCCTTGTTTTCGGATGCAATAGCCTCGATCACACTGTTGTCCATGCGCATGATCTCAATGGGGTTGAAGAGGCGAAGCATACCCAGGAGAAGGTGACGCTCAACGACCTGGGTGATAACATTACGCGTAAAAATACGAGCAGTCAGGTCGTAATAAATAAGCATCTTCTCGAGGACCTCCTCTGCCTCAGTATACGTGCCTCCATCGACAGTGGAGTCGGCACGCCATTTGCGAAGTCGCTCCTCGTATTCTGGGTCAAAAGGCTGAATTTCGAGCTCCATATCATCGGTGAGGCGGCCGAGCTCCTTATCGGCTTGTTCGGTAAGCTCTTTCATCTTCACAGAGAGGAAATGGAAGCGGAGGGGATCGCGCATGCGCAGGGGCCAGCAATAGGTGATAACATCAGCGAGAAACTCGTTGCAGATCACGCTGAGGTTCTGCTTGTACTCCTGTGCCATCGTTGGCCAATTGCGAGAGTAGTCTTGGAAAAGGATGTAAGGTGCGCGAGGGTTGGAGTCGAGAGGAAGTTCGTTACCACGAATTTGGCGGAGAAGAGGCTCGACCTCGTTTGCAGCGAAGTCCTTCTTGGACCGGTCGCCGATGGTACCAGGTTGCGGCAGGTCGACTTGTGAACCACCACCAGCAGATGCCGTCGAGAAGTTCACAGCGCGACCGTGTTGACGGAACTTGCGGGCGAAGCGTTCAGACTCCTCACGGGCCCGAGCACGCAGCTTCTGCGAAGGCGTACCCTTTGGGCTCGATTGACGGGCGAAGAACTTCTCACCAAACGGGTTCTTGTAGTTTCCGTTCACGGCGGGCACAACAAGGTTGTTTGAGGCTGTGAAAAGCTCACCCATCTGAAGTCGCATCTCCTCGATGGTGTCCTTTCCTGCACCCATCTCCTTCAATTGGGCCTCGCAACGTTGCAAGGCCTCCTGGATCTGGCGCCGGAGGGTTTTGACATGCTTGCCAATATGCCTCTGAAGTTGCGAGGATAGTTTCTTCTGCAGGGGCGCAATACCCCATTGGTGCGGAGGCAGGTTTGCCCACTTTCCGTGCGTGAAGAACTCGGTCTCTCGGCGTGCACGATCTTCGGGTGAGAACCATGTGTCGTTCGGGCCTGGATTGAGCAGAACAAACCATCCAAGCTTGAACTGATTCTCGGCATCTTGATTTGTAACGAGCTGGATAAACTTGTCCTCGAGGCCAATCCTATCGGTCATGTCGGGCTTTGTCAAGACACCAATGGTACGCGACCCCTTGGGGTCGAAATAACGACACTTCTGTAGCACGGGAGCTTGAACGTAATCGTTGTTGCCGCCCACAACTGCGAGAATAATGGTGCGCGAGCTCTTCATGTATCGGTCGGAAAGGGCCTCGATAGTGTCGATATCAGACTGTGATTGATCGCGATTGGCGACCCTGACAAGACCGGGCAAATCGACAAGTGTCAATAAGGGCATGTCGGGGCCGCTCTTCTCGACAACGAGGATATCGCGGGCTGCAAATCGGCCGGGAATGTTGCGCGGTGCAATCAATTCGGTCGCATCCATCATCATCTTTTCGAAGGGGTAGTCGCCGCTGACGTTGCCGCCATACTGCAACAGACTGGCTTGTTCATTTTGCGAGCGGTGCTTGTCGGGGATAATCGAGATTCGAAGTCGTGTTTCTTTCGATCGGCGCAATCGGATCTCTGTTGCGAAGCGGGTACAGGCGCCTGCTTCGCGAGGAAACGGCGTGCCTGTTAAGGCCTCGAGGACGGAACTCTTGCCAGCCGATTGATCGCCGACGACAACGATCTGTGGGAGTTTGACATCGTCGAGTTGTGCGAATTGGAGCTTATCAATGAGGTCAAGAAGACCGTTCTGTTCGCCCGCGAGACTGCTTGTGTCCAGCGAGGCGTTGATGGACGTTGCCATTTGATTTCTGAGGTTCATACCAGTGCGGACGTGTAGTGGTTGTTACGACAATCTCTGGTGGACTTTGCGATGTCGCAGCAAGAGGGTGCGACGTCAAGGTAGGAGATTGTATCGTGTGAGATTAGAAAGGTCGAGGAAAGGAACTGAAAATATGGCAGCCTATATCCACGCAACCTGTTGTCGTCACCGCTGTTATATATGACCAAGGCCAAGCCGAGCCCAGTCGCCCACCTGCGCCATCTCTAGCGTGAGGCAACCCTCAGCCTGACATGGGGACGTGTCACTTGCGTGGACAACAGAAAGGTGGCGAAAATGGGCGTCAAACCAGGAACAGGCGACCAAGGTCGGCACTGAATTGTAGTAGTACTCTTGAACTCCGGTGCTTGACTGCTAGACTTTAGGGTCTGTGATAGAATGAATAGCCTGTTTTACTTGGTGTTTTACTTGCTATCTTTCCTGCCATTTTATGCGCTAAGTCAATAATATTCTATGTGCTATTTTACTAGCAATCTTTCCTGCTCTCTTATATGCAATTTAATATACAATTTTATACTCAATTTCATATATTATTTTACCTGTTGTTCAGCTTGCTATTCTATGACAGGAGGCTTTACATGGAAGTTGGCAGTGACGCAACATGTCAAATGTCCACATGTGCAAGTGTGGCGAGTGTGGCGCAGCACAATTGTGGCTGTGCAATCTCAGATCTGTTGGCCTCGGCCTGAATAGCCAGAGGACTGTTCGATGAATTACCGGACAAACAAGGGAAGAATCTAGAACAGCAACCGTGCAGATCTTCACCTCAAGGATTTGATGATCTTGACATCGTAGTTCTTTGCTCATTAGCGGGAATATCAAGATACACTAGCGACGTCTTCATGCGTTTTTCGGCTCAATTATCCGGCAAACCATCGATCTTCTCCATGCGCAAGACAAAGTCATCCTGCAACTTCTCCAGATAGCCCGGCAAAGTGTCCTCGTTTCCGCATTCGCGCGCCTGCTGCAAAGCTCCGTAGAGGTCCATGACGAGTTTTCGCCGGGCTAATATCTTCCTCGTCTCCGAGTTCTGGACATTGGCTTCTCTGCGTTGGCGCAAATCATTCGACACTTCCCTAGCTTTCTTGATGAAGCTTTCCGGAAAGCCCAATGCTTCCGCAAGGTCAATCCCGTATGTTGTATTGGAGTTAATCGCGCCAGGAGTTGCCCTGTACAGCATAACAGTCTGAGGCAAGCCCTGCGTTGTCCTCGCAGTAGATGTTGCGAGATGTAAGTTTAAAACGCCCGGACGATCATTCAGGACTCGTGCCAGTCCTAGAAAATGCGTGGCGAACCACACACGCGCATTGCTCTGAATGAGTGCTTCGGATATTGCGATGGCTATGGCTAGGCCATCCCTGGTGCTGGTCCCTCGGCCAAGCTCATCGATCACTGCGAGGCTGTGCTCGTCCACGTTGCGAAGAATGAATGCCATCTCGCGCATTTCAAGAGAGAAGCTCGAAAGATTGGCTTCGATGCTGTCATCAGTAGACACCCTTGCGAAAATGGTGTGCACGATTGGGAAAGACGCATATTCGGCCGGTACGAATGAGCCAATTTGGGCCATGATCTGGAGTAATGCAATGGCGCGGATGTAAGTGCTCTTGCCACTCATGTTGCACCCTGTTACTATGTGGAAGCGATGCTGCCTCGACGTATAATAGTCGTTCGGCACGATGGGATCGACACATGCCTATCACAAAATTCAGGTTGCGGCAGACATTTTCCATAGTTCATCGCGGACATACCTGGTCAAGGATCGGGTGGCGAGCTGCTTTTAGAGCCATGGTACTGGTGATCTCTGGCTTGACGTAGTCGTGAGTCGAGGCTAGTTGGCCAAATGATGCGATCATGTCAACCAATGCTACCGACTCGCATACCCTGAAAAGGTGAGGAGCTTCAGTTCGCAGACTGGCGATCAATCGCTGAACAACGTCGTCACTCCGGATGACCACTTCGTTTGAAGTGTCGCTCAGGCGCAAATTCAGCTTGATGAGATCCAGGGTCTGGCACTCAATGTTATCCTTTCGCCTGATGCAGTTGATGAAGAGCTCCGGAAGCGCGCCATCTTCACATTGGTCTGCTTTGATCCTCAACCAATACTTGCGAGCATTGTCAAACCTCAGTACCACATTCATGCTGTGGCATTTGCTGATCTCGTCGACATGTTGATGTATCTCTTCAGTGAGCTCCTTGTACGTTTGTCGGGCCACGTCCAGCATTCCGCTGATGCCAGCACGCACGGCAAATGTCCGCTGGTTCCGCAGGTCGAGAGGTGACTTGCTGTACGTGACATCGGGCTCAATGACTGTCCGGATGTCGTTCAAGATGCGTCCAGAAATCTCGGGCCGGCAAAGATCGCGGACTTTGACCAGCAGCGCACCTCGCGCTGGTGCCAAAGCACGATGGAGGTCTGGCACTGACTCCAGGAAGCCTTTGATCATGAGTACTTGGTTGATCTGCTCCTCGACAAACGCAATTTCTGTGGTCTTGCGCACTATAATCAGCTGTCTCACGTCAGTCTAGCTTTGTGAACAACTGTCGAATATGTTGGAACCTTTGTCAACAGCTTCTCGACGTCGTTGAATGATTTGAGCGCTGAATCTGTCAGTCCATTTCTGGTAGGAATACGTTGCCCGCCGCTCACATTTGCGAACATCCCGAAACATAGCCTCATCAGTGGTCAGCTCTTCCAAAGCCTCGTATCGGGGGTTAATGAAGCTGTCCTGTCTAGTGGGCGGCTGAAGCACGTTGCTGCGGAGCATCCGAGCTCCCATTGGCGTGAGAGTGTTGTTCAACAGCCCGAACAAGCATTGCTTAGACTTGGGCTTCTGAAGATTCTGCATGATCTCAAGGGTCTGGATAGCTGAGATGTCTATCATCATGGTGTCTTCCGATGGCTGGTATTTGACGCGGAGAGAGTTTGAAGCCACAGAGATACTGTAATGTCTTTCGATGAACCTCATGGCCTGGGAAACATTTCAGCATGTATCGATGACCTCCAGAGCTGACCTTACCGCTGCGAAAGACGTCGTGGCGTAGAACTTGCCCTGGATAGCAACCTTTATCGGCTGCACGTCACTTTCGAATGCCAACTCTTCTATGTACTCAAGTCCGGCCACCTCAGACCAGGCGGACCTGTCGAATAAATCAAGCGGTACCTCCTCTATCAAGTCCTGCACGAGAGAAAATAAGTTGCTTGGTGTGTTTGGGGGACAAACCGTTGACATGAAGACAATGCGTGAGGGCGAGACCATCTGAATCTTATGGATCGTCTTGACATAGGACTGGTTGTCGCAGATCTGGCTCAAGGTGACCTCGCCGAGAGAAATGTCGACAAATGCTATACCAACGGTAGGAGACACACCTCGTGCCTCGCTGATGGCGCACACGATCGTGCGTGAGTCTGAATTGCCTAGGATTGAGGGTGTGGCTGATGTCCTGGATCGCCTACCGGACGCGGTGCCAGACCTCGTGGTTGTTCTTGACAAAGATCTCTGGGAGCTTATAACAGAGGATTCTTGATTGAATGAAGGAGTTCGCGGATGTCCCTGATGCACATTACTACTTGGTGTGGAGGTTTCTCGCCTTTGGGATGGCACTGTCAGGTCGCTTGACATGTACGATGCACTTCCTGAGCGAGAGTCAAGAATTCGACGAGACGATCCCGCGTTGCCTCGCACATTCGACATCGTGTAGGTGCTCTGAGCCACTTGCTTTCGTTCAATTGTGATGCAAAGTATGTGACATTCGGGCACGATGTACCATGGTCACGTCAACCGGACATCGATAAGAGACGCCAGATGACCAGAGCATGCGTGAACGAAACAGACAGCATTGCGAGGCTTCTGCCTGCTGGTCAATCAGATGGCAATCACGTGTGTACTGCTTCTGTTTGCAGACATGGAAGGTGCGTTTCCATTGCGACTTCCAATTCGAGGGCTTCGCACCATGCAAGAGCAGGTGCGGCCAAGCGCTCAGCTGTGCCGGAATGTGCCAGCGCATCGCGCTCTCAGCGCATACACGACAAATCTCCTGCCATTCGATAAGTTTCGCAATGAACTCGTAAAGGCCTCGCAAGTTGACAGATTTGTGCATTGTTGATCATCGCGACAAAAGGGCGTGTCTTCGGCGCCTGGGAAGGGTTAGGGTCTGTCACCGCCAAAAAGTTGACGAATTCTGCCGTCTCATCCTGCCAACCCCACTACAGCAGGTCCCTCCGCAATTTTCCACGAGCATTGCTGTAGTCTGGACATCACGGCATTCCGAGTATCCAGAGATCGCCATGGCTACCGTTATCCCCCCGCCCTCAAAACGCCAAAAGCGCGAGCAGCTTGAGAAGACACAGACTCAACAGGATGTCACCGCTGCCAGTGGCCCAGCCGGGTCTTTCAAGGCCCGCTTCCTCGACAGCGATGGCCAGCAAATGGCCAATGTGATCGAGGTTCCCCTCGCAGATGCCTCGGAGAAGAACTTGTCGCTGCTGCTTAACACACTTCTTATGAGGGTAAGACACCCTTCTCACGCTCAACAGATATCGATGTTAACCTCAATTGCAGGAGAAAGAAGAATGGCTCCCATATCGCTTTCGCATTCACATCCCCGACACCGATATCATTGTCGACCAGTATCCCACCGATCTGCTGCAGCTCCTCCGTAGCCATGGCATCGAGAACCCCTTCGAGACAACAGTGACCCTCAGCGCTGAGCCCCAGGCTGTCTTCAAAGTACAGGCCGTTACCCGCATGGCCCATCGCGTCCCTGGTCACGGAGAAGCAATTCTCGCTGTGCAGTTCAGCCCTGCAAATAGCGCTTGGTTGGCCACAGGATCAGGCGACAAGACCGCAAGAATTCTGGACGCCGACACGGGAACCCCGAAGTACACACTCTCTGGCCACACCCATTGGGTTCTTTGCGTCGCATGGTCACCGGACGGTGAACGACTAGCCACAGGCAGTATGGACAAGTCAGTCCGCATTTGGGACCCGAAGACCGGAAAGGCCGTCGGTGCCCCTTTGACGGGTCACGCAAAGTGGGTGACGAACATGGCATGGGAACCATATCACCTTTGGAAGGACGGCACCCCGCGACTGGCCAGTGCCAGCAAAGACTGCACAATCCGAACTTGGGTTGTCAACACTGGTCGAACTGAGCATGTTTTTTCCGGCCACAGAAGCAGCGTCAGCTGCGTGAAATGGGGTGGTACTGGCCTCATTTACTCGGCCAGTCACGACAAGACCGTCCGCGTATGGGATGCTGAGAAGGGAACACTTGTCCACACGTTGTCGGCACACGCACATTGGGTGAATCACCTCGCGCTCTCGACCGACTTCGCTCTTCGGACCAGCTTCTACGACCACACACCAACCCCTGCAGGGGAGGAGGCTAGGCGAGCCAAGGCCAAGGAGAGGTTCGAGAAGGCCGCCAAAGTCCAAGGCAAGGTTGCAGAGCGACTGGTCTCGGCGAGCGATGACTTCACAATGTACCTTTGGGACCCTTCACAAGGCACGAAGCCTGTCGCTAGGCTACTTGGTCACCAGAAGCAAGTCAACCATGTCACGTTCTCACCGGATGGCTCTCTAATCGCCAGTGCTGGATGGGACAATCACACTAAGCTGTGGAGCGCACGGTAAGTTTCATCTCCTTGTATTCATCTAACTCTTCTAACTCTTATACAGAGACGGCAAATTCATCAACACTCTTCGTGGCCATGTAGGCCCAGTCTACCAATGCTCTTTCTCTGCGGACTCCCGACTTTTGGTGACGGCGTCGAAGGATACGACCCTCAAGGTCTGGTCCATGGCTTCACACAAGCTGGCTGCCGACC
The DNA here is from genome assembly GCA_021347865.1 of Sarocladiaceae sp. CBMAI 1973. Taxonomy (NCBI): domain Eukaryota; kingdom Fungi; phylum Ascomycota; class Sordariomycetes; order Hypocreales; family Sarocladiaceae; species Sarocladiaceae sp. CBMAI 1973. Next base: position 42,961 of record WNLN01000025.1, read on the forward strand.
TGCCCGGTCACCAGGATGAGGTCTTCGCTGTCGACTGGAGTCCTGACGGACAACGTGTCGGCAGTGGAGGCAAGGACAAGGCTGTGCGTCTGTGGCGCAACTAAAAGCGTTCCGCGTTTGGATGGGCTAGATCGGACTATTCTACTCTCAAGTCCAAACGATCAGGTTTGCTTGATCGTGCTTTGCGCCTCACGATAAGCGCCGCCTCCAGGTCCGAACATCTCTCGTAGATCGTTTGCCAATTGTTGTGGTCTCTCATGCGCCGCGAAATGGCCACCATCAGCGTGGTATCTCTCGAAAACGACCGGGCCAAGTTGTACACCCCAACCTTTCGGGGGGACGACCAGATCTCTGGGGAAGCACGAAAGTCCCAACTTCACGGAAGGGATCCATCCCGACTCTTTGAGTTGAAGATCTCCTCCAGCGTGCCTGTTTTCGTAGTAGATACGGACGTTTGCAGCGGGTCCAGCCGTCGAGAACTGGTAGATCGAGACCCAGGTGAGGATCTCGTCGTCTGTCCACGGATAGTTGTCCGTCCAGTCATGCAACTTCTCATATATCCAGGCAAGGAGAGCCACCGGGCTATCAGCAAGGGCGAAGCCGAGAGTGGACGGCTTGGTCGACTGCTCATGGTTGTAACCATAGCCCTCCCAGTCAAACCAGGCAGACCGTTCCAGGCCTGCGCGATCAGCCTCGGAGTACGGTTTCAAGGCATGCTGAATGGCGGCGATGGGATGCTGGGTGATAGAAGGTGCGGTGCTGATGCGCACGAAGTTCAAGTGGGAGGCAACACAGTGCTTCGGGAACTGATAGCCGATCATTCGGGTGACGGCGAAGCCCCAGTCTCCTCCTTGCGTTACTGGGCCGGCGTTAGAAGTTTCCATCAATCTACACACGACGTTGACGACTTACCATATTTGTCGTAGCCGAGATTAAGCATGACTTGATGAAGGGCCGCGGAGTAATGTCTGATCGCAAACGCGCCTTTGGTGACCTCATCGGAGAACCCGTAATTGGGCAGTGATGGCGCCACGACGTGAAAAGACGGCGCATCGCCCTCTGGATTCGTGAGCAGTGGCAAGATCTTGATGACCTCCAGAAAGCTTCCCGGCCCTATTCTCTACCGTCAGAAATGTGATCGCTGACATGGTGTGATGATCGCTTACAGCCATGAACGAACAACAGCGGAATGCTATCCTCCCTCTTGCCCCTCTTATGAACGAAATGAATCCCCAACTCTCCGAACCCATCAACTGGCACACGTGTTGTGAACTGCGGCAACTCGTCATTCAGCTGCTTCTCGTGCTTGCGCCAGTCGTAGCCGTCGCGCCATCGCTCGGCTAGACGTCTGACGTCGGTGAGTGGTGAGCCGTAGTCCCAGTTGTCGGAGAAGTCGACGGGGTTTGGGAAGGTTGCGTGTGTGAGTTTCGTGTGGAGGGTTTCTAGGGCGGAGTCTGGGACTGCGATTTTGTAGGGTTTGATGGTTGCCATGATGAAAAATTCTTGTCCTGGGTCGGTAGGATTGATGAATGGTGGGATTGGTGAACGGTGCGAGTGTTCGCGATGAGTGCTCGACGCGGGGCAGCTCTTATACAAGAACACTGAACGGATGAAGGTTTGACTTCACAACGTAGTCAATTGCGTCAGATGCGATCTTTATATATTCTTTGAAAGCTCAGAATACCAATGATTAATGTTGAGTGATTGCTAAGTAGGACTCAAATGAGCGCAGATCATGCTTGGGGTCTTACAAATTCCCATGTTGTCGAAAGGGCGTGAGCTCGTCATGGTGATGTTGGCGTGTTGTCTCAGCGAATCGTGTTTAGGTGCGACAATACGGCTGTAAGTGATAACGTTATCGTTTCTTCGCCACCAGCACCCGAGGGTATCAGCCACAATACCTCGCGAAAATGATAAGCCTTCACGGATGAGTCTTGTAGATTCGGAAATGAACGTCGGAGAAATCAACAAGTTACTCATTTTGACTGTTGTTGTGACTACCGGAGCGCTTTGTGGTACTGGGAGTCGCTGGTGTAAGGTAATTGTGGCTTAGGAAATTGGTATCAAGAGTACTCGAAATGCCGAGCGACACCGGTATCATTTTCGGCAGAGAAAGAAGCCCGTGAAAGTGAAAAGATGATGCGATCGGTATAACAAAAGATCTGAACGTTTCATCAAAGATCGTAAGGCAGTAGCCCTCCGGCCCAATCGTAGACAATCGCACGAATATAGGGTACCTCATTCTGCCTGAGTGCCTTCGGCCTCCGAATCGCGCCAGAATCGTTGATGATTATTCATCATATCTTAGGAAATGTCAGATCAGAGATGACGAGAGAAGTGTTCCATTGACATGCCTTTCGGCGCTTGACTGTGTTAAGACTAATATTAACGACAGTATTATCCACGTGCAACCCAATGGATGGCAGAATGTATCGGTTAGGGCCTCATCAGGACATCACCGAGACCTTACGACCGGTCTCACTCAAAGTTCCTATTATGCACAAAATACGACATTGTCAGAGTTAGTCAAATGTCAAATAGTTTATAAGTGTTTCAAGTACAAGGACAAGTGAGATCGCAGGTATAACAGCATGTGACATGGCAAAATAGTAGATGAAATAACAAGTAAGCAGTACGTAAGCTCATAGGTCAAGAAGAGTGAAGTAGCAAGCAAAAGACAATTGACCTGGTTTAAGAGTAAAGACTAGTAACGTAAGGACGAGCGATGGAAGATGGTTCCTTGAAGCTATGCCGTAATTGAGGGGACAATATGAGGTCAGACTGATGCATGTGAACTGGCCCATGATGGTAAATGCTACGATTGGCTTGCGGCGGTTACACAACGTAAAGTCAAGATGTTGGACTTCAAGGGCCCAACGCACCACAGAGCTTGAGCCACGATAAGCTTTCGGCGATGTCGTTGTTGGGGAGAGTGGCACTTCCGTTATGTGAGAATGATGCATCCAATTGCGCAAGTTGATACGCGATAGGGTCGTAGGCCAAGCGTCACAAGGTCGTCGTAAGTCTAGACAATAGCTATTCGTGGCGCGGATTGAAACCGGGAAGCCGTTGCATAGGCTGCCTATAGCGTCTGTAGCGCAAAGCAAGCGCTTGGAATACGTGGTGAGTATTGGCCCGTCATGTCGAGCGGGCTCAAAGCCTGTTCTGCGCGAGCGTCCTGGTTAGGACCTATTGTCGATGCGGGAGGGTGTGAAGGACATGGTGGATGCGACCCGAGTGGCAGGTAGTTAAAGGCGCATCTTTCCTGCAGGATCTTGAGATGGGAAAGCCACGCAACCTCCAATAATCGCACTGTTGCATCCCAAAAGTACAGGTACTACTAAGTTGATGAGACCGGACATTGTGTAGCCCGTGGTTTGAACAAGGAAAAGCAAGATGAGGCAAGCCTAGTCAATCTGATCAAGCCGGAACGACCCGACCTGAGGCAGCCACTCACTCGTCTGACCTCGTTCAATTGGGTCGGAACGTCCTCTCCAGAGGTTGCAGACCTGCACCTCGTTGCGATCTATTGATCCGGACATATCACACCACATTTGGCATCTGCACTGGTGTTGACAGGTTTGACAGCTATCGTTTTGCTCCGGAGGTTCGAGGAGCTTCCGCGCCGAGTCCTCCTGATCACATACCTCTGCCAACCACCCTGGTTCTTCCTTTGTAACGGACCAAAACCTCCTTGCAGCAGCGGGTCGCGGCACTGCGCTACTATCGCACTGGTCCCAGTCTTCCGCCTTGACCTGCACGAAGGCTCAACGCTTGACAGCCCAACGTACATAATTACGTCAGAGGCAGAACTGGGGAACCTCCACGAAAAAGAAACATAGTGCCAAGAGCCAGTGAAAAGAAGCCGGAAGACCTTGAACGAACCCCGCCTCCGCCCAACCAAGAAGCCACAGGTATCCGTACTGACAAGTCAAATACCTGCTCCCGATTAGGACAGCTTTGCTTTGCCTTGTATCCATCCTGACGACAGAGAGTCTCGAAGAGTCTGCAGCCACTTCGCCCGCCCGTCTACATCGCAAATTCGACCAACGATCGGCATCGGCGCCCGCTCGCCCCTGCAGCTACAAGTACGACCTCCAGCCAACCGCAGACGCGGCTTGTTCACATGGGTTCGTCAGACGGGAGCTCCCTGTCATAGCCAAAATCTATCGCCGCTTGCACGCCTTTTTTGCCTTGGAATCCAAGCTTTGAGGCCAGGGTGCAAACAATTCCCTCGGACTTTTCTCGACACGACCTGTCCGGCGTTGTACGCAGGTCTTTCTTCTCCCTTTGACAGCCTCGAATTATTCTTTGCGCGGTTTCGATTGAGAATTAATCGTTGTTCGCAACGACTGGTTGCCCACCATGACCGTCTTTATTTGCTCTCTGTAAGTTTTGATTGTATTTGGCAAAATGTTGTTTTGCGACAAGGAAGGCTGTGTGTCGCGCAGACGGCCGAGGTCGAGGTTTTGCTGACTGTGACGTCTTCCTTTTCCAGCTTCTTGCCGAAGACGATCGAGTTCCAACTTCCCGGGACACCGCGTGCAGACGAGTCTGCTGCCCGCAAGTCCCAGAAAATCGTACAGACCCCAAAGCCAGAGCGTCAACAGCTCGACCGGCAGCCGACGAGCCTTTTCACAGCTCAGCCGGACATCACTCCTCCTCGAACACCAGAACGCGAGCCCGCGTCCCCGGATCCGTTCGCGAACGAAGATGGCTTCCGTATCCAGCTCCCCGACAACATTGGCTCCCCGGCCGACAAAAGCTCTCCGACGTGGGGAGGCCGCGCGAACCAGCCGAAGTCGCGGGCCAGCTCACCACCCCCCGCCGTCGCGATCTCTGAACATGCTAGGACATTGGAGAAGGCTCGCGAGCTCGGGCGTCAGGGTATAAGGCAGCCCAAGAGCCTGACTCGGTCCGACAGCCACGACCGAGTGTTCGCATCTGCCAATTGGAAGGTTGTCAACGCGGACCAGGGCAATGGTGGCTTGCGCAATGCCATCGAGGCTGCTTCCCGCGACGGCCACTGCTCCGAATACACGTGGATTGGCACACTTGGCATGCCGACGGATGCGCTCGACAACACGCAGCAAAAACAAGATATTGAAGACTCCCTGGCCACTGAGCACGACATGCTTACAGTCTTCTGCTCCGATAAAGACTTCAACGGCCACTACTCGCATTTCTGCAAGCAGATCCTCTGGCCAGTTTTCCACTACCAAATCCCGGATAACCCGAAGAGCAAAGCATTCGAAGATCACTCATGGAAGTATTACGTCAACGTCAACCAAGCCTTCGCCGACAAGATTGTGAAGAACTGGAAGCGCGGCGATGTTGTGTGGATTCATGATTATCACCTACTTCTTGTCCCTGGTATGGTCCGCGAGAAGCTTCCCGAGGCCAAGATTGGCTTCTTCCTTCACGTCGCCTTCCCTTCCTCCGAGGTCTTCCGTTGTTTGGCCGTGCGAGATCAGCTTCTCCGTGGTATGCTGGGTGCCAATCTTGTTGGTTTCCAGATCCACGAGTATACTCGCCACTTCCTACAGACTTGCAGCCGTTTGCTGAATGTTGAGGCCACACCAGAGGGCTTACAATTGGAAGACCGATTTGTGGATGTGATCAATACGGCTATTGGTATCGATCCTGTCATTCTCGCACAGCATCGTGCTGGCGAGGATGTAGTCCGCTGGCTCAAGATCATGCAAGAGCGGTACAAGGGCAAGAAGCTGATTGTGGCACGCGATAAGCTCGACCACGTCCGCGGTGTACGCCAAAAGCTCCTGGCATATGAGCTGTTCCTCAATAAGAACCCCCAATGGCGTGGCAACACTGTCCTCATTCAGGTCGCCCTTTCTGGCAGCGAGAAGAACGAGCTTGACGCAGCAGTTTCGGACATTGTGACCCGTGTGAACTCATCGTGGGCCAACCTTGCCTATCAGCCGGTCGTTTACCTTAAGCAGGACATCGACTATGCGCAGTACCTGGCATTGCTGACTATCGCTGATGCTCTCATGATCACAAGCCAACGTGAGGGCATGAACCTCACATCTCACGAATACCTTTACTGCCAGGACGGCAAGATTTACACGGAGAACAAGCATGGATCTCTCATCCTGTCAGAGTTCACTGGTACATCGTCTTTGTTCAACAAGAATGAACTGTCCGTCAACCCCTGGGACTACAGACAGTGTGCAGAGGCTATCAAGAAGGCCCTTGAAATGGGTGAGGATGAGAAGGATAACCGTTGGAACAAGCTTATGGGTTGCATTTCAGCCCACACAGGGTCGCACTGGGTCGGGCAGTACTTGTCCCATCTTGATGAGGTATACGAGGCGCAGCAGAAGCGCCATCAGACCTCTGTTCCACGACTGTCTATCCCATCGGTGGTTGCAAAATACCAAAACGCCAGTCAGCGACTTTTCATCATTGACTACGAGGGCACCCTGGTCAGTTGGGGTCCCGTCAACCAGATCATCCCTGTCAGCCCTCAACGTACACTTGATGTTCTCAACGACTTGCTCCTCGACGAGCGCAACGTTGTGTACGTCATGTCTGGACGCCGACCCGAGGAGCTGGACAGAGTGTTCAGACGTGTACCCAACCTGGGCCTAATTGCGGAGAACGGATGCTACCTCAAGGACTGCGGAAGCGAGGGCTGGACCGAGATGGCCGATTCGAAGCACCTCGCATCGTGGAAGAAGTCAGTCAAGGCCATCATAATGTACTACCTCGAACGCACACCCGGTGCTGAACTTGAGGAGCGACGATGCAGCCTCATCTTCCACTACGAGAACGCCGAGGACAAGGAGGCTGCTGCACGTTTGGCATCAGACTGCGCTAGCCACGTTAACGATGTGTGCGAGTCGCAGCGTGTGCATGCTGTTGTCGTGGACAGCTGCATCATTGTGGAGCCGGTAGACTGGACCAAGGGCACCGCTGCGCAAAGAGTGTTTGATGACTACCAGAAGAAACACCCCAGCAACTTGCTCGACTTCATGATGGTCATTGGTGATGGACGCGAGGATGAGAAGGTGTTCAAGTGGGCGAACAAGCTTGACAAGGAGCAGCTTGTGCGCGATGTGATTACTGTGAGCCTAGGGAGTCGCAGTACGGAAGCTGGTGCTACATTGACACAGGGTGTCAGTGGTAAGTTTTGGATCTCACCTCCAAACGATGAAGTGATGCTAACATTGCCCGCTAGGTGTGCTGACATGCCTTCAACGGCTGGCGGCTCTTACTTGAGTTAAGTCTTGTGATTGGGCTGAACTTACACTCCACTCTGGGACAATCTGACATGAAGCTTTTGATGCGGTGGCGTAAGAGGAGGAATCGTCTGGATGCATGAGCTTACGAAGGGCAGGGCGTTTAGTGGAGCGACTGAGGCGTTGGGTCTAGTTTGGATACTCAAAAAACACTAGAATTTCCGGCAATGGGATGATGTGAGACGTAATTGATGACCTTTGGATATGCCATGTCAAATCATTGTCGCCTTTAGTTGTTTGTGATGATGGTGGTGATGTGGCTGTCAGCTTGACCCCGCCATCCGACATCGGCCGCGTCACAGGGTCCTGCTCCCTGGGAAAAGTCTAGCCCCTCCCTCCGATGCCGCGTTCGTAACCACGGCACCAAATCAAATCAACTCCAATTCCAATTCCCAAGACTTTTTCTCAGCTCATCTATCTGACACGCTGCGAAGCAAGCCATTACCATCTCAATTGACACACGGAACGAGGTATCCGTGCTACGATAGAAGTAGGTCCACCTTGGGGGGGCTTGAGCTCTAGTGACTTGAATGAAGCTAACTCCCCGCCTCCAGTCAGCTGGGCCGGTCGAAAGTTAGTCACGAAGCGGTTTTTACAAGCTCCGACTTCCGTCATACCTTCCCAAACGTTGACCTTTTAACACCAACTGCTTTCAAAGATCGAGTCGAAGCTTTGAAGGATTCAAGAATTGACACGACAAGTCGCAAAGATGGCTCAGTTCCCGCCCCCGCCTACGAATACCATTGACTGGTCCAATGTTGGCTTCCGTGTTCGTGAAGGTATGTCAACAGCCCCTTCGCCGCAATGCGACACAGCAATGGCCATCACAATGGCCATAGGGTGTCAATGTGACTTGTACTGACCCTTTGCACAGTCAATGGCCACATCGAGTCGACCTACACCCGCGCCACCGGCCAATGGACCCCCCTCCGCTTCGTCGCCGACCCCTTCATGCGCATCCACGGCATGGCCCCAGCCCTGAACTACGGCCAACAAGCCTACGAAGGACTCAAAGCCTTCCGTCTCCCCGGCGACAACGCGATCTCCATTTTCCGTCCCGACCGCAACGCCGCTCGTATGCAGCACTCTGCCGACGTAGTCTCCATGCCTCGTGTTCCTGTCGATATGTTCGTCGAGGCTGTCAAGGCTGCTGTCGCGCTGAATGCGGAGTTTGTGCCGCCGCATGAGACTGGTGCTGCTATGTATATTCGTCCGCAGATGTATGGCTCGAGTGCGCAGCTTGGGTTGACGGCGCCGGAGGAGTATACTTTTTGCGTGTTTGTGCTGCCGACTGGTGTGTACCATGGAACGCACCCCGTCAAGGCGTTGATTCTTGATGATTTCGATCGTACTGCGCCAAAGGGAACCGGTAACGCCAAGGTCGGTGGAAACTACGCCCCGGTCCTGCGGTGGAGTGACGGAGCTTCGAAGCAAGGTTTCGGCATCACGTTGCATTTGGATAGTGCACGGCACGAGGAGATTGATGAGTTCAGCACGAGTGGATTCATCGGTGTCAAGAGGAAGAGCGATGATGATATCACGATGGTGGTTCCTGATTCGAACTGTGTGATTGACAGTGTCACCAGCGACAGTATCCAGGAGATTGCGAGGAGCTATGGATGGAAGGTTGAGAAGCGTGTCATCAAGTACGCTGAACTACCTGAGTTCACGGAGGTCATGGCTGCTGGCACGGCTGCTGCTCTTGTCCCCATCCGGTCTATCACGAGGAGGGCTTCGAAGGGTCTTCCTGCTGGAGAGAAGGTTACTACCACTGATGAGGCGGAGGTTGTGACGTATCTGCCTGAGAGTCAGGAGGAGCCGGGTGAGTTCTGTGTGAAATTGTTGGGCCACTTGAAGGGTATTCAGGTTGGTAAGGAGAAGGATCAGTTTGGGTGGAGGTTTGGGGTTGAGGAGAAGGATGGGGGTGTTGAGGGTGCGAAGGGGAAGGCGAATGGCGATGCTACTCCGCCCGTTGATCAGATGGAGTGAAGAAAGGGAGGGTTTCGTTGCGGTAGAGAAAAAGTCAATTGATGATTCAGTCTCATATTGGTAGTCCTTGTCCGGTGTTTCTCTCAGTGAAGGCTCAAGGAACAAGGTAGAGCTAAGGCCTCCTTTCACTATCGACAAGACAAGTCATCGATGCTGTTTCTGATTGAGGGATGATGTTAATGTCGGCAGGTTCCGGCACGCGAAGCTGATAAGCTCTTGTCATACATCTATGCCGTACACTGCCTACCATAAACCGAATAGGCAACCAAGACGTGAAGCCAGAATCATCGCAGAGATTAAGTCAACAAGTCAATTAATCTCCAACTGTCATCGCCGAGAATGATCTTCGATCAGACCACTCTAGAATTCGGAATCAATCGGGATGCATTGAGAAAAATCTGATTGGAGTCTCTGTGAGGCGCAGTTGGCATGACGTTGGACACTGACAGGTTCGAAACAAAGGTGGGCATCACGGCATGAGCAGCGCAGGATCCTGCCGAAACAAAGTACACGTGAGTGACAGGAGCTGACTGCCGTTTACGGTATAGAAAGAGATGCATATTTGACCGGGCATGGGTTTATGTGTAACTGTGGCTTTCCAGAGTCTTAGGGACATGGATGATAGCGAGTTGGATGGATAGCAGTGTCAAGTATACATGTCAGGTGTGCATAAGAGTGGGACATGATACGAGAATGTGTATCATGCATCGAGATGTGACTAAAAGAAGGTTTGAGCATGAGTGAAGTCATTTGTATTCTACACATTGAGTTGTTGGCGACCCCTCACGAGGGAATACGGTATCTGGCAATTCGTGCATGATGCTGCAGCATTAGACCCTATTTATCCCCCACATGGCCCTTTTAACGTGAAGGAACCTTTTTGGCACTGTTACATGCTAGAAAGGTCGTATGCATTAATCGCGCTCGCTACTGGCCGAGACTTGCTTCTGCATTGCATGAGGATGCAAAAACGTGATTGCCCGCGGAGGGGGTCCGGGCTGGTTTGACCAAGGACAGAGCAGCTTTGCAGTCTACGGTAGGTACTGCATTTGACCGGTCGCATGTCAAACATGGATCCCCAGTCGGGAGCTGTCAAACACGTTATTTTTGAGAGTATAGCTTGTCAGCTTATCGTCATGACCCCGCCGTGCTGTGCAGTACAGCATTTACACTCATGGCTTGGGTCTGTATGGGAGACGGGGATCCTGTAAGTTCTCCTCCATCTGCACTGCATCAATTCGCATCGCATTTGTTTTGCAGCAGAAAATGCAGTGCCACATTCTCGTGTCATAAAAAGTCCTTTTCGTCATACGACAGACCGGCACAAACCTTCAAACGGACGGGAAAGCCGTTGGCGAAAAGACGCAGATCCTGCAGGAGGTGGTCTTGTCCGCCCCCGCGGGTGTGTTGCCCTTGTTCGACGTGCTTGGCCGAGACATATTCTCCTTTGCCCTCATATGGCTGCCCTTGCCCGAAGACGAATTTGAGGAAAAAGTTTCAACGTGTCTTCGTCAAACCTGATTACTGAATTGACAGTGTAGAGTATTTCTTCAGATGCTGTCGGTATCGCACTGTGCTCTGTTCAGTAGAGCCATCTTCAACGTCGCCCCAGAGGAGGAAGTGGAACAAGAGGAGGAACATCGCGAAATGTGCTACTATGAGTTCATCCAGCACATCTGCCCCTGCGACCGCGGCAGCAAGTGCACGCAGCAGTACCGCGGCATGGCCGACGCGCAGCACCCGGACGGACGGATCATCATCGGGCACCGGATGGAGTTCTACACGCCTGCGCCCGGCCGCGCGTGTTCGTTCCAAAGACATCGGCGCGGGAAGAGGGCGCAGGCGGATCCTGCGTGTCCGCAGAGGGACTATGCGGCGTGTACGGTTGTCGATACTAGGTTGCATCATGGGTTGTGTGACGAGTGTCTTAGTGGGTGGACGGGGAGGGGGTGTGCTGGGGTGAAGTGAGAGGAATCGAGAGGAAGTGAGACGAGATGATGTATTCAGTTGCTGTGGTCAGCCTTGTGAGCTGTTTGGGATGAGCTGGGACGAGGACGAGAAGGTGAGTACGAAGCTGGGACGCGGAGGGTATGGGTTGGGATGATGGTTGAGCGACGTGGGACTGACGGATGGCTGCAGGATCGGAGCATACGCGCATACACGCAGGTACGAAACGTCGATTCGGCACTGGGCCTGGGTTGAGAAGCACCCCGACACAGAATGGGCTCAATGAGACGACTTCAGACTGAGCGACAAGAACCATGACCGCCATGGCCTGGTGAAGCTGAAAGCCAATGAGTTGCCGGACCAGTGCTCGCGTTTCCTCAGGCTTTTCGGTATAAGTGCTCTCGACACTCATGGGAAAAAAGACGAAGCAGCGAAAGAAACAGCCACAAAGATCACAAGACTGACAATCATTGGCTCGAAACGCCTGTCAAGTTTCGACTTCTGTTCACGGTGCTGACTCACCCTCCTACATCACTTTCAGTCCAAGGCCCAAAAGCGATGTGCTCATACAAATGGCTCGAAGTCATCTGTCCCTGCGACAAAGGCAAGAACTGCTGCCTCAACCACAAACCGCAAGTCAACGTCAACGGCCACTTCAAGCACTCCACCGGGCGACAAATCCCGATCAAAGACAGCGGACAGCGATGTCAGTACCGGAGGAAGAACGCAAAGGGCGGTTGGGCGGATCCGAACTGCAGATATAGCGAGAAGAAGGATGTCGTGGGAACGCAGATGAGTAGCACTGTTTGTTTGTGGTGTTCAATGGATTGTCAGTGGGCGCCTGCTGATGATACGGCTGGGGTGGAGAGGAGTCAGTGCTGGTCTTGAGGTGGACGGTAAAGGCAAGGATGGGAGAAGACATGTATATGTTACATAGATACGATACATGGAGAGAGACGGTGATGGCTGGTATACTTGCGCCTTGGGCTGGATCAATCGTCCACGCAAACCTATCAGCAGCATCTGTCTTCAAACCAGGACAACTCAGGATGTCTCGTGGGAACTGCGTGTATGATAAGTCGTGACTCATGTTATGTATGTAAAGAAGAAACAGCTTGTTGGTACAGGAACAGGAATGAAGACAGGGGGAAATCGTTGTCGGTCCGGCCGATTAGCGATGGACATTCCAGATGCCATCGAACGTGCCCGACCGGCCTAGTCGGCACAGAAGAGACCAGCGAGAGAGAAGAGGGTCCCACCAACAGCTCCTACAGCTCCTCCTAAAGTAGATCCAATTGTGGTCAGCTCACCGCAGAAGCCGGACCAATCCTCGCTTTCCACCGACAGGGTCAGATCGAGGAAAGACCTGATTCCACCATCGCTATCCTCGACGGTGATGTGGACCTCTTCGGGGTACCATCCTTCCTTGAGCGGCCCGCCGTCATCGTTGATATTCTTTGCGGCCATGTCTGCGTCAGAGGGGACATCATGTTAGTCGCGTTCACCGTGTGGTGGGGTATCATTATTCCGGGACGACGGCTGGTGCACTTACTCTCGCAGTCGACGGATACACATGAGAAGGAACTGGTGTAGTCGGCGTCGTGAACGTCCTCGAACTCCTTGAGGGCGACATCGGCGAGCTCAAACATGTGGTCTTTTGTGCCTTCGTCGTTGCTCACGAATTTACCGTTCGCCTTGAGCTTGATGGTGTGGCCGAATTTGTTGTAGCCCTTGACCATGAAGGTGTCGGTCTCTGTCTCTTGGCCGTCGGTGCCGCAAGAGATGTCGGAGCACTCGTCTTTGACCCAGTCGAGCATACCACCGTCGACGCGACCCTGGCCCCAATTCACACGGTTGTCGCTAACGCGGATGAAGACGTTGCCATCGTCGGAGCCTTCCCAGCCTTCTTCACGACGGAGGAGTTGTCGAAGGGTACCGACTGGAACGCCCCTAGAAGGAACTGCAGCAGCAAAGGAGCTGAAGAGGAGAGTCTGGGTAGCGATTGATGCAAGACTCGGCATGATGGGCTATGTTATGAGTGTTTTGGTGGAATGGTGCGTTTGGGCGTGAGGTGGTGAGTGTTGATTGGGTTGATGTTTTGAAGATGCTGAATTGATGATTGATGAAACCTATTCAATTGGTGATAAACGATCCATCTTTATACTTGACGGAAGTCTCAATTCGCAAATCCAGTGATCTTTTTGCCTTGTCTGATCATGTTGATCATGGTTGAAGGATGAATATGATGTCGCTGCCCAGTGAAAGGATTTGTCTATCGTGGAGACAATGTTGATCATCTCGTTGATCTTGAACGCAATACAAGGTCAGCGGGTTCTATTCTAAGGGTAGTTGAGGCTGTGGACAATGTTTCAAACGGAAGCTCCTGCGCCCAGGGTCCATGTCGATCCCGGCAGAGCTATGGTTGAGGATTTGTTCCCGGCTGTCCCTGTAGTCATACAGCCCTTGGCAGCCTGTGAAAAGGGAAGTTCGCTGGGCATTCGAGGTACCGGCAGACAGGCCGAGTGTTCAGGGTCCTGGGGGCGGCCGGCTATGGGAAGGGCAGTGGGGCCGGCTCCGGATTTATGACGCCTGCCACGGCGCCGAGACGCCACTCTCTTGGCCGGGATTCTCGGCCACGCGGCTCACGCAACAACCACTCAGTAGCTATCGAGGAGGTGCATCTTCAAGTACAACAAGATCTGTCGTTCCTTGGAACTCAGGTAGAACAGATTGAGCTGTTAAAACATGACTTGCTCAGTTATGAGATAGACCGTAAATCTCCTTCTGCGGTATCCCAAACCACTTTACAACTTCGTTGTCGACTACCAGGATGATTCGTATGGCTGTAGTCCTTGGACTCACGTGCTATCTAACTGGAAGGAGTAAGTTGTCACACGACGTTGCATACAGACTCCTGGAGTATTGTGGTTCTTGAAACATTTACACCTTGGCATGACGACCGCGTCGACTAACACGCGTGTTGTATCATCGCCGAGTCGAATCCTTTCCATTGCAACATTTCGATTATTCAACGTCCCGTAGGGGATACTAAACCACGAGTAGAACCACAAGGATTCGTTACCTGGATGACAATATCTTGGTACGGCATTGACTTCGGAGATGGTCGCAACTCTCCTCGTCATCTTAGCCTTGTTCGCAATGTCGACATAATCCATGTTATGTCTAACTCGCCCGGGAAGACAATAAGTATCCAGTGTCGAGATGTAACCAGTGATAGAGGATGAACCGGGTCCACTCGCTTAGCAACTCAAAGCAGCGCAGCCTCGCAGGATGTCTATTACGGCGCCAGGCAAGCAGATCAGAGTTTTGATACCACTCTTGCTCAATCACACGTGAATGCAACATACCTTCATCTTCAAATTCAAGAGCCTATAGTCTGAACATGGATGATCTCATACTGGGGCTGCAACCTTTATAAGAACAGTTGACGTGCACATTCACGTAGTCCTGGAGATTGACAGGTTTCAAGCCGCAGGGACGGATCGGCGAACGTGTGCCAGGGTCACCACTGCAAATGAGTATGTAGAGCACAAGACAAATGGTTATTTTACATGCTATCTTACATAATAAATTATATGCTATCCCATACCATATTTTACTTGTTATTTCGCTTGATCTCTGCGTTTGGGAAGTGCCCATTTAGTGACTCTGCATTCAGGCTCTCAATAAAGATGATTACGATGGCGAGGATGGACTGGCTGGGTTGTAACGCTTAATATTGCTAGTCTATCTTTATCAATGACTTCGAAGTTTCGCTTGCTTGCAAAGTATGCCGATGAGCAATATACACTCATGTTTGTGATGCCGACCCAATGACTAGATCAAAGCCCACGCTCCCAAGAGTATCAGCGGCGCTCCAACGAAAAGACTTCCCGCAGCATGTAGACCTGCCGCAGCAGCCGTAGGAACAGTCTCCTCCTCCTCCGTGTCAGTCGGAGAAGGCGTGCCAGTGGGCTCTGCCGTTGTCGGGGTAGGTGTAGATGAGTTGCCGCCCGGAGGTGAGATCTCGTCCAGGCCTGGGAAACGGTCACCACCTTCAACCTCAACCTCAGCGCCAGTCGCCTCGTTCCATTTCTCGATCGCGAATTTGACGGCATCGACTCCGTAGCGGCGCGTGTAGTCGGTGTGCACACCGTCGACGTATTCATCGGAAGTATCGCAGATGACATCGCCGGTGTCGCAGTAGCTGCGGGTAACAGAACCGTAGTCGCTGCATTCTGACCAGTCTCGAGGCCACAGCTATAAGGGTAATAGTCAGCACAGTTTGAGACATCGTGGGCAAGATTGAGTTTAGGGTTCTGTCACTTACACCTTCGCCCTCGGCTGTGCCTTCGGCAAACTCTGGGTCGGAGCTGTATGTCGGATCACCAAAGAGAAGGACCGAAACCACTGCGTCGCAGTCAGCTGTCCGCGCTCGCAATGAAGGGTACAAGTATCCGCTCACGATTGTCCAAGATCAAGTCTTTGTCCACGCCAGGCCCGTTCTCGAACTTGAGATGGCCATCCTGCTCACCGAACAAGAGCTGAATATACGGGTTGTCGTCGAGTGCGGTGCCATTGAGCCAGCCACCAGTGTCGCCGCAGATGGAGTTCCCGATTACTTGCGCACCCTAGAGGGAATGTCAGTATGTTCAGCCAAGGATCACATCGACGCCGTCAGAGGGACAGGTTTGACGGGTTGCACGGACCTGAGAGTACCCCAAAAGAGCAATCTTGCCGTCAGGACACTTCTCTGCATACTCTGTGATGGCTTTGCGAGCAGCATTGGAACCGTTCTTGATCGAATCGACGTGGTATGGATCGAGGAAGGTAGCGGGATAGACCACTGGCTGTATGGCCGAGCCTTCGATTCGAGCTGCGATGCGACCGGCTATCCGGCCAAGGTCACCTGGGCCTTGTGCTTCAGTCGTGCCTCGAGCGATGATCATGTGTAGACCTTCAGTGCACTCGGTGTCGTCTGATTGTGCGAGGGTATTTGTGGCCCAAAGGCCGGCGAGAGCCACGGTTCGAAGAGATTTGTACATGGTGGGCTCGATGTATGTGCTTGACCTAGAGCCTGGAAATCGCGAAAATAAGAACAGCAGGAACGGTTTTTATGTAGTAAAACAGGATGAAAGATTGATGAACGACAGATAGCCGAAAGACATCAGAAGC
The DNA here is from genome assembly GCA_021347865.1 of Sarocladiaceae sp. CBMAI 1973. NCBI lineage: Eukaryota > Fungi > Ascomycota > Sordariomycetes > Hypocreales > Sarocladiaceae > Sarocladiaceae sp. CBMAI 1973. Next base: position 59,334 of record WNLN01000025.1, read on the forward strand.
AATCGTTGTCTCGCGCATGCATCTTATACTTTTTTCTTGGACCTGCAGGTACGCTACGCCTCACGACCTGCATCTGGATGGCATCATAGCTCAGCCAAGCCAAGATCAAATCAGACATCCATGCAGGCCAGTCGCCAGGATTAGATTAAGGCTGAGACGCCTCGTGTCGCTTGGCAAGGATTAACTTAGATTATAGGAGACGCTTATTTGAGGCGAGCTGTACTAAGGGCAAGGCGCAGGATAGGTCGAGGCGAGAAAGTGATCGAATTCGGGCATTCCAGTGCATCTCATTCGCGTGCAAGCCACGTTGGCTGCATGGCTGACCTCGAGAAAGCTTGGCACTCGCCTTTGAAGGAGTAACGATCTAACTTGGCCCTGACTAGCTGCTTACAGTGGCTTATTTTGAAGCGCCTTTGTACGATCTACGACACTAAGAATGCGGCGGTGCTTGTGTGTAAATACCCCGATTAGGCAATTGGGGGCCCGGGTTGTGGAGTCGCGATCTTGACGATGATGATGGCTGACAAGGATCTGGTAATAGTCAGGTCTGTGTGATTATGAGGCTTTGCTACTAATATACTTACTTTTGGGTTGTCGCAAGGATCCTGGTTCCGCCAAAGGGACCTCATTGACGATTAAAAGCTGAAACTGTTCTATGGTGACAAGATGCCCTGGCTCAGCGTCACAGCTCTATACAGCTTGAATGTTCTTTCGTTTTATGCTCTTGTTCTACTCTAGGTCTGTTGGCTTTGAACGATGTAGCGCAAATCGATCTCACTGAAACGTCCCAGGTCACGTTCGTCGTCTTACGCGACGTTTGCCGCCTCATTTTACTGCATCGGCAGCAAACTTGGCGGCGGCTTCTGCGGTAGCTTTGCGCTCGCTGTGTCGACTCCCGAAGAGGTCAAAGTGCGGTCGCATGATGATGGTGTACTTGACGAATTCTTCCATAACATCAACTAGACGATCTCTGTTGCTGCTGGGCAATAGTCGTGCACTCCCGCTGCCGTCGCCACCTTCATCTTCGAAGTGCTTGTAGGCTGTGGGTATGCTGGATTGGTTTGGGATGGTGAACAGCGCATCCATCGACCTAGGATGCGTAGGCTATTGACTGCGTTGAAGGATTGGCTGCCGCCGTTGACTTGGATGACTCCTTGTTCTGGTTAGTGCGAGCTTGCAATTCACAGGGGCACGAGGATACACACCTAAGGTGCGGCCTTGAGTGGGCCGGACTGAGCCGGTGGAAAGTGGTATCCAGTCAATCTGGTTCTTAAAGATGCCGGTGAGATTGCCGTGCTGTTCTGGAGAGCACCAGATATGACCGTCACTCCAGAGGGAGAGTCCGCGAAGTTCCTGGACGGCTGGGTGGTCTGGCTCGACTGAGTCGCGAATAGGTAGCTCGGATGGGTTGAAGACGCGAACGTCGCATCCGAGTCGATGCAAGATGCGAGCTGCCTCGAAGGCAGTTAGTCTTGAGTACGACCTTCAACTGCCGTCAGTATATGTGAGAGGCTAAGGTGCAAAGAAAGAGAGAGGAAAGTCGTACCTCTTTCGAAGGCTGCCGTAAAGGACCAGCACTTTTAGCCTTGAACCGGTAGACTTTATGTTCTGTCCCGCCATATCCATAGCTGCATCTAGCTCAAGGTTGGAAACCCAGTCGGTGCTCTCGATCTCGTCACCGAGAAGGAAAGGCCTATACTTTGTTCTAATGGCCGCATCGTCCTCGTGGGCTGGGATGGCGAGGCTGGAGGGAGAGGACGGCAGTGCGCCCGGTGTCCCTTGGGTCATCCTGCGAGTGCTAATGTGAAGTCTACTCGCAAGTGATAGAACCTTTAAGTTGGCCTTTGGAGCTGATATGGAGAGTAGTAAGAGCCGTGGAGAGCAGCGTACCGAATGCATGAGGACGGTTGACGGATTGTAACAAATCATCGCCGTCGGCCTCGGGGCAAGTTTTGGCTGGAGCGGCCAGTTAGTCATTACCCGATTAGGAAATTGCGTAGGAATGTGAACCAAGTACGGATACCCTGCAAGCACTTCAGGCACCACGTCGAGGCACGGGCAGACAATAGTCCTTAGTTTAGGTGCTTCCAGTAATTCAGAGATGCAAAAACTTTTTAAGATACAACCAAATGTGACACTTTTTTTGAGGTGTGTCGGTGCATGGTGTGCACTGCCTTCTAGGCACGAGATCTCTGGGCCTTGGGGCTGTGCCCCCCGCGAATGGGCTTTAGTTCTTGCCAGACACATGTCAATAGATCCGACATACGCAAACAAACGAATAATGCTTCACATTGTATCTGCAGAATGACATGTACGAGAGGTGAAGTGAAATGTCTCGCAGGATTTCAAGACTCAGATAGTTCGACATTATTCCACTCCTAAACAACAGCATCCTTCTCACTCTTGTGGTCGAACTTCTCGTCCTTTGTCGCGATAGTAAGGTTCTCGCGATAGGCTTGCTTAAACTCTTCATCTGCCCAAAGCAGGTCAATTTCCTCAAGTGTAAGATCCTTGGCTATAGAAAAGAATAATTAGCAGTATACTTGTGGTGGTGAGGTTGATGAATTGATGACGTACTCTCAACGACAAAGATCCAAGAAAGAGTGGTAAAGAGAGCTCCACCGAGGCAGAACCAGATGTAGATCAGGGCGCCGATGTCTGGGTTGATGGCGGCTTGGCCACCGAAGTAGGCCGAGAGGAAAGCCATGAACCAAAAGACGAGGTTGGCGCTCGCTTGGACTTGACTTCTGTACTGGAGTGGAAGGATTTCGACGGCGTAGAGGAATGCTAGGGTGTATTAGTCAATGTCTTCATTTGAGATAAATAGCCGAGTGGTGGCGACATACCCAGCCAGATCCAGCTTGCACCATTGACAAGGTTGAACAGAATGAGAACGACCACGGAGCCCCATTGGACGCCAGTAGATGGGCTCTTGATGTTGGTCAAGCCCGTGTAGATACACATCAGTGTTGTTAAAGCCTGAAATAGTCACAATGTTTAGCACTTCACTTCAGTCGAATCTGTCATGACTTGGCTTACCGTGCCGCCCCAGCACAACATTGGTCGTCTGCCCCAACGTGGCAAAATGAAGAAACTCAAGGCCATACCGATGGGGACACCTGTGTTGATGGCCGAAAGAGCCAGTGTGACCTGATCACCTTGCAGACCAACACCTTGAAGGAGTGCTTGACCGTAGAATGTGATCAAAGATGTGCCGAAGAAGGGACCTCCGAGATTGACAATAATGCTGATCCTGCTACTGTGTCAGCAACAGTCAGATGCACGGCTTCTATGTGGTGCTCTTACCAAATGCGTCGAACATTCTTGGTCGGACTGCCATCACCGGTGAACAGAACCTTGAGCGAGAGCGACTTCGTCTGTGTGCGCTCGAGCTCGATGGATGACAGGATACTCTCACGAGCGACGATGAACTTTTCGTCATGCTCATCGACGTCGAGCAGGCGTTTAATGGCGCTCTCCCCTTCCGCCTGCTTCCCTCTGGCCAAGAGCCATCTGCAATATTAGTTAGCAATCGACCGGGTCACAGGAGATTCACACAGAAGAGAGGAACTGACCTAGGCGAATCGGGGCATCCAAAGACCAAGATGAGAGCGACGATGAGGAAGAAGGCCTGCATGGCCAGAGAGATTCGCCAAGCATCGGCAAGTGGTGCCTTGAGCATGCCGTAGTTGAACCAAGCTGCAGCTGAAATACCACCAATTCCCCAGAGAACCATAATCATCGTGTCGACGGTGCGCTTCTCCTGCAGAAGACTCGATTCTTGTACGTAAATAGGCGTAGTGGCAGCGAGAGCTATATGACACAAACATGAGCCAAAGTAACACATTTGTTGTGTTGGGCAAAAGTTGACTTACGTCCATTGGCAATACCCAAGACAACTCGTCCGACGAGAATCTCAATTGGTGAAGTAGTCGCCGTTTGGAGAATGACACCGACAATGGCAATACAGCAGCAAAGAATGACACTTCTGCGACGACCGAGACGCCAGCTGATTGGCGCGAAAGCTGCAAGACCGACAACATCGCCGAGGAGGATGCCGGCTGCGATGAAGGTCAAGTAGCGTGTATCAGTTGGGTTACCGATTGTGTTGAGGAAATCCGGGTTGGCGAGGATGCCGCCGATGACACCTGTAGTTGTCAGGATTTTGGATTGCTTATGGATGTTTTTATGCGAATTAATTACCTGCATCCCAGCCGTAGAGCATGAAAGCAAAGGAGTTGGCATAGTTGAGTGTGCGAACGAGCCATTTGCCCCTCATGGGCCATTGATAGTTCAACATGATGGGCCACCAGGAGCTGAACAAGCTTCGCGAGTTGAGCGAACACAGGCTTACCAAGACGACAAAAAAACAATCGGGAACAGGCAGGTCTCAATCACGATCGACACTGATTTTACAGCAGGTATCTCCAGAGGGCGCGCAGGTCCAGCTTTATGATGCATGCCTACACAAATCGTGTTAGTCCGAACCAGAGCTGGGATTGAGCCATGTCTCCTTTCTCTCCGTGACCCTCGTTCATCAGACTAAGGGACCAATGCACATGAATTGATAAGAGACGAGCTTAGCTTTCGAGCTACCCAGAGCTGTGGGCCATTCCCCGCGTTTGATCCCAATCAAGAGGGAAACCGGGACCCGTCTGTTTGGCGCTAATGACTGGGAATAGATACGAGCTGGTGTAAGCGATCCAGCCAAGCCTTGCTATCTCCATGCTTGTCATTCCTGTCCTTATTCCCCTCTTTGGCCGACGATTGACCTGCATGCACGCATGACCCATGCGACTGGTGTCGGAACTGTACTGGGTGAACTATGAGCCGGCGGGTGCGTTCCTTTCATGACCTGGTCAATTAACAACCGGCACACTTGAGCAAATCGTCTTGGGCTCGACGCGAAAATACACTCCATTGGCTCCTGCTATCTACAGCTTGCCGTAACTCAAGACTTCCAGATCGACTCTCCTTCCGGTGCGCCGATGATACCAGCATTCAGCGTGATCCCATGAAGACTATAGTACGCCACAACCTGAATAATGTGCAAAGTTTGGTCTTTGCCGAGCACATCATTCGCTCTCTCCCACAGTTCCTGCTCAAGCGGCTTTCCTCCTCTCACAAGTCTCATAGCCAAGTCAAACGCCACACTTTCCTTGTCGCTGAGACTATCCGGCTTGACTCCCTCTGTGATGGATTTCATCTGCTCTTCAGTCAACATATTCTTGCTGGAGATGATGCGTGAATGAGAGTAGGTCAGAAAGCCGCCGAAAGAACCTGTAAAGTAGCCTTGTGTGGCCATGATTGCTACTTCTGTCGGGCCGGGCTCCAAGGCTGGGAGGCTGAGGACTTCGCTGTTGAGACGCATTGTGTGTGTTGAGTATTGGGGAGTGTGCATCATGATCGACAGGGGTCCTAAGAGGGCACCATTCTTGTCGTGGAGGGTGAAGCTGAAAGAAGATTGAGTAATTGGGATTCGCGATTTGGCTTGTCGTGGCCGGAGGACTTACGTCTTTCCCATGCCATTCTTGATCTTTGTTTCCATCTCATCGTGGAAGATGCGCTGCTCAGGGGTGAGTTGCTCCGGGGCAATGGCTGGGTATCGTGAGCCAGACATTTTGGTGGATGGCGGTCAGGGTGATTCGAGAGACGCTGGTATATGTAGATGCTATTCAGAGGCCAGATGAAGAGATGTCTCTTGCGTGCGCAGATGGATGTCCTTGGAACCAGCAGTGAAAAAGTTACAACTATAGATAGCGACGGGATTGAGCACTGATAGCCTACCTGACCCAGGCTGAGTGTCGGATCCGTACTAATACGCAGGGCCGGGCTCCGGATCCAACCAGAATGCACACTTAACAGATCTGTCCTCGATTGAGGTAGGCAAGTAGACCTGTACCTAAGCTGCACCATGTGGTCAATGCGCAGTTAGCAGATAAGAGAAGGGCGGGAATAGTCCGAAGACGGTGACAGTGCATTCCCAACTTCGACTAGCAGCCCCTCCCCCGCATCGCTCATCCTTATCCGGTGCCAGAGTCGTCAGCTTGTTATACGCTGTGTATGGCTAAGAATCTCAAGATGACGATGGTTCCCGGTAAAAGCACCACGAGACGTCGGCCCGCGACCCCTGTATGGCTTCAGCCAATCGTTCTTGTTTACGCGACTAGCGTTGGATGAAGCGATAGTGAATCAGCTTGAGGAGGTCTGAATGTGCACTAATGGGTCTTGAAAATGTGATGGTTGCACCGGCCCGGAGTACTTACTTATCGTTTGGTTGAGAAGGTGAGGTTGCCGCCGGGCTTTTGTATGGATCTCCGAGATACTTGAGACAAGCATCGACCCAAAGGCTGATACCAACCAGGCCTATCAGAACGGCGTATAGCACGACTCTTTTGTCCAAGCACAAGCCTTCTTTCCGAGACTTCACCTGTTGCCAGACCATACTGTCACCTCAATCAAATTGTCAAATCTTCAATATGGCTGCGCATTCTCTCCGGTTGTTGGTAATCGCAGCCATCATCTATGTGGTCTATGCAGCTGCATCAAGAGCGTTGAAGCCCAGGAAGCGCTACCCACCAGGGCCCAAAGGTTTGCCGATCGTCGGAAGTCTGTTCGACATCAACAACGAGCGACCATGGATTACTTTCAGCGAGATGTGCAGACAGTATGGTACGTGAGTCCTTGAGTGTTACTAGTTCGAGACGAACCAGACAACTCACAATTTGACAGGCGACATCGTCATGTTCTGGGTCATGGGTAGACCAACGATCCTCTTGGGTCGCATGGAACATGCCGAGGCACTCCTCCAGAAGCGCATGATGAATTATGGCGATCGCCCTGAACTCGTCATGGCCCAGGATATCATCACACAAGACGGATGGTATGCTGGAACGGCACGCGCCCACCATAACACGCACAAGAAGCAACGCAAGATCATGAATGAGCGTCTGCGTGTGAAGGCTCTGCCTGAGTGGGCTCATCCCACGGCGACCCCAGAGCTGCATCTACTTCTCCAGCGTCTCACCAATCAACCGGAGAACTTTGTCAAGATCTTTAAGACTTTTACGGTCAATGTCATGCTTGGTAGTACCTTTGGCCATGAGTCTGTACCAGACGTCAATCACCCTCTTGTCGGCAGGATCAACGAAGCGTCCGATCATCAGTTTACCTGCCAGATTCAAGGGTACTTCTGGGTTGACTACTTCCCATTCTTAAAGAATCTTCCGACTTGGCTCCCGGGCATGGGCTGGAAGAGACTTGGTCTGAAATGGCGTGAAGAGTTTGATACGCTGTATGGTGATCTGTGGGATACTACGGCTAAGCATAATGAACATGAAGAGGGACCGCCATGCCTGGTGAAAACGTTGATTGAGAAGGAGATGCATCAGCTTAGTTTGCCGGAGGGGGCTACCCTGGCTGCTGCGTTGATGGATGCTGGAACGGAGACTTTGACCGCCACAACAGTCGTCATGCAAGTAACCTCGTGACCTCAGACTGAGCGAATACCTTTTGAGCTGACTATGATATCGCAGGATGATTGTCTTTATGTACTTCCCTCACATTCTCAAAAGAGCACAGGAAACAGTGGACCAACAAATCGGGCGAGACCGCCTCCCAACCTTCGAGGACGTAGGCAAGATGCCGTACATTCTAGCCATGGTTCGAGAGGCATTCCGATGGAGGACTGTCGCGCCTGTTGCTATCCCACATGCTGTTGTCGAAGACGATGTATATGCTGGGTACGACATTCCCAAAGGAGCAACTGTCTATGCTCTGTCGCAGTATATTCACGAGGACCCAGAGCTGTACCCTGAACCAAAGGAGTATAGACCGGAGAGATTCCTGGATGAGTCTGGGAGTCTGAATAACTTGCCGCATGCCGGCTTTGGTTTGTGAGCAGTACCACGATCGTAATAGACAATGGAGTGCAGCGGCTAACCTTTCACAGCGGGAGTCGCAGGTGCTTGGGTAATCACTTCGCAGAACAAACACTATACGTCTGTAAGTGGCACACGAAACTAAGCTATTTTACTCCCCTCCACTAACGCATCATTGGTAGTGTTGTCCAGTTTCGTGCAGAACTTCGACATCACTGCACCAAGGGACGAGAAAGGGAACAAGATCCTACCCAGCCTCGATCCGATGGACTGGGGTGCTTTCCTCGCTTCGCAAGTGGTCCCTCACCTCCATTAAAGTCTCCAGAGGGGTTTCATATGTGTCGTTTGCTAATAAGTCCTCGTTACTTTAGACCACCTCCGTTCGACTTTAAAGCCAATATCACGCCGAGGTCTCAGCATTCTGTGGAGGTTATTAACAAGACGGTGGAGTCGGAATCAGCTGGGAGAATGTAGGTCTCTGCGGAAAGAAAGAAAGAAGAGTTATAGATCATCAATTCATGCTGTTGAACGACTCTTGTGCGCATCAAGTGCCTTTTGTGGTGAATGTTCCTGTAAGTAGTGTCTTGTACACTTTCTTTCGCTTGTGGTTTTCGTCGCTAAACCTGCTGGACGGCCGACGCTGCATCCCATACGGCACTGACACAGATTTACAGGTGCGAAGCATGTCTAAATTCCAGGTCGACAGTCCAGAGGAAGAGGGTGTCGGTGGCTTCAGCCTGATGTTGCATTGCTGCACCCTGTCAGCCTCAGCAGCTGCCCTAGCGTGCACACTCATTCACGTTGCGGGCCAACCACAGCAACGACTTTTGTGATTGCGCCTCACTTTCTAGAAGTGCAGCGCAGCCTGGTATTGCGATGAGGATGCTCATGGGCTCCCTCCCTCCATCGTGTGTCATCATGAGGATGGCAAGAATGTTTCATACCCATGATGAAGCCTTCAATTTCGAAGCTTTCTTCTCCGCGATCTTTGTTGTTGCAAGGCGCTCTCATAAATTAACTTGATCATAACAGAGACTGAGTCTAGAGCTATGCGCAGCCAGGGTGCGCGTGCTGACGGCGTCCTCCCATCCGAGCTGAGCACCAGTAGCCCCTCTCGCATCACCACCTCGAGTCGTCGCCGCTCCGCAATCAGCACTCGCAACATCCTTCAAAGGCTTGGAGAATTTCGACCTTCAGATGCTGTTGAAGACGAGCGTGAACATTGGGCTAGAGAACGAGTGGAGGTGAATGAAGGACTGGGACGACTGACTTCTACGATAAAGAACTTGACCTATTGGCAGGCTCTGCGGGAGTCTATCGGTGTATTGCCCTCGGCTGATCATTTCGACGCGCTGAAGCAGGATTGGGAGACTGCTGTTAGGTTCCATGCGCCGCGACGAGCGAGTTTGCCGGTTTATGTCACCGACTTTGGTGTTGAGAGTGCGCGACATTATATGGACACTGTTGGGAACATTGAGAGGTGTAAGTCACCGTTGGCCTTGAAGCCATATTGCTTGATGGAGTGTATTGTTAACATGAGTTGTAGACTTTGATAATAAGCCTACTAATGTAGAGTTTCGATGGATGTAAGATTACTCCCTTGCGCTCCTCTACCCCTGTACGGGCCAGAACAGTGCTGACCAGCCCTGTGAAGGCATGTTCCTATTGGCGCAGGACTCCTCAAATCCGTGCGTTGAAGCCATGACCAACTCGACTTCTACACATAGCGCATTGCTGACCTTGTTCTCGCAGACTATAGAGGATCTATTCAACTACTCGGGCAGCCAGCGCGTGGGAAGACCATTCCGGAACGCTGGCTCCAGTGACTGGCCATACCCAACAGTTGCCTCTCTTTCATTCTGCTCACAAAGGCTACTGGCCGAGAAGCTCCACAGTTGCGATGTCCTTGCTCAGTTCGAAACTCCAAACGACAAGGTCCTCAGCGTGGATCCATTGGAGGGCTTCTCACAACGCCAGAGGGACGATCTAAAGTGGCGTGCTCGACTGTTCAACAAAGAGATCAATCACTGGGACATGGTAAAAGCTGATCTCCCTTCAGCACTTGAGCAGCGGTTCTTGAGTCAGATTTCACACTCTGGACCTCGTGTGTCAAAGAACCTGCTTGGCAAGGATCAGCCGCTCTCAATGCACCAGCAATTCCAGGGATCTTTCCTTGTGACTGATCCTCTGAGTGTCTTCCACCGAAACGATGGTAGGTCTCTCCTCATTTCCTTCAAATCTAGTCGTCTGATAGATGCTGACGCGCATATGTAGGATACATCATCACATTCGCCAACCCGAGCGGTGTAAATTACGTCGGCAAAAACTTCCAACAGAGCCTGGACGGTAATCCTAATTCGATCCTTCGTGACCCAGAAGCTTCGGCATTTGGTCACTGTTTCAGGACGTTCCGTGATTGCGGCATCAGCACTTGGGGTCATCCCACTGCCGAATGGTTCATCGTCTATCTTCTCACCGAAGTGGCCGTTACACCGCATAGTATTCGCCATGGATTCAGCACGATTTCCTACCTCCAGGGGTTTATCGATATTGCCAACGAACTTGTCAGTATATGTCTCCTGTGCATCGCCCACGGCTCTCTCGTCGGGTTTCTCTCCATCCCTCCGAGCGTCATGATTTTAATTGCGCGTCTTTAGGAACAAATCCGACAACCCCTACTCCGACATGATCGGGCAAAGCTGCTGTCGCAATACATCGATTGCGTCCGAATCCTGAAGGCGTTGCACTCCCAAACTCGAGATCGAAAGACTGTCATTCAGCGACTGAAACTCGACTGGAAACAGTTCGAGAAGAGCTACGGAGAAGAAGCTATCGCAAGGAGTACATCGCCAGACGCCGAGCCGGCCATGGATCGACTGGAGTGGGCCGAGGGTCTCCTCGTCGAGCATGAAGAGTCCCTCGACCGTCTTCTCACTCACTTCAAAGACTCCCTTGAAATCGTTAGTCCCCCTATCTCATCCTCCCAGCAGCTCTACGTCAATCTTTGAGTCAGGGCAGGTTACTAATTTTGATCGTATAGGTCTTCAACCAACAGTCAATCGAACTAGCAATTGTAGCAGACAGCCAAAACAGCACAATCCTACTCTTCACAGTCGTCACCATCGTCTTTTTACCTCTCGCATTTCTGACTTCTTACTTTGGCATGAATTTGCAAGGTGTTGTGCAGACCAAGCGTGGGGAGGGATTCTTCTGGATGATCTGCGGGTCGGTTGCGGCGGGGTTGGGGGTTGTTGTACTGGTTGTGGCGAGGTTTAGGAGCTTTATTGAAGGGGTCAAATATTTGGGGAGGGTGGTCAAGAAGGTGAGATTTGAAGCGAAGGGTGATGGGAAAGGTGGTGGTGGGAGGAGACGGGCTTCTGGGATGGGCGGCCTCGAGTACGAGATGGCTGACAGAGTGTGATTGGGTCAGTCTTGAACGCGGGAGGGCGACAGGAGGATCATCGAAGACGTGTATTAGGGCTTCATTACAGCTATTTCGTAGATTACATCGAACGACTCATCATCAGATCTGAATCTAGTGTCCGTTGGTGTGTCCATTCTGACCATTCACAGTCAAACCACTGTGAGTGCCAGGCACCGGCGCGCCGTTGTTGTCCTTGGCCTTCTTGCCAGCAGGCAGCGCTACACCGTTTGCCCACCTTGCCTTGGCGTCCTTGGTCATACCATTGTGTGTGCCGTTGAACTTGAGGCTGGAGATGCCATCGTAGCCCTTGATACCAGTAGCCTTCTCAAGACGGGTCGCAATATCGTCATCGACCTCGCGGAAGATGGCAATCTGGCGCTTGATGATCTCATCCTTCTTGCACATCTCCATCTTGCCTGAGACGTTATTGATGAAGCGCTCGCGAGCGGGCTCATCGAATACGTTCTGCCATAGAGCACGAGGACCGTTGAAGTCCTCAGGACGGATCTCAGAAAGGAAAGTGAGGGCCTCGCCGATGAAGTGGGCGTGTGTCTTGTCCATATCGACCTTGCGGGGTTGCATCTTGATGGGGTCGATGGAGGAGATGTAGTTGGGCCTGGAACCCTGGTTGTAGAATGCCATGGGGCCATCACGCTGGAAGTTGCCGAACTTGAAGCCGTTGCGGGGGGCGTTGACGGGGAGTTGCTGGTAGTTGGCGCCGAGACGGTGGCGGTGGGTGTCGGGGTAGGAGAAGAGGCGGGATTGAAGGACGGGGTCGTTGGATGGCTCAATACCTGGAACAAGGTGGGACGGAGCGAAGGCAACCTGCTCAACCTCGGCGAAGTAGTTCGCAGCGTTCTCATTGAGGGTGAACTCGCCAACCTTGCGACGAGGGAACTGCTTCTGGGGCCATACGTGTGTAAGATCAAACACGTTGATGCGCTGGCTCTCCCAGAGCTCCTCAGCCTCCTTAGGTGTCATGGTCTGAACCTCGACCGTCCACTTGGGGAAGTCGCCATTCTCGATAGCCTCGTACAGATCCTTCTGGGAGTAATCGGGAGAGTAGTTGGCTGACTCTTCCTGGCCAATCCACTTGACACCCTGCATTGACTTCATGTGAATCTGAGCATACACCCAATCGCCATCCTTGTTGATGAGCTTCATAGTGTGTCCGGAGTATCCATGCATGAAGCGGTAGCCATCGGGAATACCACGGTCACCCATCAGGATCATGACCTGGTGGATAGACTCGGGGTTCTGTGAGAGGTAGTCCCAGAAGGCGGTGGAGTCATCGGCGTGCGTCAGGTGTGTTGCGGGATCACGCTTCTGAGTGTGAATGAAGTGAGGAAACTTGGCCGCATCACGCAGGAAGAAAACAGGTGTGTTGTTGGCGACATGATCCCAGACACCCTCCTCAGTGCGGAACTTGACTGAGAAACCACGAGGGTCGCGAGCCAGATCGTGGGATCCAGACTCACCACCGACAGTTGAGAAACGGGCGGTGACGGGGCACTTCTTACCCTTTGTCGAGAAGAGATCAGCGATTGTGAGGTCGGGAATAGGGTCGGTGCACTCGAAGAAGCCGTGAGCACCGCTACCCTTGGCGTGAACGACACGCTCTGGGATCCTCTCGCGGTCGAAATGCGCAATGAGGTCGATCAGATGGAAGTCCTGTAGGAGGAGAGGTCCATTCTCGCCAGCACGCTGTGATTCGTATGGGTGAGCGACGGGTGCGCCATTGCTGGTGGTGTATGTGGTCTCGGTAGAGGGAGCCTGGCGGTCGTGCTCGAACGAGGTGAACTGGTTGGCAACGTGTGCCGAGAACGACGTGTCGTTGGTAGCTGAGGGAGACATGTTGACGATGGAGTCTCTGACTGTCTGGAGGGGTCTCTGGATGATGTTCTGTACAGTTTCCATGCAGGCGAACGTTGAAGAAACAGTAGAAGAATGGAAGCAGACGGTCGCTGGAAGGAGAAAGCCAAGCTACTTGTTCGTCGTGATTTGACTTTGCAGTCCATATAGTTCGCCAGTGCCTGCCACAAACGGTCGGCGACACCACGCAACCCCTGCGTTCATGCCGTCACCACCGCTGAGTGCCGAAGCCCAGATCTTCGATGCGCTCTGCACATGTCGATGTTGTAGGTAGCCCACCTGCAACCCGAAAGGGTGTCGCTTGTAAGCTTGTACCCGCACCAGCACGTTAGCGGCGGGTCTATGACGATGACACGGCTGCGGGCATCGGTGAACTGGGCGGCGGTGGCATTTTCTTGGCCGTATAACCCCCGCTAGCCTATGAACGATCGGGGGTATGTAAAAGAGGAGTGCCCAATTGGAATTGCAGTGCGTGCGATTGGCGGATGGTTTGGTCCGGCACTTGTGTCAAGTTTGATCGTGGAGAACTGCGGGTGTGATGGCTTGGCCTTTGGGATCGCATCGTACCGAATTTCTGCTGAGCGATCCACTCCTCGATCTCACATCGCTTATCGTGTTTCTGTGGTCATCATCCGCAGATGATTTCGGAACCATGCTGGTTTGCCATGGACGCGCGGATTGAAGTCTCCAAATGGGTCAAGTGAGTTGGTAACATTTGAAATACGGAAGGGAAAAACTTCTTCCGCTGACCTGTCTGCGGCACGTGAGCCTAGGTCGCCATCAAAACCGGAAGGGAGGTACCCTACAACACCATATTTCTACGACTGACATCGACAACCTCGACCTACCAGCTTATGAATAGTTAAGAACCCATCAAAATCACGTTTGAAGCATATGAAGTACCAGCAGTAAAAAGAAACCCAAAGATATTTGTTACAATTGTCTATGGTCAGCATAATCCGACCTCTATCCATTTACTTACCTGCCTCCCTACGAAACGGGCATTGTATCGATTGTATCAGTCGAGTGCACCATTCAATCAGGTCCGGTCCACCTCATGATTAGCCTGTGATGCGAACCGCTGAGCAGTTCTTGCTGATCGTGTCGCAGAGCTGACTAAAGACGGCGACGGAAAGGACCAGGATGAATGGCCTCTAACGAGCGATCGAAACCTGCATTGTGCTCAGCTATAAGTAGAGCAAAATCAGCCCTTTCGGCATTACCAAAGCCAAGAGCTCCAAGGAAATCATCCACTGTCGCACGAACTCCGGTAATAGCCTCTGTTTCAAGAAGATTCAACACATTGTTCAAGGCGTTCGTAAACTCAGCGGGGTTGCCGCTACGGCAGATCTCCATGATGCGGCTACCAAGGAGCACCCACATTTCAATGAAGTCCTGGCAGAGGCTGCCCTGAGGATATCGCAGCTCGATGGTGCTGAACTTGTAGACAGGCTGCATGTTCGTAGTCACAGCATTATCGCCATCTGCATCGCGGGCGCTGATGCCAAGGAGACACTTTGCGCCGCCAGGGAATCCACCACTGAGAAGTTTCTGGGACAGGGTCTTGAGATCTGGCTGTGCCCAGATCCTGTCGAGTAGTGCCCCGTAACTGTTCACGTTCAGAGTCCAGAACTGTGAACCTAGGCGCCAGTTGGCCGGGAAGACCTCATTCGTCGCGGCGTAGCCTATGAAACCAGACATTGCGGCATCGGCGGCAAGCCGAGAGTGAGTTGTAATAGGAAGCCAGTGTCCGCTTGCTCTTCTCTGGGCAGTGACCATGTTTTGGAGAAGCCCTCGTTCGAGGAGTGTAACGAGTGTTACAGCCCGCTTCGCAACTGTTAGCGTTAGACCACGCGAGGGCTCTCCAATATGCACATGAAGCCCGCACCTCGGGGTGATGGCAATCCTATGCAACGGCCATCCAAGCAACTGCCGGAGAAAGGTCTTGAAGACTCCTGCGTTGTTTCTGATGTCAGCTGAGGGCAGAGCGGGAGTAGCGATTTCTAAACCCGCCCAACCACCCGCGATCGCGGGCAGCACATCGTCCGACTGAACGTGGAAATAGTTCGACATCTTCATCGAAGGATACATGCTGTTGTCGGGAAACTCACGCCATACGCAGTATTCTCCCGCAGTGTGCGCGACTACAGCATTTCTCAGACATGCCCTAGCAGCTACTGGAGCCCCATCGTCTGTGCACATGCATTGGACTGCAAGTGGATGGGTTGTATTGGTATGGATCCAATTTGCCAAGTGATCAAGCCCAAACTCCGTGTGTTGAGCAGCTCCCACAGGCGCTGGGACGATGGCCGCTGTTGGCATGGCGAACTCTAGTTCGACGCCGAAGGTAGGGTATGGTAGGACCATTGTGGTGAATTTGCTGATTCTGCTATCCTGAAAAGAGGTGTTGATATGCTATAAGCAATATGTGTGGCTGTTGGTGAGCCTTTCGAGTATGTCGATGATGGTCGATTTGATCTCGAAGAGGTGCAAGGTTTGTACAGGTTGATATGATACCGTAATGTCCACTGCGAATGCTTCGAGAATTGTTTGTTGAGGCTGTTGATGATACTGATATCTCGAATACAGTCACGGCATCGGGAACTTTATATACTTGACTCTGTCGAGTGCGCATATCTCCTCTCGTTCTAAGGGAAGGACTTACGAGGAAGTGATGGTCTTTCAGACCTATTTTTATCAACAAGGGAACCTTCGACTTAGCATCGCCAGTCGTCTTTCAGAAGACACAGAAAAGGCCTTGAGTCTTTGAAGAGGTCGTCGGAAGCCGTGCACGATGCGGCGATGAACCACTCACACTCGGCTATGGCACGCGCTCCATCATTCACCTTCCGTATGAGAAATATCCGTCAGACTGGGGCAGTCTTACGTTGGTTTGACTGACTTGTGTCGCTTGAGAGGGGCGAAACATGCTTGGAGCTGACCGATCCTGGTCCAAGAGACTCACGGAGTGAAGAGCAGACCGGTATGACATACAGCCTCGCGAGCGACAGCAAGCATGCTGGATACAGGTGGAGATTCTCGCATGATTACCTGCTTGTCGACTGTCAATTTGACATCGCTCCTTCGGAATTGCTCGGTCAGAGAGATGGCTCTGGCACTTCGTCTCCGTGGTGATTTAAATCGTGGTGGCTGTGCACAGTTGAAGCAGACAAAGTGCCTTTGAAGTAGGGCCACACGTCTTTGAAGATCGCGACCTTTCTTTGTGGTTGAGTTGGCATTTTGATTGTCTTCTTTCGTGGCAGACAGTTTGCGCTATGGCCACTCGATTGACACCAAACGCAGGGAAAGATGCCGACGAAATGCCCGTGCTCGATCAAAGAGGACCGACACTTGACGCGCATTGTCGCCATTGGTGGCCATTTCTTCCTTCCTAAACATTCATTTCACATGCACTCACTATGTTCAAAATCTGAATTAATTGTCAAAGCTCAAAGAAATCGGTCGATATTCATCTTTCCTGTCTACTGTACAGTCAGCAAAAGAATCGCAAAGTCAATACTTACCTTCCCAAACTCCAAGATTCCCGCTCGATCATCGCTCTTTTTTTTTTTTGGTTCGGTGTTTTCCTGTTTTCTGTTAGCGCTATCCTTCTCTCTCACTCTCCTATCGTACACTCCGCCATTTGGACCTGTGACTGGTTAGTTGCCAACAGTTCTGCGGACCATGCGGATCTCCGTACCATCATCTTCTTCGAGAGATTCATCCCAGCCGTTGGCGGTGTTTTGAATGACTTCGTCGAACTCATCCAGGTGGTTGCCTAGACCGAGGCTGGCAATTAGCTCCAGCACGACTGGCCTTCTCTCCTCGACAGCCTCATCGAGGTCCGTGAGGATCTGCTCAAGGGCCCTACGGTAACGGGCCTCATTGCCTTCGGAGCAAAGCTCCATGATACGGCCGGCAATTATGCACCACATCCGGATGAACCTGTCGGAGAAGCTGATCTGCGGGTATCTGAACTCCACAGAGCATTGCTTTGGGTCGATGACCGCTGGAGGATCGGGACGGAAGCTAATCGACAGAGATGCCTTGCCCACGTCGGAGGCGATGCCATTACACAGGTTCGGTAGAGTGGTTTGCGCCCAGACATGCTCGATGAAGACGCCGACTGTGCGCCTGTTCCTGGCCCAGAAAGTGTTGGCTGAGTGGCCGTATGTGTACTGAGCACTGATGCCGGGATGCGGGTCTCGGTTCTCGGCAGCGGCTTGCTGTGCAAACCTGCACTGAGTCATCATGGGCCTCCAGTAGTCATTTGTATGACGATCGAGGCTGACAAGCTTCGTGAGGAGGTGCCTCTCAAGGAGAGCCACCATGGTCAGGACGCGTTTGGCAGCGTTGAGGGTGAGGCCGTGGGTGCTCTCACCAACGTGGATGTGAAGTCCACACTTGTCGGTGACGCCCAGAGGGGTAGACCAGTCTCGGAGGTTGGTTAGGAACTGCATGAGCTCAGCGGTTGGCTGAGAGAGGGTTGAGAGATTGCGAACGGGCGTTGCAATCTCTACCCCATTCCAGGCCTCATCATGAAAAGGCTCTACTTCATCGCTCTGGACGAAGTAGTAGTGGGATGTGTCCAGCACAAAGCGGTTTGGGGCGTTCCTGGATGAAGCCAGATGGAGTAAGCCCCGTCTTGGTGACGGGGTTCGGGGATGCCATGACATGGCAACGCTCGGATTCTGTCGTCGATGCAAGCGCATTGCACCGCCACTGGAAGATTGAGATCCTCGAGAAGCCATTTCGCTACATGATGTAGCTTAAAGGCCATATGCTCGTCAAAGTCTTGCGGCTGGCGAGGAAGGGCATGGTCGGGGAGCACGAACTCTAGTTCGACTCCGAAGGTGGTGTTGGCCATCTTGAATTAAGTATGGTTCGAAGATGAGTTGTTGAGGGGGTTGTTGAGTGAGTTGATCTGGCTGTTGCTGGTTGTTGAGATTGAGGTGTCTTGAGTGATAGCTGATATCAGACCGAGACTCAGAGTGAGTTGGAGATGATGAGGATTCCATTTCGAGATTTGGACCGACATGTTCGTGCTACATATGCACATCGATTATCACCAGCAAACATCAGGATTCATTGATGGATTGAAGCCGGACGGCCTCGTCCCCCTCGCATTCTTTCAATCTGCCTCTCGGACAACGACGACGAATCGTTCGAGAGGAGACGAACAGGTCTCTGACGAGATAGACGTCCATCCTTTGACTTTGAGTGTCCGGCGCTGTAAAGATGACAGGAAGGAAGTGCCGCTGAATTTCAGGGCACAAGCGGCAATTCTCACCAGTATAATGACTGATCACGAATGAGTTCAGAGCTCTGCATATCGATTAACTCACTGAGAGCTCACTGAGCTGTAGGGTCCACGTGGCAATCAAAGACGAATCTCCGGCTCTTTGACAAGGAACCGAGCCCTTCGCAAACTGTTTCATCGGGTTCAAAAGCAGAAATTGTCAGGAAGTCGTATGGAAATGCATGAAAGTGGCTGGCAAAGGCCATGAAAGACTCTGGCGTTTATGCCATTGGTTTCATAATTTATATGCATCGTATGCAATAGAATTGCCTTGTCAGAACAACAGGCTTCATGGTATCTCCTTAGCAGCTCAAATCATGGACATTGGTACTCCCGTTGACTTCTAGAATTGATCAAAGAGTTCTTTGTCCTGACAGTCTCACGGTTGCGAGCAAGCGAGTGAGCAAGCCACATAGCTTCCGTAGCAGTCCGAATTGCGCATGGTTCGTAGGACTGACCGTTTCACAAGATAAGAGACGTAAAACATTGGAGAGCTTCTATGTGGCATCAAGGGGATGAAATGATCTTCGCCAAGCCTCATCTGACATGCATAGCCTCGGCGGTTGTCTGTAAGTGAACCCTTTCGCTTTGCCAAACTGCTTCACTAGGCGGGCCGCTGAAGACGAATAAATATTACTCACCTGGGCTACTATATAGAAATCCCGTGAGAAGTGAGACAGTTTTGACTGAAGAGCGAGACAACTTAAATATGATGATTGGCAGCTGTTTTGCTCGACTTCTCTCGGACCCTCAATGCTTGCCTATGATGCTGCTTGACTTACACTTGAACGACACTCTGCAAAGTCATTGATGGCAGAATATTTACGATGATTTGATCATATAACGCATAGAAGACAACACCTCCAAAATTATGGAGATATATTTCGCGCACGATTTACGATTGTCACTGTGTTCTTGTTGGTTTGTGAAAGCTACCATGGGTAAGGTACAGGGTTGGTGTGAGCGGGTAGCATCTCGAAAAGAAGCAAAGAGCCAAAGATACAGGCCGCGGAGAAACGGCAGACACGGACCAATAGCTACAAGTAGTAATCTTTGCTTGTCTCTGTGTGAGACTCAGGGTTCGACAATGCATTCCTTTCCCGAAAGGGCTATTGAAAGAGAAGGGTAACATAGACAGGACAAGCCGCCGACGGGAACGGGAAGGGAGATCTATCACCGATGACCGTCTTAGAGTTTTGTTAGTCTCCCACCTTCCCTGCGCTGCCCTGACTCGGATTCCCATGGTGGTAGGAATGAACCCATCGATTTGGGCGCGACCCAGAACTCCTCCAGCGCCCAAGACTTGGCACTAAACGTGACTATAGCCAGCTCTGTCTCAAGTACTCGGGGCCTGAGCGAATGACGAGTCTGGGGTGAAGACGCCATGTGGGCTCGATCTACATTGCCGACCGCTTTCCCCGGACAGGGCTGGTGGTCAGAAAGCCAGGATGCGACACGTCAGTAGAGGCTTGGTGTCTCCCTGTCGACGAAAATGACAATCGACAGACAAAGACGTCAAAGAAGCAGATACCCTGGTCGCATGCAATTTACGATGATGGGGGGACCTGAATCAGTGGCATGCATCCCTTTCACCACTCTCTTGTCTCACCCATGCGTATGTAGAACTCTACACGTGGGAAGACCAGTGACAACAGCTTTCGTGGTGGATGGCACAACGCGAAGGTTTGACGCCACCAGAGCCGGTCCGGCGGTGTGAGCCTGTGAGAAGCTGCCCTTTCTCCATCTAAGTTTGGCTCAAGCGACGATCGCGCCTTGAACCAGTTTTTCCTCACAGCGAGTCGGATGCATGCTGCAGAACGCGATGCTTTTTCCTGGCTTAGTTTGCTCTGACGGTGTTTGCCCTAGGATCGGAGTCGCCTTTTACGCCGTTCAACAGGAGGCGTTGAGCTAGGGCACCTGGGGCTGTGTCTTGCTTGTTTGCCCGCCCCAAGATCGGGGCAAGAACTGGGTTTCTCTCTTAAGACTCTGGGCCCGCTTGCTCGGTTGATGAGAGGGTAGGATCTTGCATTGGTAAACGACACGGTTCATTATGCGATAACAATCACTCTGCCGACGTTCGACCGCGATGGGAGATAATGGCATTGGCAGGGGGGATGTGGCCACGGGGGCCATGGCCTACGTGATCTACGTCTTCTGCTCGATTGCCATCTACAACGTTATCGAATTGACCTTTATTCTCTGGACAACATTCAAACGAAGAGGGGGTTTGTACTGGTGGTCTTTCAATGTTGCGACGTATGGGATTGCGATATACTCGGTCGGCTTCATCCTCATGAACAGCGTGCCGTACTGGCAGAGTTGGCTCTATGCGACATGTGTGTCAGTTGGGTGGCCGATGATGGTAACAGGGCAATCGATGGTGTTGTACTCACGACTCCATCTCGTCCTTCTCGACAGGAGGATATTAAGGGCTGTTCTCTGGATGATCATCATCGACGCTATCATCGCCCACGTCCCGACAATCGTCTTCATCTACGGCGCCAACATCGCCGGTAAATGGACCAACGCATACTCCGCCTACGAAAAAGTCCAGGTCACAATCTTCTTCATTCAAGAATGCATCATATCCGCCCTTTACATCTCCGAAACCATGAAGACTATTAAACTCCAACGCGAACTACGCAACACCAAGTCATCCCAAAGACTGCTCAAACATCTCATTTTCATCAACATTCTCATCATCGCGTTCGATATTACGATCCTGGGGTTGGAGTATGCGAGTTATTACGATGTGCAGACGACGTACAAGGCCATGGTGTACGCGGCCAAGTTGAAGCTCGAATTCAGCATTCTGAACAAACTGGTGGAGGCGACGACTGCGCAGAAGGAATTGAGTGGGAGCAGCCATTTATCGACTACAGGCGCCAATGCGATCGGCTTTCCTCTCGAAGTCGACGACGACGATGGAATTCGTGAGAGGAGACGACCGGGTTTGACATACCGCGCCTCAATACGTGGCGGGCAAGATGCACGATCATCAAGTTCCGCCGAGATCAGGGCTCCACCGAGTATACATAATGGTGTGTTTTTGACTAGAGAGGTTGAAGTCAAGACAGAAGAGAGGATGGAGGGTGATTGTGAGAGTATGCTCGAGCTACGAGAGTGGACTGCTTCGGGAGGTGATGGGTCGTCGACGGGTGTGATTCCCATGGAGGATATTGAGCAGGCGTTGAAGTCTTGTTCACAGGTTCATCTTGCACCGGAGACGTGGCCGCATGATGAGAAGTAAAATAAGCGATTTATTTTGTATATATATATAGCTCGTATATAATTTGCATATAGTTCGAAAGCTCGAAATGGCTATGTACGATTTATGGTTCATGGACTACAGGTCTCTTCTTCGTGACCTGGTTAGCGCTCTTGGATCCCAGTCTGGGTTGACTTCGTCGAGTAGACCGAGCTTCTTCAATGGGTCGGCTCCGAGGATCTTGTCGAGAGCGACTAGCTTGAAGCTCGCGTCGGGGCTTGTGGTGCCGTCTGGGAGCTGGTTGGTGTCATCGTGGACTGCCAGGATGCCGTATGGGTAATCTGGTCCAAGGGCAGTACCCACAGCGGCGAGACCATCGGTGTTGGTCACAGCATCAATCTGTCCATCGGCCGACTTGGTGATTGTGAAAGTCGTGACGTACTCATGCGGGTTCGCGCGGCGGTAGATGTTGTAAGCGCTCACACCTTGGCATGACACGATGATGAAGCCTTCCTCTGCTGTGTGTCCGTTGACGAGGGTCACGCCCTCAACATCACCGTAGAGCTTTCCATCTCCGACTTCGGCAATGAGCACACGCTCCTCATCGTCGGAGTCAGGCTCGGCACCATAGCGCCACAGTGCAGATGGCTCTTCGCCCAGGAAAAGCCATCCGTTCTCATCGTCGACTACACAGCCTTCGACTTGTCCACCATTACCGCCCTGGAAGTCGCGAACGAGGGCTGTCTCCAAGGCGCCGTTCTTTGCGGTCAATTCGTACTGGAGGTAGCGAGCAGACTTCTCGTTGACGAAGAGGTACTGCTTGCCGCTCTTGGGTGAGCGGTATACACATGAACCGTAGACGGTGTAGTCGTCAACTGTCGGTTGGCTGCCACCGGGAATCTCGGTCAAAGTGCCGTTCGGAAGCATCTCAAAGAGGCTGCAGATGTCATTGTCAGTTCAAATCTCGCGATGAGAGGACCTTTCGACTTACCAGAGCGTATCGTCCTTGCGACATGCTGCAAACGCAAGATCGACCTTGCGATCACCCATATCAAATTCATAGATCATATCCACATTATTCGGCTGAGGAGCATCAAGGTGCTGCACAAGCTTGCCCTTGAGATCGAACACACCCAGACCGGCGCCAATCTCAGACTTGACAGTGGTGATGACACGCGACAGCTCCTCAGGCTTATACTCGGAAATCCAAATCGCCGGGTCATCACCATCGCCGCCGTTGGCCTCGGTTTCGTAGGAGGGCTCTACGAGAAGGAATGAACAGTAAATACCACCCCAGCCTTTCTCACACTCGCAGACATTTGCGCCGATGCATTTTCCGTTGCCGTTGCAGTCATTGCGACAGGTGAACTGTTTGCAGCTTGGGCCGGTGAAGCCTGCGAAGCAGTCACAAGAGGCTGTCTTGTCTTTCAGGCAGTAGCCGTTGTTTCCACAGGTTTCGCAGATGGGCGATCGCTTGGTGCAGCCTTTCTTGGCTCCGGGGTTGTATTTTGTGTTGGACTCGATGCTCAAATCGTCGAAGACGCCTCCCAGAGAAGCAACGCCGTAGCCCTCGCGCTCATCGGTCTCAATGCCAAAGGTAAGTGCACCTTCGCTGAAGCCATCGATTGAAGATTGGAGAATGCTCAGACCGAAGACCTCAATATCATCGTGCCCACTGAGTTTGATCGTCCCTTGAAGCGCGCCATCAATGTCAGCGGAAGCTTCGTAGATGGCGAGGGTGTCCGTCTGCGCGGCGATCAACAGGTCTTTGTGTCCCTTGGCCGAGTGGTAAACAGCGACACCGGTTAAGTCATGCAAGACTTCCCCGGAGATAGAAAGCTCGGGCGTGGCAGTGGACTCCTTGAGGGCAAAGACGTGCATCTCAGTAGTGTCCTCCGCGTGGAGGAACATCAAAGACTCCGCCTCGGAGACTGCGCAGCCAGCAGGCTCAAAGGGCAGCTCGATTGTTTGAATCTACCGTTGTCAGCGATTCACGACCATGCAACTGAGTCGGACTGTTCTCACCTCGAGAATCTCAAAGTCATCGCCTTTAGGTCGAATCAGAAACTGAACAGCCTTGCCCTTTCCAAAGATGTAGAAGTACTGGTTCCGACTCTTGCTCTTCCATGAGCACATTGCTGACCAGTCGCCAAGCAACGTGAACTCTTCATCGACCTTCTTGAAGCTTGGCAGCTCATACACTCGGATGATCGAATCTGGCGCGGCGATTGTGATGGCGAGATCTTTGCCGCCGACATTGTGCGCGACGGTGACGACCTTTGTTCGCCCAATTGGCAGGGACTTCACCTCAGGAAGAGGTGTCTCGGTGTCGAAGTTGTAGACGCGCAGACCACCATTTTCAGCTCCGCCATCGTTGCCGATCAGCAATGGGTTGCTTTCTGAGTAGTATACTGCAGTCCAATCTGACTCAACCGTATCTGTGAAGGCCGTGACATTGAGGGTCGCCTCAGGAGCAGCTCGAACGGTCGTGGGATAGAGCTGCAGCGCGACAGCGACTAAACCGACACCAAAAGCCGTAGCGAGAACCATGATTGACGAGAAGCTCACACGCCAATTTCGACCTGTCGAGGAAACCTGGGAAGAATTGCCTGCAAGTTGAGGCCGATCACGACCTCTTAAGTCCCTCGCATTTTGGTCCCTGGTCCCTTCCTCCCACCTTATTTCATCCACCACCATCTCCTCGACCCCGGCCTCGGTACATAACCGATAATGGTTATAGTGTCGGCCCTGCGCTTGGCTGCAGAGTCATACAGCGTTGCAGCGCGAGTAGCTTAGCCAGGGAAATGGCTGGAAATGGCACGTTGTGTCGATCGCTGTGGGAGCTGCCGCGGCGCGTGGTTGAGATGAGACACTTCATTGGTCGGTTGTAACCCTAACCTGATCGAGCAAATGTCTGGGAGATGAGTCCAGACCTTCAGGCACGTGCTCTTATGGTGTATATGCCTCAATAATGGGATGCAAGGTTGTGGTAAATATGCATATCTGATCCGTGTTAGGCAGGTCGGCGGACGTGTGCCTGCGAAGGTGGTCTTGGTGGTTTAAGCGGATGTTTAAGCTTATGTCGACCGAGGTGAGGAGTAGATCGAATGGAGGACGACAAATGAACGCACGCCAACCCCGAATGGCAAAGTAAAGATCTTATGAAAGAAATCCCTCGCAACTCAGACCACTGGGTTTTGAATGCTAGATTAGGATTGCGTGGTGGGAGATCCAGGTCTACGCCTTGGCTCGCTTCATGTCCTCCTCCCAATCCTCTTTCATCCTCGCCGCAAACTCATCGTCAACCAAAACCTTCCACCCAACTCTTGCCATACCCTTGCTCCAATCCATGTTCCGATCAAACGACTTCTCAAGCCCCGCCGCTTTCGTGAATCCCTCGGTGTGGTTGCCCTGGCCGACTTCCGTGTCGATACCGAACGAGCCGTGGAAGCCAGGACACTCGTACGTCACATTGCCCATGTCTGTGGATCCGGCGAGGAAGTCTGCTGGGTCGTCGAAAGATACTTCGTGACCGTATGTGTCCATTGTTGAACAGAATTCCTTGCAGATGACGCTCGAGGAGCGGACGTCGGCGTAGGAATTGATGGGCTCGTATTTGACTGTGCAGCCAGTGGCGAGGGCAGCAGCGTCCCAGCACTTCTTTACTCGTTGCCAAAGACGCTCAGCGGATGCGAGACTGTCACTACGAACTATCGAGTAGGTCAGCACCTATTTCCACACATGGGGACGCCATGGATCTTTCACGTACCATAGTAGTCAAGACTTGTCTCGTGGGGAATAATATTTGGGCGATCTCCAGCACGGCTGAAGATACCGTGCATGCGTTCTGCCGGACGAATCTGCTGACGAAGGGCAGATACCGCGACATAGCCAATGCACAAAGCGTCCAATGCATTCTTGCCGCTCCAAGGCTCCATAGCTGCATGCGCAGGCTCACCGCTGAAGTAGATGCGCCACTTGATGTTCGCCAACATCTTCACAGCAGCAACACCTTGGCACTTGCCTTTCAGCAAATATTGAGGACCGGGATGTGTCATCAGACACGCTGCCGCGTCCTTGTACAGGCCGCCCTTGATCAGAGGCAACTTGCCACCACCGCCCTCCTCAGCTGGTGTTCCAACCAATCGCACCCTACCTGACTTCCCTGATTTCTTCAACGCATCTGCGACGCCTAGGAAGCTCGCGAGACCAGCGCTGGCAATGAGGTTGTGGCCGCAAGCATGACCGATGCCGGGCAACGCATCGTATTCGGAATTGAAGACAACCAGACGACCGCCTGAACCGTATTCTGCTGAGAAGGCGGTTGCGACACCGCAGATGTGGGGTTTGACCTCGAAGCCGAGTTTCGTGAGGAGGGAGACGAAGTTGTCGTGGGCTTGGTGTTCTTCGTAGGCAAGTTCGGGGTTCTCGTGGACCTGGAAGAGGGAGAAAAGTCAGTACAGCTTAACGGGTGGTGTTGTAGGTGAACGTACCAGGCGATTGATGCTGTTGATGTCATCACGTCGCTCTTCAATGGCGGCGTTGATGAAATCGTTCCATTCTTTCTGGTCGGCCATAGTGGCGGTTCCCTCGCGATCGTATGTTGTTGTTGAGACTGCAAAAGCGTCCAATTTCTCAAGTGAAGCTTCAAGTGTTGTCAAGCTGGAAGGAGAAATCAATCGCCATGTGTATAGCGGCAGATGGAGGATACCGGGGCATTGCGTAAATCGGAGAGTGGCCGCCGATGGTGGAGGAGGGGAAGAAAGTGGAATTTGGAGGGGCAAATGGCATTGACGTGATACGCGGGGCGACGACCCGGGGATTCGGCGGAAATACTGAAGTTTATCCCCAGTTGTGATGAATGGGCATTTGAGATCTTTGATAGAGCTTCATCAAAAGTGCGAAGAGTGCTGCGCGGTTGTGAAGCCTCTGTCGATTGCTGCCCTCGGCGTCAACATTTGGCAGGACTGGAGGCCAGGCAACTGCCGGCAAGTCCCACCTGACATCAACAATGCATCACGTCCCGCCTGCACCCTCAAACGCATCCATGTACTTGTCTGGTCGTCCATTAATATTATCTGGCTTTACTAATTTACTGTTACTTTCCGGGACTTAATAGTTAAAGCCGCCACCTCTGCCACTGAAGAAGCCCTCTGGGTCGGCCTCCGCCTGAAGAGCCTTGAACTCCTCGTAGCCACGGTAGCTACGCATCACGTCCTGATCCCAAGCAGCATCATTCATGAAGAAAGGCAGATAAAAGTTCTTGCCTGGAGCCCACTCAGTCATCTTCTCATCGAGCCACTTCACCAAATCACGCGTCACGCCTGCAAACACCTCGTCATCGGAAGGCAATTGCCAGCCACTGCACACCAGCTCGAGAACAATCCGATCAAGGTCATCGCCATCGAGACCCATGGCGTTTCCACCACGCTTCTTTGACTCAGCGGCGATGATGGCTGGGAGCGGCTGGAAGCCGATACCGCAACGACCAGTAGCACTGAGCGGGTTGAGAAGGACTGGCTTGAGGAGCGACTTCAGCTTCTCCATGATCTGGACTGACATGTCAGGCACGTTGGGCAGATGAGGGAGTGTATAAGTGCGAAATTGCTGTCGCGAATTGTCGATCGCAATTACGGCGCCATTGGCCTTCAGAAGAGACGAGTAAGACTGAGTCTTGGTCGCGTCAACATCAGGTTTGATGGCGAGGACCTTGGCCATTGGGCCCGTCTTCGGCTCCTCAGGACCATCGTAGAAGACGTACAAGACGAGAAGGTCGAGACCGAGGTCACCGCCTGGGGCGAAGTGCTGAGTGGCAGGGATGATGGCGGCCTTGGGGTCGTCCTTGTTCTCGGCTGTAAACTCGTATGCTGCCTTGAGGACCTCTTCGATTCGCTTGCCGGTGTAGGTCCTGCTACCGCCCCAGACTGGAGGACGAGGATAGGCGTGGACGACGAATTCGGTCACGATGCCTGTCAGATGGCCAGTCAGTAAGACGACTACAGCGATGACACAGACTGGGTTCATGTACCGAATTGCGAGCCACTTCCACGAAGAGCGACAGCAAGCTCAGGCTCCTCGGAAGCCTTGACGCGACGGACGGTACCATTGGCGGTGACCATCTCCCATTCGACAATGTTCTACACGACAATTAGTCTCCAACTGCTTCAATGCGACAGATCGAGAATGCAACTCACATCTGAAGCCATGCCATACTGAGATGACAGGAAGGACAGACCGCCCTGCAACAATAGTCCACCAACGCCGACCACGCCTTAAAGTCTCGTCAGATCACATCATCACGGCAGCGACTTTGCCTCCATGTATAGGGAGGGCCCAACTCACCAAGACGACCTCCAAGCATCGTCACACCCTGTTCGTCAAGAGCACCGATGACATCGTTCCACTCGCCGCCAGGCTTGACATGCGCGTAGCCTGTCTCAGCATCATACGTTGCACCTTTCATAGCGGCAGTGGAGATCAGGACACCATCCTTGGCTGTAGCATGACCCGGGTTAGGACTGTGGCCACCGCTCTTGACGGCGAACCTCACATCCGGATACTGGTTCAGGATCTGGACGACAGTCGCAACCTCATCGGCATTTTGGGGTAAGATCATGCATGCAGGCTTGAGGCTTTGGAGAGCGACCGACCAGTAGTCAAGCATTTCCGAAGTATACTTGACGGACAGACGGCCAGGTGTTCGGTCATTGGGAAGAGCTGCAGCGATATCATCGCAAGCCTTCTTTGTTGAGCTGGTTGGTGCGGAGTGTGCACCGACAGCGAGAAGTGCCGCCAGGCAGATGTTCTTGAGCATCATGGTGAGTATTTGGAAAGGTGATGGGAAGGAATTAAGCGAAAGAATGACTATGCCACGAGAAAAGGGCTCGGGCTGAGTGGAAAAGAGAGGAAGCGGAATGATACTGGATATCTCAGCATCGCTTACGATCCTGGAAGCAAGGGCTCAGCGACTGTTTATACTCGCGACCTCAACTCCTCGACTCTCGCAAGCAAGGATGGCCAGCCGGAGTCAATCGAGAAAAGGCGAGCTATGTCATCGTATCCGGATCCATGTCCTCGACTCTGGCTCCCTACATCTCAGGGCTAATTACAACCTTCTATCCCACCGCTGTCATAGTGCACAGAAGCCGGCGCTAGGCTCGTTGTACTAACAAAAACACAGTTTAGTCGCCGTTCGACGTGGGTCAGGGGTCTGTCATCTCGCCCCTTGCTTTGCCATGTCTAACTTGGCGAACGCGCGCGCGCAGGCTCTTTCCCAAAGCGATGTGCTCGTCTGTGATGATTGCGGCAGTCGAGCATCGTGATTGTGCAATCTATTTACGCCCATGCGACGCGGAGAAACAAGCCTCTCGATAGTAGGCGCCACATCTTCCTGAAGGAGCTTGATCGCGTCTCTTTTGGGCGGCAGACGTACGCCTCTGACGACGATGTGGTTTTAAGCCGTCGAATAGGTACTGTACGTGGAGACGGGCTGAGATGCGATGGCAGCCTTGAGGTTACATTCGTCTCGTGCCGTCCTGTATGTCAATCCGGCCGCTTCGGCTGCGGGTACCGGGGTCTGGGCGCACGCTGGACCGTGGGTGAGTTGTCGTCGACTATGGCGCAGGTACGGCCGACTGTTTCGATTTCATTTCATCCTCACCGCTTTAGGATGTTTCGATTGTTCGTATACGGTGGGAAAGTTCTTAATGAGGATATCTCTTCGTGGTCTATCGTTTTCGGAAACACGCTGCAGGATCAGTGCGCAGCTGTTCAGCTCAGTCCAGCTCCTCGCCTAAGGTGGATTAACGTGGTGGTCAATGCAGCCAAGGGGGCTTCGCCAATCCGAATACTACCAACCCCACAGTACATGCAATGCGGATTTTACTTTCCCGGGACTTGCATCACCTCGCCTCGAGAGTTGAAGGTGAGACATTGAAGCACGACACTCGCAAGGTGTGACTGCATTTGCCGAGCTGGCTCGCGCGCTTGGGAAGGTAGGTTGATATATTTTCCCCAGCTCATGCAGGCCCAGCGACAGGGGTTAGCGTTCAGCCCGTTCCGTTCTTGGGTTGCAACATTCGCGCCTATGTCTTATTACGGACAAGCCAGCCAAGATGCGCGCTGAATGAAGAATCTCTTGTTTCGGACACTTTTGGTGAAAGCCAAGGGCTTGCATGGGCGGGGTGGGCATGAACTGTGCTGGATCTGGTCGTTCACCTGAGGGACACGAAGCTGGGTCGGAGCTGAAGCGCCGCCACACGGACCATGGTATGAGCCTGGGTCATTTATCGCTGTGATGATTGGACGAGTAATGGCATTGTGCTGTTTCCTGGAGGGTGGTTCATATCGAAGTCATCACGGAATGAAGCATGCTGTCGTCATGAAAAGGAATGGTTCATGAGAAGGACTTTGTGCCACGTTTTGCGATCGCGGGACAAAGGAACTGCCGAAAGAAACCTTTTCCCCGGCAAGTTCGGGACTGTAGACTTATTCTGCCAGAGCTAATTGAGAGGTGAGCAATTAGGTCAGCTCTAACATCTTGGCTGTAAGCCCTAGGTTGGTTCGCTCATTGAGGGCATATTGAGATGGACAGGGGACACAAAGAGAGTATTGCTATGGAACGCTGGACGAACAAAGGACTCGAATTCGCGAATTCGAAGAGGAAAGAAGTATGCGTAGTCTTCCCTGCGACCTTTTTGATTCACACAACGGGCGCGCTGGACGAATTTGGCTTGCACGTATCGCGAATCCATTCGTGTGACAGGGCTCGTGTTCGGATCCCGACAATAAGGATCCGCAGTACAGGAATCGCTCCACTGACACTGGTCGATCTCAGCGATCGCAATTGAGATGATGACTGGCCAATTTACGTTCTGATAGGGAATCTAGGCAGCATCAAACTCGGTCCATGTTCGGGGAGATTTGATGACGACGGGTGGACTGTCATTGACAGGCATAAGTTTTGCGACATGGGATGGCGGCTTGGCGTTGTTTTGTGGTGGCTTTTGATCGACGAGACCTTGTGTATATGTGACTCTTTTATATGTCCATTTCGCGCTTATGATCACGACTTTACAACTTTGAGAATGGATGTACATGCATGATGTATTGTCTTGTCAATGGCCATGTTTGGTTTGAGAAATCTTTTTAGGTTGCGATCGCACCCTAACGACAATACTTCAGGAGCCTAAATCAAGTCATCACTAGGCAGGAATTCGGGATATGAACAGGGCTATTCTTACTATTTACACGAGAGCGCGAAAGATTTATTCACCTACAACTGTGAAGGGGCCACCAAGTGCAGGCCTTCTTACTCATGGCTCACTCAAAACCTCGCCCTTGAACTTACGTAGAAACCGTGGCCACCGATCCAAGCACCCGATCAACTTCTGCCAATCACAAGAAGGAAGCGCGAGAGATCTGCAAGTATTCCAAAGCCTAGAACCGTAGATCAAGACAGACCAAGCACTATCACCCTCCCAGAGCATCAAGTTCAATCTCAGGCTCCCGTGCAATGAACAGCATCCGAGACTCCGGGTCGGATTGCCTCATCGACCCCGCACTGCGACTTTTCGGCACATATCCTTCAGGTAACTTGAAGTCATACTTGATGATTATGTGGCAAAGCATAATCTTAAGCTCATTGGATGCGAAGAAGCGTCCGGGACATGCATGCTTGCCGTGCCCGAAGCCAAGATGAGAGGCGCCGGTACTGACGAGGTGTGCCTGGTTTTGCTTTCCTTCTTGGTCGCGCATATGTGCGAATCGATAGGGATCGAAGGTTTCTGGATCTTCGAAAGCTGAGGGGTCGATCATGCCGGAAGTGCTGACGGTGGTTCTCTCGCCCTTGTGTAGAACAGAGCCGTCGGGAAGTGAAACATCTGCGGTGACGACTCTGATCATACGAACTGCGCGTGGATTAGCTCACATTGATCTGTAGTGTGTATTTGATTGTAGAAGAAATTACCAGGAGGTTGGCCTAGTCGTTGACTCTCTTTAAGAACCGAGTCCAGCAGCTTTAGGTTGTACAGACTGGTCTTCTTCCATCCGTCAGCTTGCAGAACGTCGACTATCTCTTTTCGAAGGTCCTTGACAAGTTCCTGATCTTGTGCAAGGCGCAGTATAGTCTCGTTGGCGAGATCACTGGTCGTGTGGATGGCAGCAGTCGAAAGGATCATCTGACACATGGCTGGATCATACGGACGACCGCCAGCCTCTTCCTCAAACCAGTCGATAGCGTCGGTGTGTGCCGGATGGTACTTGCCCTGACTGGCAAGTTGGCGTCGCTCTTGAATGACCGCACCGACGATTCCTCGTGAGCGATCGATCATTCCCAGCAGACTCCTGCATTGTGGGAGATGTAGCTGGGCAATGCCGCGAAGCCACTTCGGATACAGACGCAGCTCTTCTGCGGCTCGAAAGGCCGTGACAGTGTACGACTTTGTGACTTCAAGCCACGCATCGTTCCGGCAGAGTTTGTCCCCAAGGAACACGCGGGAAGAAATGCGAGCGACAATGTCCAGCAAGGTTGGCTTCAGAGGAAACTCCTGCCAATCTAAGCACGAAGCTATTCAGAAAATGCTGCATTTATGCAGGGACACTGATAGAGGTCGCGCACTCACCAGAAGGACTTCCGTAGTTCAGTTCAACCGCAAATTTGGTCTCATCAGAGAGAGGTTTCGTCACCTTGCCTAGAACAAGTATTAGCAAGAGCTCTCTGTTATTTGAGCACGATTCTTGACCTCACTCAAATATTTCGTCAACTGCTTCCTCGCAACAGCTTGTAAAAGCTCATCATCCGAAGTGCCAGAAGCAAAAGGCTTAAAAGGTGCATAATCGGCGTGGAAGTCGGTATGAATAGCTTTCATGAAGTGCAGATTCGGCTCGTTACGAATCTCATGTGCCCAACTAGGTGGGAGCACTGTGATCTCCCCGCTCTCAGTCAGGACTTTGAATGGATTACCAGAGAATTGCTCGACGCCTTTGTTGAAGATTGAGGGGCCTTTGCTGATGTATTCTTGTCTGCGGGCCTTGCCGAAGAGCTCCAGACCTTTGGATGGGTTGACGAGTGGGAAATTGTTCGAGTTAAAGGTCTTCGCTTTGACAAGGTAGGTCGTGACTGCCGCGATGAAGAGGATAATGCCAATGGCCTGACACTGGTCCGCAGTGGATTTGAACTCCCATGACGCTGGCTTTGGCAGAGACGAGGCCCATGCTTCAGACCCCATATTGAAAGATTGATATTTGCAGGCGATAGTTGGGAACTCGCGTTAGACGTTGAACATTTACCACTGCTTCAGGCTTTTATAGATGCCAGATATCCGCGTACTCCATCTATGCCTCGCATAGTTTGCTGTGATCGTACTACGTTAGACGATGCTGAGACAAACCGGGAATCGGAGTCCGTGAACCCCGTTCAGACGTCACCCCTCTCGGCATTTGGACGGGGAATATTTTAGTGATGCAAGCGATCGGCGGCAACATTCTCGTAAATGAAGGTACGCCGTACCCGAATCTCCACATGTACGCCACCTGCGCTGCGACGTCGTTTACGCGGATAGCTCCCAGCGAAAGACCCTCATATACCCTTGTGACCATATACATCAAACCATGACCAGATTCACAGTCTCAACCTTCTGTGATAATGAAGCAGTGAATATTTATACAACCCATCCGTAGCGGTGGTCAATTACACAGAGTTGAGAGAAGACTTAAGGGTTTATGAAATGAGCTTAAACGAAGCTAGCAGAGCTCGCGGTTGACGAGTCGCGCCACACTAAAATTGAGCATTGATCAGGATTCCACTATCATGCAAAGTGACGACAGTATCCTCTACAACCTGATAAGATGTTACCTATATACGTCTCACCGTCAAATAAGGTTTAAGACCGGGACGGGAAGGAACTAACTATGGACTCTCGGACTCTCGGACTATCGGGTTCTTAGAATCTTCCCGTGCCCCGTGTTTATGTTTGGTGCAGTAGTATACTTAATGTATTAAAAGCCGAATGCCGTTTTGGCGTGGCAGTTTGCGCATGTCTATACCTAAAACATTGACATGCAACGGCTTCTAGAAATAGATGCGACTACAGGTGCCGGAGCTAATACCTAGATAGGTCATTGTGTAGGCATTAAAGTTTAATAAAGCCAGTGATTAGCTACTAAGAGTTAAATATTTCTGAAGTTCGCACGTATACGAATGGTTGCTCGTTCCGAAGGCTATCGATCTGTACATCTTTACGGCACCTTGCCTGACTCCCGATCTAGTAAGAGTCTTGCTAGGTAGTACTAATCAATGACGTGTCTACCAATGTGAGCTATATAAGTCCGTCCAGAGGACCAACATCCGCAAAGGGAGTAAGGTGTTGACCCGGCTTGCTCTCTTTTATCTGAACGAGCTCATTCAAGTTACTCGCAGGAACTGTGGTATGAATATGCATAGCTGGTGAAGCGTCATTACCAGCCTAGTGATGGTTGTGGCTTCAACTACTTATCAGGCCAGACAGATGTTTATGTAGACGGTCAATTTGCGGCAGCAATACCTGCTTCGCTATTGCAACTATGTTAAGTAGAAATGACCTGTGATGTGTTCGTTAGCAGAACTTCGTAATGTAACACTTGCCGGAGAGGGGTCGTTGGAGGTCCGTGTAGAAGGCACAGCTTTGCCCCCGGTTGCAGATGTGACATCCCTACTACATAACAGCCAATCTTTCAACCTTTCTTCCCTCTCTCACCCAATTGAAGGGGCCCATGTCAGTCCAAACACCGTACCTTGCCGCCGTTGCAACATCATGAACGTTGTAGAGCAGGAGAGCAGCATGAGATTTCGTGATGAGCGGCGAAATGGCGACCTTGAAAGTCCCAGCAAAATGAAGCGGCTGTCTGCCTTGCTGGTGCAGCGAAGCATCGACGGCCTTTATGAATGGCGCCGAGCCTGTTTTTCGATCCACCACTGAGCGCATCAACTCATCATCTACCATCAGGCACATGCTGGTCCTTATTCCTGGCTCGGGTTCATGTGGCCAATCCCTAGCGTCGTCGTCCTGTTCGTCCTCATTGGAGTCTAGCTTATTAAGACAAAGCTTATATGCGTACGAGACGCTTTCGAGACCTTGATTAGCGATGCTCGTCGGAAACGAAATAAATTACGATGTTGTCGTCTAGTTATGCGATCCAAAAGTCACAAATATTTACAATAGTGGGATAGTAAGAGGCCCTCCTGTAGTTTGGATAGAATCGTGCTACTTACAATTAATAAAATATTCCTAGTGTGTTCTTACACAGATACTCAATCCTGATACTAAAAAGAGCTATGATTAAGCATAAACCTCCAAGGTACCCAGTTCCATCAGCCCGGTCAATGGTCAAAGTGAGATGTGGCTAATAATCCGACGCAGCACAACTGATAACAACGCAAAAATAGATTTTTCGAGTTGCACTTCATAGCTATCCAAATGAAGAACATATGCAAAATAAAGAGTGCCTTCTACTTCGTTAGTAGTCAGTGATATAAGGAACTCACACACTCGTTAGTAGTAGGAAATTCTTGAGCTCTGAACAAAACAACTTCATTTCGCTCCTTATGTTGAAGACTTTATTGAAGCCCAAACGCTGGGAACAAGACTTTATTGAAGCCCAAACGCTGGGAACAAGAGGCTTTGCAAGGGCTAGTACCATTATCAATCACTGAAATACAACAGTACATAGAGTCACTTGCTTGCCACTCGCAACCCCACAAATCGCAAACGACGGGTAATCTAAAGTTCGTCTCAACGAATAATGAAAGTATAAACGCACCAGTTGGAGAAATAAGTATTAGACCGGCTTGGGCACAGCTGGTCCCTAAGTGGTGGAAAATATCTTGTCTTGATTTGGATGTCAAGGTAGCATCGGGCGAGTCCCGTTTGGGTAGCGAGCGGAGTTACGAACTTGGCAGTATGTCCGTGTCGTGTCCCAGAGAGTATACTAGGTGGAAACCGCTTTAAACACGACTCCTGGCTGTATAAATATATCTGTATTGCCTTGCACACTCACCTAGCTTAACTAGATCTGACAATATCCATTTCGCTATCTACGCACCTTTTATAACTCTTATACGGAGCCATACTCGATCTGCTACAAATATGATTCTGTTTTCGTTTCTAGCCTCAGTGCTTTATATCTGTGGAGCAACAGCAGCGCCAACCGTCTACTTCTGCGGCGATAGTACCATGGCTGTAAATGGTGCCAACGACGGTGTGACTGATGGTTGGGGTAACTACATCAGTCAATTTTTAACAATCCCCGCCGTCAACAAGGCTATTGGTGGTCGTTCGGCGAGGTCTTACACGAAAGAGGGCCGATTCCAGGCTGTTGCGGATCTCGTTCGGCCCGGAGACATCGTGGTTATTGAGTTTGGTCACAACGACGGCGGATCCCCACAGTCTAACGACAACGGGCGTTCTGACTGCCCGGGGGCGGGTACGGAGACTTGCATTTCCGACAAGACAGGCGAGACCGTCTATACTTTTGTCTTTTATGTTATTCAAGCATCCAAGCTGTTCCTATCAAAAGGAGCGAGCGTCATTCTCAGCTCTCAAACGCCAAACAATCAGTGGGAAACAGGCACCTATCAAGGTGCACCTAGCCGATTTGTTGGGTATCAGAAGACGGCTGCCAACGCTATCGGCAATCCTTCTGTCACTTTTGTCGACAACTTCCAGGCGGTCAGCAACCTGTACCGGCAACTTGGCGCCAACGCTGTCAATGCGTTCTATCCGAAGGATCACACTCACACCAGCCCCGCAGGGGCCAAAGCAATAGCGCAAGCCTTCTCGCAAGCTATTGCTCAAGGAATGAATGGAACGACTAGTTTGTCGCCGTATATCAAGTGATGCAATAGGGCAGATTCTTAGTTAGCTGTGGTAAATAGCACATTCACATTCGCTTAAAGACGCTTGGGAAAGGGGAAGAGCAAAGGGAGAATTAACAGCTACTGAGTCGTCTCGGGGCTCCTTGCTGTCATTTTAGCCATTACTGTATGTTTGTTTCTTAGTCGCGGGGGAAATCGTAAAGCGTCAGGTTTGGCTAGCTTTGCTAAATCATGGTTTCAAGACGTTGCTGAATGCTGGACAGAGTCTATGATTTGGCTGTTAAAATATTGCTTATACCAATAACCAGCCAATGTCTCCTCTTTATAAAACGATAGTCAAGACAGAGGAGAGAGTGTGTCGATCATGTCCACGGGTTTGCAGCGCCCTTATAAAGTTATTGGCGGTGCGGCGGGTCATATTTGGGCTTAGGAGGAAGCGGCCTTATTCCTGTTTCTAGATCGACGGTACGCACTCTCAAAATGTGGTACCAAAAACTGGCACATCACTGAAAACTCGAAGGCGGGCCCGGAGGAAGGCGATACCTCAATCGTGTTTCCGTCATCCGCTATTCTAGCAGATACTGCCGCGTGAAGGTCAGTAGCATACTGAACTGCTTCTCACCTCTGTTCCTTTCTACAAGCTTTCGGAGCATTTACTGATGAGCCAAAGCTGGCAAAAGCCTCAATTATTTTAGCGTTATTTCCTAGCCATAGAGTTTGATTATAGCCCGTCTTATTTATTAAGTACGATTTAGTATTCCGCATATTTAGGTTGTTCTTAAAAATTTTGCTAGTATTCAGCTTCTACTTAATTTCAGCGTCCTCTTTTATTTCCGTCCCCTGTGTAGCCTCAGTAAAACGTATATCTTTGTTTCGACACGCGCCTGATAGATCCACATCCTCAGCTCTCCCGAGGACACCACACTCTCATACCGCCTTCTCCTCCTCGGTTGGCTCGAGCATAGAAGGGTATGAAGACCAGATCTCGCTCCTCGCTTGCCTCCCAAGGCTTGTTCTTGTACAAAGGTGTCGCGTCGGTTTTTAACTCGCAGCCCCTTGCGATGACAGGCAATATTGAGTGGTCCTGAATCATGATTGGACTCCCGTCCTTGACAGGTTTCGCTGATACTGTTACGGTATCAATATCGACATTATTGTCAACATCCTCTACGCAGTAGATCAGTGGACCTCGCG
Source organism: Sarocladiaceae sp. CBMAI 1973 (assembly GCA_021347865.1). Lineage (NCBI taxonomy): Eukaryota > Fungi > Ascomycota > Sordariomycetes > Hypocreales > Sarocladiaceae > Sarocladiaceae sp. CBMAI 1973. Next base: position 97,062 of record WNLN01000025.1, read on the forward strand.
CCACGCAGATGTCGTTCTTTCCCGTTTTAGGATGTGGATAGATCTTCTGCGCCTCTATTTCGAAGTTGATCTTCACACTCCCGTCTGTAGTCTCGGGAACATATAGGTAACCATCTTTCATGTCGATGTTGTTGATACTGGTTGTGTATCCTTTAGCCCAACTAGGAACGCGAAGGGCAAGGGCAACTTTCCCAGACCACGAGATCTCAACAGCCCCAGACCAAGGGACGTCAGACTTCATCGTGACAACGGAGTCTGTGCCAGGGACACGGAGTATGCTGGCAATATAGACATGAACAGCCACGCATCCATCATTAACGGACCAGATGATCGGACCAAGGTTTCCCAGCAGCTTGGCAACGTTTGGAGGGCAGCACGCGACTTCAAACCACCTACTCCGGACCTTTGGGTGGCCCGTAAAGGTCCGCAGCGGGTTCTCGTAGTAGAATGACTGGCCCTCGAGACCAACAGCGCCGAGAAAGCCGTTGTAAAGCCCGAGTTCCATAACATCGGCATACTCGGACTTGAGATCCACACGGAGCATACGCTGGCACCATAAAATGAGACCAAAGGTCGCGCATGTCTCAGCATAACAGATGCCGCCCTCCTCCGTGTCGCCGAGGACGTAGGGATGGCCGAAGCCCTCCCACTGCTTCACAGAGCCGAGGCCACCGGTGACGTAAATCTTCTTGTCGACCATGTCCCGCCATAGCCTGTCGAGGGCTGATTTGATTCTCTGGTCCCCTGTCAGGCGGTACAAGTCTGTTGCTGCTGTCATGAGGTACATGGCACGCACACTATGCCCTTTGATCTCAGCGGCATCTAGTAGTCTGCACTCGGCCTGATGATACGCATAGTCTCTAGGCCGTCTATATGTCGGCCTCATCTCGAAACTGTTGTAATCGGATGGGTCCGTGCCTCGCGCCCAAGCCTCCTTGTCGAAATAGATCTCGCCCTTTGCATCCCTCGTGCCGCGCTCCAGGAGGAAATAGGTGGCGAGTTTGAGCAGCAAGGATTCCTTGGTGAGCTCATAGAGTCTCAGAAGGCCAATCTCAATCTCCTCGTGGCCGGGGTAGCCTCGCTTCTTGCCGGGCTCCGACCCAAAGACGGAGTCAATGTGCTTCACCGCAGCCATGACCGGGCTGAGCAGGCGCCCGCTGCTGGTCAGCGTTTCATAGGCGACACAGGCTTCGATTAAGTGCCCGATGCAGTACAGTTCGTGATTGTCGCGAAGGTTGGTCCACCGCTCCTCGAGACCCCGGACAGTGTAGTAGGAATTAATATAGCCATCCGGGTGCTGAGCTGCGCGGATGTTGTCTACAGCTTCCTCAACAGCAGCCATCATCTCTTCGTCGGGATGCTGCATCAGGTAGTAGCAAGCGGCCTCCGTTGTCTTATACACATCGCTGTCCCAGAAGGGCTGTGTAAACGTTGTCAGCCGTTGTCGGCGCATAGTCGCGAATTCATGAACAGACATACATGAGGGGCTGGAACATGACCCTTTTTCCACTTCAGACAGTCCCAATGACCAGACTCTTTTTGAGCCTTGATCAGGGCAGGGATGGTTTTGGTCCTCGCATTGTTCCGAACGTGGGACCAGAAGGGCGAGGTGATGTCGACACTGCGCGTTGGGACTTCCATTGCGTCTGTTTGGGTTGTATTGTCCAATGACCAGGTGTATTACCAAGATGCTTCGTCCGAGGAATATCTGCACTCCTAGTTGAACTTATACACAACGTCGCACTTCCTCAAAGTGTCTGCCATAAGCCTCTAGTTCTTGCAGCTAAGACGATCTCTTCAGGTAGGGTTGCACAAGGCTAAATACTAGAAAGAAAGACAGCCAAGGGATTGCTAGAGGCGGAAAACTTCACTTGTCCACGGTGATTGATGTGCCTACTGCTACTTAGGATTGTCGGTGTCTGTCTAGAGCCTTGCGACTATCAGGGTGATGATCCTGCCCACAGGGACATACATTTCCTCGACGTTTCGGATGCGACAAGCTACGGGGAGCTGCCGCTGCGATTCTCTCCGTCTTACCTCCGTGACTATTGCTTAACGCGCAGCATTTCTGATGAATGAATGGTGCGCTTCTATCTATCCATCTCCTCTCCACTCGCGAAGGGGCACTAAAATTCAGCCCCAGCACCTGTCATCGGATATCGTCCGGGTGCAACACTTTGCGATGGCTTGTTTTGTTGCCTCACCCACGGGGAACTGGTCCAAATGTGGTTACCCTCTGCACCCCGTCAGCCTTTGTGATTGGAGCCCGCTCTTGTATCGAGATGATCTTCAGCAGGGCTGACAGGAGGCTCGGGTTACAGTATCTGCCAATTTGTCAACTCTACGGGCGCTTCGGTTGTTCTATTGCCGAATTCCAGATTCCTCTCATGGAACGCGCATTTATATATCCCCTTGGCCCCGACGACCTTCTGGTAATTGCTTTGATTGGAACGCGTACTTCTGACTGACGATGCTAGTGTCCGCAATGAGTCTAGTTTCCCAGGTGTGCAGGGAGATCATTCCCATGTTTTCTTGGCGTCCATCGCCCCAGGTTTTAAGTCTGGGGTAACGAGCTCAACGAGGCGGGCGATCAAGGAATGCCTCTCCAGAATATTTAGTTCGATATCATCAGCTCATAAGTAGAGCCTACTGTCCATCACAAAATCAAACCTTGTCTGCGTTGGGCAAAGTCTACATCTTTGAGCACTTCAGCCGTGGCAAAGGCGTTGGGACTCCCAGGTCATCTGTGTTCCTGCATCTTACTCTACGTCTACATTCACGCACCAACGACATCTCACTATGGCTCCCTTAACTTCTATCGAGCTTCAAGGCAGCGACAAAACGTCTGCCCCCCAGACTGCCATGATCGAGCATTCTGCAGCTCCAGACACCAATGCAATCCAGGAGGCCAATGTCCTGTCAGTTGAATTGACCGACGCTCTCGTCAAGGATCGACCCTCCTACTGGTCAAAGTCGCAAGTGCAGTTGATGTTCTTCATGCTTTTTGCAACCCTAAGTACGTACTCTGCGACTTTGTCTTTATACAAGTGAAAGCAACAGAACCAAAGCTGACTTGAAGCTCCTTAGACGGCGTGATGGGCGGCTACGATGGCTCCGTCATGAGTTCCATCAACGCAATGGACCAGTTTCACGACCATTTCCATGTGGGCAAAGTCGGTCAGGGCATCGGACTGGTGACGGCCATCTACACCGCCGGTCAAATCATTGGAAGCTTCTTCACTGGCTTCGTACTCGATCAGTTCGGACGCAGAGGCGGCATGGTCGTCGGATCTGGATTCATCATCATCGGTTCCATCGTGCAGGCGACTGCCAACCCGATTGCTGCCTTTATTGCCGGGCGCCTCATAGTCGGTATTGGTGTTCCCATGTGCACAACCGCAGCACCGACGTATATCGTGGAAATGGCGTATCCAACGTGGCGCGGAACTGCTGGCGGCTTTTACAACGTGCTTGGATGGTATATCGGGTCTTTGAGTACGTCTCCTCCCCCTTCGCAGTATCGTGTCACTTTTCATTTACTAACTATTGCTGCCCTCCAGCCGCTAGCTGGAGCTGCTATGGCACAGCCAACATTGCCGGCAACTGGTCGTGGCGTATTCCCTACATCATCCAGGCATGCCCGGCCGCATTCATCGCTTGCACCGCATACCTCGTTCTTCCAGAGAGTCCACGTTGGCTCTGGGCTAAAGGTCAATCCGATAGGGCGCGTGCTATACTCATCAAGTACCACGGTGCAGGCAACGAAGAATCTGCTGTGGTCTCCCTGGAGTGTCAGGAAATCAAGCAGTCTGTTGAATATGCTGAAGAGGCTGACACAACCAAATGGTACAACTATAAGATCCTCGTGTCGACTAGGCCCAACCTGTACAGGATGTACATTTTGTTCCTGATCGTGGTCTTCTCCCAGTTTACCGGAGGTGCTGTCATCTCATACTACATGCCTAGCATCTTGGAGACAGTTGGTCTAACGGATTCGAAACAGCAGCTTCTCATGAACGCCCTCAACAATGTGTTCAGTTTCTGTGGCGGTCTTGTTGGAGCTGCTTTTGTTGACAAATGGGGTCGTCGCCCGCTGATGCTTTTTGGTATCTTCCTTTCCGGTCTTGTCTACATCCCCATCAATATCCTCGCTGGTCTCGCTGATGGCCACATCGGCCAGGCTTCCGGTTACGCCTTTATTGCTATGCTTTTTTGCTACGGGATCGTTACCTCATTCTGCATCACCCCTCTACAGGCGCTCTACCCAGCTGAGATCCTTTCAAATGACATCAGAGCCAAGGGCATTGCGGCTGATAAGTTTGTTGGAGCTATCGCGTCCTTTATTAACCTGTATGCGACGCCAATCGCTCTAAAAGATATTGGCTGGAGGGCTTATACGATCTTCCTTGTTCTTCACTTTGTACACTGGGTCATGATGTACTTTGTTACCGTTGAAACGAAGGGTCGCTCTCTGGAGGAGATTGAGGAGATCTTTAACGACCCTAAGCCTGTCAAGCGCAGCAAACAGTTTAACAAAATCATTGTTGCTGATGGAGTCGGTGTCAAGGTCACTGACGACGCCTAGGTGGAGTCACGATCAACAGGAAAGGCCTCTGCCATTCGATGGGCACATGCCAGCTAGGGGTCGATCTCACGAGCGCGACATTGATGGCGGGAACGAGCACGATGCAATGAGACTGGCTGCAACTTAGCATAGCCTTCGGCAGCTCAGCTAGTTCGGGTCAATTCTAGCTGTTTCACCAGCCTCGGTACTTTCTCAGGCGCCCCGTGAGTAGGCGGCCCAGAACTCTAAAACGCTTGCATCCTAGCTGTGCGGGATTGCAGACGACATGGGTTCGTAGCATGTTCAGATGCCTACGTGCTCCAGCCAGACATCCTTGCGTGCTGGTGGCTTAAGAAGCGGCTACCTGATCGTCTCAGAGACATCAGCTCCGAAAGCAAAAGCTCGCGTGTCGTCGATATTGTCCTAGCTGACGCTTTGAAGTGTGTTGACGAGAGATCCTGGCTTCGTGAGGTAACCAGTCGCCTGCCTATTGGCTCGCCTGTGCAAGAACTCGTCTGCTGAAGATCTTGGCCATTTACGCTCCCTGCGGGGGTCGGAGTATTTGAAGACAGCCAGCTCCTATATGCTTTTGAATTTCTCCAATTGGCTCGACTGTACTGTGGAAGGACTTTTGCGCACGAATAGACTCTGAACGTAGAAACTTTAGAAGCACGGGTCGGGTTCCTGGAAAGGGAGATAGTGCCGAACAGAGCACCGTCATGCTCGCTGGGAAAGAGTGACAATTTGCGCATGAACAAGCTTTCGCTCAATGACAGGGCGCGTCTAGGTGCGGTTGATGACGATCCTGACTTGTGGGGGATTGACATCAGGGTTGGACCGAGGATTTAGACGCGCCAACGAGAGGAGGGAATGCTGGCGCCAGAGTGTGGGGACCCCGGATTGATGGAGACGGTCGGCACAGATAGCCGAGTGCATGAGCTGGGGAATGATTCTTTTAGGAAATGCTCGACGGGAGATGAATCGATTTGAGAGTTCTTATTCGGCGGCTTATAGAGCGTGGCATTCAAATGCCGGTTCCCGCGAGACTGCCGATCATCTGTGGAGATGCTTCGTATGCATGCTCCGATCATGGCCCTTGGCGAGATGCGTGTAAGTATAAATAACACGATTGAAGTTGCACAATATCACACCTCTCAATCAGATCAACAGCTTCCTCGCTACATCACAACTTCTCTCTTCTACTCGGGACTACCATCTCATCAACACATCATGTCATCACGACCTACTAACTACGCCTACCTCCTGGCCCTTGCCACTCTCGCAAGTGCCGGCCCCTGCGACATCTACGCCTCGGGAGGAACAGCTTGCGTCGCAGCACACAGCACCACTCGTGCACTCTTCGACGACTTCGAAGACCCTCTCTACCAGGTGAAGCGTGCAGACGGCACCACAGCTGACATCTCCCCTGTCTCAGCTGGAGGTGTTGCTGATTCTGCCGCTCAAGACTCCTTCTGCGGTAGTCAAGATTGTGTCATCAGTATTATTTATGATCAGACTGGTACCGGGAATCATTTAACCCAAGCTCCTCCTGGCGGTGCTGCTAGTGGACCTGAAGAAGGTGGCTATGATTCGCTTGCCAGTGCGACAGCTGCGCCCGTGTATCTAAACGGGAAGAAAGTCTACGGTGTCTTCGTCGCGCCGGGTACTGGATACCGTAATAACGACGCAAAAGGCACCGCTACGGGTGATGAACCTGAGGGCCTCTACGCCGTGCTGGATGGCACCCATTACAACGGCAACTGTTGCTTCGACTACGGCAACGCTGAGACCAACAGCAAAGACACTGGTAACGGACACATGGAAGCGATCTACTTCGGAACCTGCACAGGCTGGGGATCCGGCTCGGGCGATGGACCATGGATCATGGCAGACCTTGAGAACGGCCTCTTCTCTGGCTACGACCCGAAGCAGAACACTGAAGATCCCACGATCAACTATCGCTTCACCACGGCTGTGTTGAAGGGTGCGTCGGATAAATGGGCGTTGAGGGGCGGCGATGCTTCGTCTGGCGGGTTGTCGACATTTTATAATGGACAGAGGCCCGCAAATGGGTACAATCCAATGAGTAAGGAGGGAGCTATTCTTCTGGGAATCGGAGGAGATAACAGCAATGGCGCCGAGGGTACCTTCTATGAGGGTATCATGACTGCTGGGTATCCGAGTGATGAGACGGAGGACCAGGTCCAGGCTAATATTGTGGCCGCCAAGTACAGCGCCAGTGCTTAAGACGTCAATGAAGTTGTCATGACGATATGATCAGGGGACGAGATGTGACGGGTGCTCCTCTCAATCAGTTCTTCGATAGTCAATACATACAGCGTTGATGAGTTCTTCCGAGATGTCCTACTTGCTCTTCGCGTAGAATTCTTCCCACGCCTTGATCTTCACGTCCACAACCTTGTTCAACTCCTTCATGAGCATACCCTCAGGCACAAAGTTCAACATGGCAATCTGAGCCGCATGCTTCCACCACGGCGTCATAACCCTCATCTTCCTCTCCACAGCCTTATCCGTTCTCCTCACAATCATTTTCCCGTAAAAGTCCCACTTCGGCGTTCCTGGCACGAGGACTCTGCGTGTTACCCTGACTATGCACATCACCCGGTAGAACGCAAAGACTGTCGATGTGCGCTGTTTCAGGGTTGGATTCGAGGTCGCGAGCGAGGGCGATGCTGAAGGAGTGATTGAAGGCTTTTGTGGCGCTGTACATCACCAGCGATGGCAGGCCGATCATACCGCCTGATTCCATGGTGAGAATCAGAGATTTCGAGTTGGGGGTTGGTTTCTGTTGGAGGTGGGGGAGGAGAAGCATTGTGAGTCTGGCCATGAAGCGATCGTTGTGGTTCATGACATTGTCGATGTCGGAAAAAGTGTACGTGTTAAAGTGACGGAAGTCGGGTGACGCAATGGCATTGCCGCCGACATTGTTCACGAGAATGGAGATTCGTATGTCGGAAAGTGCATCCACGACTTTGCGCATTTTGCTCTCCGTGGCTGTGATGGCGTTCATGGTGATGGTCCGGACGATTGCGCCTGGACACTGCCTGCGAATGTCTTCGGCTGCCTCCCATAGCTCTTCACTTACGTGGCCCAGGAGGATGACTCCGAAGCCTTGATGGGCGAGTTCTTGAGCGATGCCGAGGCCGATGCCGCCGCTTGCGCCCGTGATGAGGGCGTGGGATTCTGTGTTGGGGGATTTGTAGGCTTTGAGTGGCTCAGAGGGGTTGAGGAAGTGGAAGGTCAGGAAGAGGTAGGCCGTGTGGATGGCTTTGCAGACGACGAGGCCGCCGATGACGGCCAGTGTGAGAATCGCATAGGATGCCATCACCATACACGAGTTGAGGAAGAATTAAAGATGATGAAAGATGTGCCCAAAGTGGGCGAGAAAGGTGAAGGTGATGGGAGGAGTGAGCCCCGCTTAGGACAGATGAGGCAAGCGTCGCATTCACATCCATGTAAGACCATGTAAGACCTAAGGCGACCTGGCCCTTTGGTTCGTCACCACATTAATCAATTCGGTCCTCTCTGCACAAGCTTGCCAGATATGGGTATACTTCAGCAATGGCCATGTAAGAAGCACTGATGGGTCAATACTCTCTTGCTGGTCTACTCAGCGTGACCAGTGGCTGCTCCCTCACCAAAAGCGAGCAGGGCAATCAAAACAGCCAAAGCGCCTAGACAAAACTGCCCAATACCCGTCGCACCTTGAACGTCCTTGGTGTACTCAGACCAGGCAATGGTAAGAACCGTGACTGCTATCAAAATCGCAGTAGTGCACCACGTCACAGCCTCCCACTCAATGCCCTCGACTATATAAAAGCCCCATCCTACGGGCGTGTTCACAATGCTGTTGACGTTCTTGTCCCATAGCAGTTTGCTGTGGAGCTTCTTTGGCAGTGCATCCGATGCTGCTGCACCTGTGTGATCTCCAGGGCTCTTGAACTCATGCATGAAGACTTCGGGCGAGATGATAAAGTCCTCGTACGTGCCAGGACAAGGGTTCATAGCGTATTGTCCGCCCATGATCTCTTTGATCGATGGGATGCGCTCTGTCTTGTACTTCCCAATGCATTCCTGTGATTTCTTCATAAGCAAAAGGCGGAACTACCCATCGTGGTTAGTCAAAGGTCTACTAAAGTGAAGATGAAGAACGGTTTGCATCGGGGGTACTATAGCCTACCTCAACAAAGCGCATGGTCTTTGGTTTCAAGAACGGGTTCCGAAAGCTGCGCCCCCGGAGTTGTTTGTAATGCATTCTCAGCCTATCAAAGATGACCTCATCCTCAGTGACATCCGTGACATCGACGTTGGCCAGTCTGATCAGCCGCATCCCATCATTCACGCAGAGCAACATAAACTTCTTTGTGTTGGCAGGGAGAAAAGGGCTGACGCAGGATTCCTGGCCATTCACAGAAGCTTCTAAGGATGAACTAGGCGTTGTCGCATCTGTGCTCGCTGATAAGCTGCTTGTCCTAGTCAAGTCGGAGTTGTCCGCTGTAGAGGCCGAGGAATCGTCGTCGGAGTCGGATGCCTTGATGGAAACAGTGTCAACATTATTAGGACCCGCTGCCTTCTGAACAAACATTAGGCACGAAGCTTTCTGTCTTTTAGGTACGTGAATGTGCAGGCGTTTGCCGCATCTCTATATACACCGTCAGTATGCAGTTTCAGCGTCGATCGAGGAGGTTCTTATTGGCTCTTTAGGCGGCAAGGACCTCCAATGACCACCAGAGTGACTTACACACGTCCAGGAGACTCGTATTTGTCCAGGAAGAGGAGCCGCGCAAAGATAGTCAAGTACGGAATTCCGAATGTACTGCCATTTCAGCACAACAGGGAGTGTAAGGCACACTATACCGCTTGCTATTGCTGCTGTTTGGATAAGAAATCCCGGAGGAAGCTGTGCGAGGATATCCGATCTAGAAGCAACGTGACTTAATTGCAATAGGAATGGGAGAATTCCTGCTACTATAGCGATGAAAGATGGAAGGACAGGTAAGAGGCGGTTGATAGGTCCATTTCCAGTGCCCTTATCGGCATGGAGATGACCTAATAGAGGCGTAGCGGAAGCTTGAGATTTGTCGGGGATTGCAAGCGAGAGGTCCGACGTAGTGTTTGCAAGGTCTGATCCAGCGCTGGGTCCAATCCTACGGGTGTCGTTGGCTCGAAATTTCGTTTCTTCCGGGTGCTGCGATCTTGAATCCTCGGCCTCTTCGCAGTACTTATTTATGGGCGACATATGCATCTCCTCCATAGCAGTCCATCGTGGTATGGGCTCGTCTGAGTATAGGTCATGATACTCGTAATGACGAGCAAGGTGATTGAATCGCTTTACTGCCTTGTTCTTTTGCGGAAAGGGGATGAGCATCTGGCAAAAACCGCACCAAAACCAATGCGCGTCTTGTTGAATCTCCTCTGGACTTGAATTCAGCTTTCGATCCATGTCCGGGCCTGCCTCTATGTGGTGATCGGATTCGAGGTGGTGGTTCAATATCTCTCGATTGTCGAAGCGCATCCGAACATCCCCATGGTAGGCACAATACCAGCCCATCTTCTTATAATGCTGCAATGCCTCATGGACCCCCCACTCAACTTTGTCGCTGAAGGCATCATGGCACCCTAATGCGGTGCATTTGTACACATTATGCTCTGAATTGTGTGACCTGTGGAAGTTAGATCCTCCTGAGTTAACAAACGAGCCACGACAGGCGTCGCTACTAGTGATGACCACATACCGAAACTGGGCATAGTGCCAGAAGTGCTTGTCACAGTGACCACAAGACCACTTCTTGCGGAAACCCGGGTTCTTGACTTCTTCTAGCAGCTTAAGAAATGCTGTAGAGTCTGTGAGGAAGCTCTCCACGGCTTCAACACTCTGTAAAGGAGGACCATCTCTGTCGCCCAAGGATTCCTCGTCGCTAGTAACCTCCGGCTCTGCATTACCTTCTAAGGTCTTTAGGTAGGTATTCAGATCTTGTCGAACTGCGTCTCCCTGGATATCAGAGGCCAGGGCCGGCTCAATTATGCTGTCTTTGATCTCGAAGGATACACGGATGGATGATTGGCGTACGAATCGCGCTGCGTTAACCTCGACAGGGTTACTGCTCTCCTTGGCTAGCCCCTGGCCGAAGCGCACCAACAGAGCCCTTAAGTTCTTCTGAAAGACATCTGGTCCGTTCTTAGAGATGGATGTTTGAAAGCGGGATTTAAGCTCAGGATGGTTCAGCAGAAGTCTCACCAAACCCAGGACTGCGCTCTCGGAGAGCTCCCCCACTGTGGTAATAGACGATGTGACTGACGGAGTAAAGTCAGACAAGATACTCTCAACCCAACTCTGATCAGAAGCATCAGATTCAGCGCCTGAGAAGGAACATTCGTCGTTGCCCTCTGAACTTTCTACCGCCTTGACAATATCAAGATCATTGTCTTCACGTAAAGATGTTTCGCTAAAGTTCCATGGGGTCGGTGAAATAGCGAGCACAGGATGCGCCTCTGCTTCATTTAATGCATGGGAGAGGCCATTATTGGTGGATTGCCGCGGAATCGAAGTCTCGGCGTCTTCGGCCGACTCGAGCATATCTCGTTGCAGCTCCTTCTCCACCTGTGATCGTAAGAGAAGGAGTCTCTGATCTTGTGTGTCCTCGTCGATCTCTCCCTCCCGAGAGTGACCCAAGTCACTCTGACTATCCCACGGGGGTAAGCCTGGTTCGTGTTGGAGGGTTCCTTGGTAGGCTGGTTGGCTAGGCGCATGTTCAGTCTGTTGAGGAAGGGTAGTGCTCTCAGCGTCGCTTTCAGTGACGCAGCCGCGTAAGGGGCACTGGCCGCATCTCGTGTTGAAGCAATGCGGGCATATATCATTGCGGAGGGACAGAAGTGGGTTGCCACATTGACAGCAATGCCACACGCCCTTATTAGGGGGGAATTTGAGAAAGCGGCGATACTGACATCGCCGACATCTTTCAGATGTGCAAGCTTCGCAGGACTGCAGTGAGACAGACATTGAGGGGTGACCACATAGACAGCAATCCCACCACCCAACCGAGAACCCATTTGCGCGCGACAAGAATTACATCTCTTAGTGGCGCAAGCTGAGCAATATTCAAGGGTAATGGACGTAGAACATGACCGCATTGACAGCAAGCCCACAGCCATGTCCCATAGCGGCGAGGAGGCGGCATTTCAACAATCAAGAAGGTCGAGCTGTGGGCTTGCCACGTCCTGAATTGTTGAGGGAGGCGAGGATATTCCGAAGTAGATTCCAGCTGAGATTTGAATATTAGCTGGAATCTCTCATCCCCCGCAGTTGATTGTGTCACCTCGCGCGCACGTACTGCTGCCTCGACGGGGTGTCCGACGATTCTCTCCTTGGAGATAGGTGGCTAAAGGTATATGAGCGAGCACTCCCTATGGAGCTACTGCTTTCCGGGATCTAGCTCTTAGTCGTTAACTCGTAGCTGGCACCGTCGTATGTACGGCGACTGCTTGGGCTTGAAAGCCTCGTCTTCTTAGCCTTGAGGCCTCGTCAGAAGAAAGGGTCCCAACGGATAGAAGGGAAATGACAGCCGGAATTAGTGCTCAAATCGAATAGTGATCAAATATCACGTGTTTGAAGACAGAGCGTTGATAGCCAGAGGAGGTAGTTCGACGTTATGATGCTTGAGAGAAGGAGCAGCCCGAAAGACGAAGCACTACCAGGCTTGTCCAGCGTGCGCCTCGCCACCCACAGCCACCTTAGTAGACATGACATGACGGCTTGGGCGTGATTGCGAGTACATATCGCACCTGCAGCAAGCCGCCCAGCTTACCGCTGCGCCTTGCGTTGATTGGGTAACGACGGTGCATATCGCCCGCAGCTTTGGCTGTCCGTTGGGCCTAGAATCGAGGGGCACCGCCACCTCTAATGGCTGCCTTGCAGTCTGCCTTTTCCCATCGGCCGCGGACAGCCTAAGGTACGTATAGGTATAGACCAGTTGCACAGAAACAGCACGTAGGTCTGGCAGGCATAGACGGCTGCGCCTAGAGATGACTGCAGCCTGAAGTCTAGCCCCTTCGCCTTAACCTTTTTCCGCGCAGGGTGCAGAGGCAGGGATAAGTACATGTTCAACTTTTGATATTTTAGACTTTTCGCGCTGTGTAAATCGCCTGAAATGATAGTTCTTTTTCCTAGACTGGGCAGTGCTAAAAGTCCTTTCTCTATTATTGACATAAAGGAAGACATTTTCTAGTAACCCTGTAGTGATATAATAGAAGTCTTTCTTATAGTTTAAACTCGCCTCCCGCTCAACTTATTCTTGCATGCATAGCAAAGCTAGTATAGGCGTTGGTTGGGGTTGGCCCTGTAGATATAGTTTTACCCTCATAAATACTGATACCTTAAAAACTGCTGCTCATTCATCTTACTACGAGTCTCTCAGTCATTAACTCTTCTATATGCAAGTCTTCTCACAGCGGGCTCATGGAGAACAGAAATCTCCAGTAGAACAAAAGGGTAAAAGTCAACTGCGGCAGTGCTCCTTCTTTTGCCGGCAAAGTGAACGCACTGAACATGACCTTCAATTCTGTACGAAAACGCGCCACCCAAGATGAGGCCGTAGGCTGGTTAGATTCGCCTACAAAGCCGGCACGAACTTGCTTAACGAAGAGGAGCTAGTGGATGTTCCGGGGTTCCCTACTCCGGCTCTTTGGCGTACCACTACGGCAAGGATTGGGATGACAGGTGTTTTCTTGAGGTCTGCAACCGACGTGCTTCAGGTCACGAGACACTGCCCCTGTCCATGCGTGGGAAGAGAAATGACCGATATGTTCACGATATAGGAGAGGGCAAGCAGTGTCATACCGAGATCATGGGAGTGCCTTCGCAGGGCGATGACGAGCCAAGGCTTCGAAGCACAACTGTTGTGAATGTGGTCAGGCCTGAAGCGAGTGCGTTTCACGGATTTTCTGATGGGTTTTCACTTAGCTTGCCGTGTCTGTGCAGTATCTTCTCGATAGTCTGAAATCTGGTTTGAGCTAGCTTTCAAGGACTTGCTCCGAGCCTGCCTACTGACAAAACTGCGTTATCCTCCTTCCCTTACCAATACCCCTGTCAAGCCCTGTCCATTGGAGTCGGTTAATATTCCGACTCGTAGTTGACAAGCAGGACTACCTCGCTCCAGATCTCTATGGACCGCACGGGTTTCAACCTCCTTGCTATAGCTTTGGCCAGCAAGCGAACTGCTCAAGGGCCTGTCCGACCGTTTGGCGGCATGGCTCCTTGGGGCTTGTCACTTTGAAGCTCAGACTCTCCCGCACTGCTGATCGTTCGTTCTGGAACTGGTTGGGTCGTCGTGCCGTCTCGAGCCATGTCTGATGATGCTCAGGTCTTCTCGACACATCACGAGCCGTCACACCTGCTCAGCACATATCCGCCCTGCGATCCATTCTTCTCGTACACCTCAGCTAGTGCTCTGAATTTGTCTCTTTGCCGAAGAAGCAGCAATGTGATAACAACCAAAACCTTCATGTGATTCCTTTCCCCATTGCGCACTAGAACAAGCCTCATCGTCCATTGACCGCCGTCAAAGTCTTCCAAAAAGAAACGCCACTCGCACTAAAAATGGAAAGAATCTCTTTAATAGTTATTGTTTGACTTGGTGAGGTGGTGATAAGGTGTGGTGGCTGATGGTCCTTGTGTGGGCCGGATTGGGTGTTGAATAGGGGCTCAATAGGAAATGTGAGGGAGAGCGACGGCTGCCACCAACGACACAGCATGGCCATTCGAAATGTTTCCTGAGGCTCTAGCAGACTTGTTAGATGCGTTGAGTTCGATGATTTGAGTCAAGTCATGTTGCGGATGGTCCCCCATTCGCAGCTTCCGAGTGAACCGTACCTCGTCTCGACCGCGACAATATCGTCGATCGGACAAGAAAGAATGAATACCGAAAGGCAGACGCCGAATCTCCATCAATGAGAATACTATCCAAATCATCTTTGACGTTCGCCACATATCTTGGCAAAGTGTGTCCTCTCTGCCGTTCGCCTTGTACTCGTCCTCCTCGGTGTGGCATCCAGCCCTGCCGAGACACCCACTCCACAACATCCCCTTATTCCCCGCGCTGTCTAGACCCTTTTCATCTGCAAGGAAATGAAGAACATTAGCGTTGTTCGTGGTGGCTTTCTTTTGTTTCGACGTTGAGTGTGGGCTGGTGTGGCGGCTTATTGGCGGTGCGGCTGCTATTGAGTCGGCCGACTGTGAATAAGGCGGCTTGAGGCATTGGGACTACTCACCTCGCAACCACCACAAACTCCGCATTTCGTACTCTTTTGCAGTTGAGGGGAGTTCTTTGATCGTTTGGTCTATAAATGCCAGTATCCTTGCCGTCTCATCTCGACTTTTCCCTCCGGTCTCTGCACTCGCATAGTCAAGTCTAAAGAAGGTCCATCCGGACAATCATCAACACCTTCAAATACCGAGTCCCAAATCAACAACTTTCAATTCAAACTTTCACTGTCCAAAGAGTCAACAACCGAAACAGTCGACAGAGTCTTCAACAGTCAACAACCATGAAGTTCACTATCGCAACCGCCGCCTTGATGGCGAGCACCGCCATGGCCGCTCCAAGTCCCGAGCCCTGGTGTGACAAGAAGGGTCAGTCATGCTGGAAGCGTGACGTCGCTGTCGAGCTCGATGCTCGCTGGTGCGACAAGAAAGGCCAGTCGTGCTGGAAGCGCGATGCCGCCACTGAGGCTTTCGCCGAGGCCATCGCCTCGTCTGGTGAAATCCTGGCTCGCAGCCCCGAGTCCGACTTCAGCAACGCCCCCGGTGGTGCTTCTTACTACGCCAAGCGCCAGCTCAACGAGCTCGCTGGTCTTGTTGCCCTCACCACGCGTGACCCCGAGGCTTTCTACGCCAGCCTTGGTCTCGAGAACCGCTTCTACGCCGACACCGAGGGAGAGCTTGCCGCCAAGTTCAAGCGCGACGACGCATCCCCATGGAATAAGCGCACTGCTCTCCCCGAGGCCGGACCCTGGTGTGACAAACCCGGCCAGCCTTGCTGGAAGGTCCGACGCGACGCCGATCCCGAGGCCGAACCATGGTGCGACAAGCCCGGTCAATCATGCTGGAAGAACAAGCGCGCCGAGGAGAACGACAAGCGCTGGTGCGACAAGAAGGGTCAGTCCTGCTGGAAGGCCAAGCGTGCCGCCGAGGCTGTCCTCGAGGCTCTCGCCGAGCGTGACGCTGAGGCTTTCGAGACCAAGCCTTTCGATCCCGCGCACTTCGCGAAGCGCGAGGCTGAGCCGTGGTGCGACAAGAAGGGTCAGAGCTGCTGGAAGCGTGAGGCCGTCGCAGAGGCTGAGGCAGATCCGTACTGCATGCGTCCTGGTGCGGCTTGTTGGGCTGCGAAGCGCGATGTCGAGGCTATGGCCAGCGTCGCTCGTAGCATCATCGCTGATCAGTAATCTGGTAAGTACATTCACTCCGTAGATAGTATCCACAATGCATGAAAGCATTCTGACAGTCCGTGTTCACAGATCGTGCCATCACACACACACCAAGGCTGTCGCAAGCCTGTGATCCAGTTGGCGTCACTGTAATGTTTGAACACAACAAAAGGCCGAAACAAAGAGGATTCTGGCGCGAGCCTCACCGGATAATACATGACCGATCATTCGATTCTTTGGGCGCTCTGCCTTGACGGCAGAGTTGGTCCCCTTTCTTGGATTCAAAACGAGAGACGAAGACGGTGGCTAAGTCCGCTGTGTCTTCTGTCCTTTTTGCTACGCACAGTATAGTTCGGCCCGTCGGGAAGACGTTGGCCTTGGATCGGTACCGGCAGAGTGTCATCGTGCCGCTTGATGTAGTATGGGTACAATAATCAAGTAGTTCCTCTCAGTTCCTGACGTCGGTGATCTGTGCGATCTGTGACCACAAATGGTGAGCATGTCTACAACTCTACGACGAGGCACAAACACAGCGAGACTACGTAACGATGTTCTTTTCAACAGACACGACAGCAAGCCATCATGCTTGCAGCATCATGGCATAGCAATGTGCGTTCAATCATTGCGATCCTCCCCACGAGACCGAAGCCCGGGGAGCACCGCACCCAAGATTGTTCGCGTATTTTCTTCTCCATCCTGTGTTCCTTTCGTGATCGCTGGTCGTGGGCACGCAGCGCCGAAGCGTGGCACCTCGCAACAATGTATTGTAATCGAAACGTGGACGTGATAATTTGCGTTGTTCAATAATATTGAAGAAGAAAGGAAGAGGAGGGAAGAAACGGAGTCGCGGTTGGATTTTTTTTGTAGCAGTGGGAAATGTGTGGCTGGAGGCGGTGTGGCTGGTGGACCCCGCCTGCTGGATACCTTATGCTTCAGCCACATGGAAGCTGTCAATGGAAGCTGCCGTACCACCCTGGACAAGAACATGGCAGATACAGTACCTGAAATGCGTACAAAAAGCTGGAAGTGCGACATTATTCGAAGAAAATCCACTTAATAGATGAAGCGCTCATTCGCCAAGTGTCAGAAGTTAGATCACCATGAACTGCCGGTGTATTACTGTGGACGCCTGATACAACAAGTCAGATCCTCGATTCCCTCGTGATTGTTACCGGGTTGTCCCACATAAGGTAGCTCTTTATGACAGACCCGCTCCTCTTATTTTGCGCCAACCTCTGTGCCATCGCTTTCGACCTCATTTACAGCCTGACAGAGTCCCTCACCATTTTCTTGGAGCAGTGGCAGATCGAGCCCCTATATGTAATGTCCGTAGCTGTTGCGATGAGACGTCAAGTTTACCTTCATGAAAAACTTGAAATGGTAATGTTTTTATTCTATTAGGTATATCTACCTAATCAAACAAGAGTCTGGACTGTTCATATATTATAGGAAGAATAATACCATATCTCTCACCCTCGTGGGTCAATATAAGATCGTGTCTCAAAGCCAAAATTCCATTCTAACCGAGACTTTCCGCCCTTCTCTGAACTACCTCGTACACCAACGTGCTGGAAGACGCTGGGCTCCATCGCCCATCGCTGAAGCCCCCTTTCATCTGCCATGACCTCAATAAAAGAGTCGCCCGGTATACCGTGTGGCGGTTCCCTCAGCTTTTGCGTAAGCCAGCCCAGGTGACGCCTAGGAAACGCAAGGCCCTGCGCGCAGCAGCCAAACTTGTTCATCTCCCGCACGCCCTCCTGGTGGTGCGAGACACTAACGCGACCGGCCATGAAGAAGAGAGTGGTGAAGGCGATGAAAAAGAAGTGGAAGCTGAGGACGCAATCCCACAGGCCAGGTAACCTGCTCTGAAATACGCGGGCCCAAACACGACTAGCTACCCAAGTGCCAAGGGCAGTGGCGGCGTAGACGATCAACAGTCGACGTATGTAGATGGGCCACTCCTCCGAGTTCCAGCCAAGGTAGAGCTCAGTGTAGAAAAGGCGAAGATAGAGCCAGTCGTTGGGCTGGTTGGTGGCCTCCACCCAGTCAAGCGCCACATTCAGCCTTTGAAACCAGTCGGGGACGGTGATGATATCGTCTTCTACAAGAAGGAAATAGTCCATCTCGCGCTCGTTGCATGCTTCCATTAGCGTGGCGTAATCGAACTTCACGTGTTCATTTCGCCCAGCCTTTCTACTGGGGATATGATCTCCAATGTGTCGGTATGTCTCTTCTTGTAGATGCTTGGGCACAGAGGTGTACAAGAGGACCTCGTCGGCGATATTGGTTAGCCATGACTGTGCGTAAGCCGGATTCTGCGTTGGGTCGTCCTCAGTAATGAGAACAATGAGGTGAAGGTAAGTCCGTTCGAGCGGCGAGAGTGTGTCGACGAGCGATGCTAGTGTTCGAGGAAGAAATTGCTCCTTCTCCCGGCCCTTGGTCGGGATACCAACGCAGATGCGGCTAGCATTTTGTGTGTGCTCTGAGACGTGGTGGTCAATTTGCTGCGCTTGAGGGCTCGTGGCCGTCGCGGGCGTATTCACTGCTTGTTGGATGAACTTTTCGGCTTCGGCTTCGCGTAAGCTGGAAAGATGTGGCTTGTAGGCTCTCTCAGCATCGAAGAAGAATGATCCAGGGTCGCGTGCGGAGTAGAAGTAGCAAAATTGCAGAAGGAGTAACCACACTGCAGCGAGAGCGAGCTTGATGATTGGCACCTTCGTCGGCAGCGACAGAGACTGAAAAGGTCTAAATCTCATACTCGCGCCGAATCATAGCCGCCGAGCGGGCGGTGATTCGGAGTGCAAGCCAAGAAGGGACGCCGTTGACCTACACGCTGGGACGATAGAGCATTTGAAGACTCAGAGCAAACTGATGTGAGACTTAATGCCTCAGACTCAGCAGCAACATTTCTATGGGTTTATAGCGAACCTGACCAGAGTTTATCGTATCATGCTTTGGGAATATGTGCCAAGAGCACAGCCACCTCATGACATGTATACCGTAAGTATTGGGAGAATTGACTCTGTTGGCTCGCGAATATTCGGCATCATGAACCCTGTCATCTCACCGGCTAATCTCGTTAAGAAACAAGACAGGTCTAAAAGTCTTTCCCATAGGCTCATACACGGGAGGCTGCATCACATGGATGACTCGGTGGACCGTTGACCCTTCGCCGCATTGGGGCCGTGCCGTGTTATAAAAGGCGAGGTGAGTAACGAAGAGAACAAGCACCCCGGGACAGCAGAACCTGTGGCAGACAAGTGCCCATGCTGACAGCGACATTGATAGGGCCACTTAAACTACCTACCTTAGCTGGTGCATCTGACCCGGCCGGCTATCGCGAGGCTATAGCCTCGCCGCCACCGCCGAATAGGCTATGAAGCCGCCACCGCCCCAAGTTGCACATGCCACAGTGCAGCTTCTCACCTGAGGAGAGTGAGGAAGGTGAGCAGGTGTGACGCCAATAAACGGGCGCGGGGTTGTGGAGTCATATGCGCCCGATGCGCCCGATTGCGTTGCGCCGCAGAGACCGGGGTGACATTATTCTGGCTCACTGCTACAGGAACTAAATAAGCCACTGCAAGGGTAATACCCCTCTTTCAAGATCTTGAAGAATAAACCCGATCTATCTATTTATGTTGTTACAGCAAGGGTAAACGTTACTAAGTGAGCCTGGGTAGGACTGAGCCTGAGCGAAGGCTATGCGGCCTTGAATTTGCCCTAGGTAAAAGCGGCAATGTCTTATAAGAGTAGAGAGATCTCGTAGTGCTCATTTTTGTGTGCCATTACGACATGTAGCCTTGCAAGGCCCAGATGCGGAGAGAAGTCCGATTTGCCAAGCGGAAACTCGGCTACTTTGCAGGGGTTGAAATGGCCAAGGAATATGTCTACGTACAGATTCCCAAACCGTGAGGTTCTTTTGTTCACACAACCAACGTTATGGCCCAGAGAACGTGGATGTCTCACGCGATTCGGCCAATAAAACAAACACCCTTGTTATGTGCCCCTATAAGCTCAATACATCAGATGCAGGGGGATAAGAGATTGAGAAAACGGCAATGTTTAAGTGAATATAACAAATATGACTCCTGCTTGGCATAACGAGCTTCTGTTTTGAATCTGAGCCTTTTCCTTTATCAATCATACAAACTGCGTACTAACTTTTAAAGTTATCTCCCTTCCCAATTCGGTGCTCTCACTAATAGCAGTTCACTTCGTTATTCGCGTAGTGGAATTACCATTTCTTCAGCTTATTCATGGATCTAATTCAACACAAACAGTGCATTTCCACTGCATATGTATATGTCTTGGAAGAGGATCTACTAGACGCTGGCGACCCTATACAGTGAAGTATAAGGCAGGTAGCGTTGCTGGCCATGCTCTCTGTGTCCGGCTTGTCCCATTGGAAGATCCTAAAGGCAACAATAGTTTCATTACCTCCGACTAGTAAGATGGTCAGGCAGGACTCAAATCATTAGAATCTGCTCTTCCATGCCGAGGACGTTAAAAGGAACTCAGCTTTAGGATAATAGTTCGCATTACTTAGTGCTCGTTAGAAAAAGCGGTTGAAACCTGGGCACCCTTTGTACCCATTATGACGGTTGTCCTCTAATTTTTGTTTAGCCTGTGATACTAGAACTTACACCCCACGCGAAGACCATTCTTCAAGGCCTTCAGTAACGGTTTCTTGAAGCTGATAGGACAGGACCTCCGCCAATGCACCAGATCTTGACGGATGCAAGAGGATGTTTCTGTTCACGAATTGCTTGCAGACTGTATCGCAGTCCCCAAGTCTTTTTTTTCTTTCCTTTTTTCCTTCCTTGTTTTTTGTAAATGATAGTTAGATACTCTCTTGCCGCTCTCGTCACTGCTGCAAGAGTCTGGGCATTTATGTCGACGGCGGTCTATTAGATAGATGTGATGCTCTAGCGTTCAACTCATACCTTGAGGAGGGTCATCTTCTTTGTGTAGTCCCTTTTGAAGATTAGTAAAGTTATAACTGAAGGCAAAGCGACACGCATCAATATGTGATTGTGTGTGTTGGATCTAAGTTCTCGACCCTCTGCAGAGGGGCAGGGGTGAGGCCTAAATACGACTGCAGACTCCATACCTTAGGATACCCAGACCGCCCACCCTCCCTCTCAACCACCAAAAATACCTGCCGCTGCCTTCCGAACTCTCGGGTGACGCAATCCCAACGTATAAACCGGATTGGGCAGTTGGACTGAAGCTTAAGAGCATCAGTCATTATACTTTTGTTAAGCTCGACTCCATTGCGGTGCGTACTCTGACCACTGAGATTGCCAAACACTGTAACTTAAGGTACGTGCGCTCTTGCTCACAAACCTCGCGTCACTACTCCAGCTCCCGTCCATCTCAGCTGGGCTGCCCCGCCATCTTCAACCTTCAAACTCACCCAGGACCTACACCTTCATCATCATCCACTTCGGCCCTACGTATCGCGAATCATAACCAAGGATAACCCCAAGGTCCGCCTGCGCTACGGATCAGCCAAGCCTTGTGCCAAGCTACGCCATCGCATCGCTCCTCAGCCTGCCCGTTTCCTTGCTCTCTGCTTCCTACCTCAGCATCACTACCCCACCTTCACAAGCTTACGTACCCTCACGCCCAGATTGGCGAGCTCAAGCTCTTTTCGCACATCAGAGACATCTTACTTCACGACTTACCATCAATCTGGAACCTAATTCGGATTATTGATCACATCATGGCTGAAGTTGCGGCGAAGTTCAAGGACCTCAACCCCTTCAGGTCCAAGGAAGATGACGACGACAAAGGCGAACAAATCGACTTCCAAACCCTCGGCGGAGCAGGCCACGGCCACCGCGACGAAAGCCACAAGAAAGACGTCCGCGTCAGCCAAGCTCTAAAGCAATACCTCACCGAGAAGAAAATCCTCTCCAAAAAAGACGCAGGCTTCGGCGATGAAGCTCTCACCCCAGCTCTCAGCCAACTAGTCAAATCACCGCATATTCAGGTCCCGAGGGAGTGTCTTGATAGGACGCATCCGCTGCCGGAGTATTGGATCAGTTCGAGTCATAATACGTATTTGCTTGCGCATCAGCTTTATGGTTCGAGCTCGGCGGAGGCGTATGAGACAGCTATCAAGACTGGTTCGAGGTGTGTTGAGATTGACGCTTGGGATAATTCGGATGATCCGCTGGAACCCAAAGTTACTCATGGTTACACTCTTGTGTCCAATGTGCCGTTCAGATCGGTCTGCGAGACAATTCGGGATTGCTTGGATGAGGAGCTTGCCATTGCACAGCAGGATCCGACTTACTCACCGACTGCGATCATGATCTCACTCGAAAATCACTGTGACGCGCAAGGTCAAATGCGTCTCGTTGAGATCATGCGCGAGGTTTGGGGCAACCGCATGATCAGTAAGGCAGTTCGCGACGAAGGTTCCCGCGAAGAAGCTGGATCCGGCGAGCATGTCACACTACAGGAGCTGGGCCCTCGCATCGCAGTCATTGTCGAGTACCACTTCGACGGCGAGAAGAGTGACAGCGACTCCGACTCAGACGACGAGGCCGATCAAGAGGACGAGAAGAAGGCACGCAAGGAGTACAAGGAGAAGAAGAAGGCATCAACTGCTTCTGGTATTATCCCGGAGCTGGCTGAGCTCGGCGTCTACGCTCAATCTGTCAAGCCCGTCGACAATTCTTGGTACGAAGCGGACGAGATGGTCAATAGGCCACATCATCATCTGATCAACGTCTCCGAGTCTGGACTGTCTTCACACCTGCCCGATCACGCCGTGCCGATCTCTAGACACAACTCCGCGCACCTTATGCGTGTCTTCCCCAAGGGAACCCGAATTTCGTCAAATAACCTCAAGCCAACTCAGTACTGGGGTATCGGAGCTCAAATCTGTGCACTGAACTGGCAGACCTTCGGCGCTGCCAATCAGCTGAACCATGCGCTTTTCGCCGGCTCAGATGGATATGTGCTTAAGCCACCAGGTTTGCGACACGGCGGCAATGGCACGAGTGGGACCGGTCGCAAGAGGAAGCTGATTCTGCATGTCGCCGGTGCGACTGACATTCCCCTGCACGAGGATCGTGAGGCAGAGTCCATCAAGCCATACCTCACCTGCACGCTCTTCCACCCCGGGCTGATGGGTAGGGACCCTCCTAAGCGGAAGACCAGCTACTACAAGCCACACAAGATCGGCTGGCTGCACAAGGGCGAGAATCCCGTGCCGACAGAGCCGATCTGGGACGAGACACTGGAGTGGGAGTATGCCGATGCGGAGGTGTCCTTCTTGCGTATGTTGATTAAGAGCGACGACAGTTGGGCAAGGAACCCCATGTTCGCGGTGACGGCGGTTCGGTTGCAGTATGTGGTTCCTGGGTGGACTTTCGTGCCGATGCTCGACATGAAGGGCCACGAGACGAAGTGCACACTGCTCGTCAAGTTTGAGTTTGCCGATGCGGAATGATGGAATGAGAACATGACCTCGCTAGGAGGAACTTAGGAATATTCCACAGTCTCCTAGCTTAGCGACTCCCTGTAAAATGTTTATTTGATTCGTGTACGATTCTCACGCTTTCAGTCTTCTGAATGGGTGCGCCTCGGTGTTGAAGACGAAATCGTCCAGACTGATCAAGTCCGGCTCTGAGAAAGTAAGATATGCGTACTTCAACGTCTCGCCCATCCAGAACGACTCCATCGAGTCTGTCCGAAGCGGGTTTTCCCCTGGCCTCGTGATATCTGACACGGCTGAGTTTGCGAGATCCGTCCGCGTGGAGGCTTCGATTGCCGTGAACATGTCCCAAGCTGTGTCGGCAAAGCTTTGTCTGCCAGTAGTCCTGTAGAGGACGAAAACGCTTTCGATGGCTTCCGGGCGAAGGATGTATCGTCGGTCAGGGATGCGAGTGAAGCCTTGCGGTAGAGCGTCGTCGTGAATGATGGCGTCTGCTTCTTGTAATGTTCCTTCAGCACCCTTGGAGTTGGCCTTGAGAACCTCCTTCTTCCATCGCTCTTCGTCCCATGGACAGCTGGAGTCCGGGTCGCACGAGACCATGTTCCATGTCTCGGACATGATCCTGTTGGGGAAAGCTTGGTAGGCGTAGATGCAGCCGTTTGTAAGCTTCTCGGCAAGTTGTAAATCATGCGGGCGCTCGAACAGCTTGCCACCGATAGCAAGCATACCACCAAGGAAGCAGACAAGGTGTTGGCCCTGCGTATCGCGGTGGCCTCCGGCAGAAGAGCCGTCCTTGGTGTTGAATGCGGTGGACACCAAGATATCCTCGTTCGTAGGCGTCATGGGCTTGTAGAACAGATGCTTGGGTGCAACGTTCATTGCCTCCTCGTACATGCGTTGGTACACTGGTAGCTGGCCCCCGGTCAAGGCCGTCATCTTCGGTAAATACTCGTACAAGGAGTCCGCCATTGCGCCCAGGGTGAAGGTGGACCCGGATTTGAAGATCATGTTCTCAGCATCGACAACCAGCGGCCAAAGTCCCGGTAGCTCGGTAGAGTCCTGCTGTGCGGCAAATGTTTCAGTAATGCGATGTGCTGCATCGAACCATCTTGGGTCTCTCGTGACCAGTGAAAGACGAGTGAGTTCCATGCAGAGGCTGCCAATCTCGGCGGACAAAGTGCCAGCACCTGCGACTTGTCTTTCTCCGTCTGCTGCTCCCTTGATGTTCCACCTCATGACGGGCATCCGATTCGGTGTGTCGAAAGCCTTGTAGACCATATCCCCGACCTCAACAGCCTTGGTAAGTAGTCTCACATCATGGCTGAGGTCAAAAGCGGAGAGGAAGCCACCGAGATAGCGAATTGTCGTTTCGAAGACATTGACTTCACTCAGTGTGGTCTCCCTGAAGTCGATCTTATCAATCGCATCCACGGCCTCGGCGAACTCATCCTTCAGATCCATGATCCACAGCGTGTCGAGCGCATCCACGAGCGAGGCAGCCCAGCCGCCAAACGGGTTGCGACTTCCACCTTTGACAGGCTTGAGCTCATCCTGAAGCCAAGCATGCTCCTTGCATGACTTCCAGCTTTTCAAGAAGGTCTTTCTGACGGCATCTTGTCTCTCCTTCCGAAGCCTTTTGGCGCTGTCGGTCTCTGGGGCAAAATCGGCCTGAACCTTGGGGAAGGTCTTTGGTGATTCTGTGGGTAAGGGCTTGATGGATTGAGGGGGGTAGTGAATGGCTACGGTTCTCCATGCGTACGTTTCGTCGACTGTGAATGCTGGTGATGGCGGCGTGACAGGCGTGTTGAGCTGGGGCGGTGCAGCTTCACCGTGCAGTGTCCAGAAATACAGCACGCTCAGTGTTATCGCCGCCAGCAGCAACGGCATGCGTCGGCCTCTCGGAAGCGTCAACATTGTGTCCGAATTGTCCCAATGCCGTCAAAACCTCAGCGATGAAGGAGAAGCTCTGGCGATGAAAAGTTGCGAGCTGGGGGATGGAAGCCTGATTGTTTGCGCTGCTTGTGACCCTTTGTTTTTGGCGCTGGCGCAAGCGCGTGGTGCTTGGCTGCACCTGCTGAAGCGGCAACAACACCCTGGTCTGCAATGCAGGAACAACCAACCAACAGCCAGCATACTTTTGACGAGCAACCAACCGACAGTGCGACATGATTGAGAAGCACACAGCTTTCAGAATTTGATTATACGTGACAGCAGTCCTGCTAAGTGAAGTCCCCGCCGTGAGGGACGATTTGTACAAGAGCCTGCATTGTAAAGTTCATGCATGGTATGAACGTTCGTGCAGCGCTTGCCGGGCTCGACAAACGCGTAGTCTATCCCATGAAGGACATTGGACTAATTATTGAGTCTTGATGACTAAATCAACAAGATAATTCATTTCGGCGCCGAGATTCGAGTTGGGATGCCTGTGCAGGAAGCGGTATGAGCCGACCACGAACCACGAACTTGCCGGCATCCGAAGCATACGCAAACGGCTTAGGGATCGGGCCAGACATCCTTAGGAGCAGTAATCAGTCAGCTGTTGTAGATTGAATGCTTTCTACACTTCAGCATGTTTCAGCATATCTATCTTGCCTCTAATTGGGCTGGGTTGGTGTTGCTATACTCGACCTTTCTTTCTTCTCCTGGATTGAGAACGAGGTTGAAAAGAGGAATGATGAAAAGCCACTTTGTATATCAAGTAATTGATTGTGTAGATGGAGTTGTCGAGAATTATCCAAAGAGCGAAGAAATAAAGCCGAAGGCATTATTGAAGTACACGGCTCGGATCTCCAGGGCGTCGGCTAACGGTGAGAGGTAGTTGCTCTTCTTTAGCCTGGCTCGGGATTGTGCCGTCCTGTCTTGGCTATTCCTTGAAGAGCGCAGGCTATGAGGGGCTGTCCGTGTTCTGACTCTCTTTGGTCTCTTGAGGTATGATGAGCCTATGAGCTTATAGGTGCGCTTATGATCATCGCTTGTTATACTGTTTTGATGACATTACCCCGCGCTGTGGTTGGTTCCAATATATTAGGACGCAGTACCCTGGTGATTGACTGTTCGGGTAAGGTACCGTACGATGGAATTGGAGATCTTCCCCCCGTCGGCACGCTGAGTCCCGACGGATCTGCCTTAGTCTCCCAACCCCAGTAATTGAGATCGCACCATCTTCAACAGTGTTGCGATTTGGGCTCGCTTCACAGGGACTTCTGTAACCATGTAAGTGCTGAAGCCATGAACTGAGCTTTGTGGAGACGGCGGTGACAATGACAAGCGGCGGGTGCTGAATCCACGCACTACAACTTATCCGTAGGGCTTAACTCTCTTCCAGGTTCAATGCGGGGAAACACGCCAGTCACGACGCGAAGGATGGGTACCCTGAAAAAGTTGGTTCTCCCCTGTCGCCATGCGAGCGGTGCTCGAGTATAAAGCCAAGAGTGGCGGCACGTCCATCGCTGCCAAGATCTTTTGGCATCGCGAACGGCAATCCGTCGAGAGCCAACCAATTCTATCAATATGACTGGTGCCAACGTGGCGGGCGCCAAAGAGCCAACGGCTCAGCCACCTCAGCGAAGCGCGTATGACGCTGCTCTGCTCATCTCGCAGGCCCAGGCCGCTGATGCTGCGGATCGGCAGTTGACCATCATGCAAGCACTCAAGAAATACAAGAAGGCGGTTATGTGGAGCACGCTTCTTTCCACAGCCCTGATCATGGAGGGCTACGATGTTGTCATTGTACGTCTGAACGTCTCTTTTCTTCCAGGACCTCACACTTCCACAAATCATACCTTACTGACTCGCCGGCCTAGATCAATGGCTTCTTCGGTCAGCCTCAATTTGCCGAAAAGTTTGGCGACTTCAATCCCGACACTGGCAAACACCATATCACGGCTGCATGGCAATCCGGACTCGCCAACAGCGCACTAGTCGGCCAGCTGGCCGGACTCATCATCAATGCCTTTGCGACGGATCGATATGGGTGTCGCTTTACCTACTGTTTCTTCATGGCCTGGCTGGCGTGTGCCATCTTCATCGCCGTTTTCGCCCCGTCTCTGTCTGTTCTTGCCTTCGGCGAGGCAATGAGTGGCATCTCTTGGGGAGTTTTCCAGGTCAGTTAAAAGCCTATTGACGTTTGTCACGGTGGTGTAGAGGAAGAGGAGCTTACGTCTAGTAGACTCTTACCACTGCTTACGCTTGCGAGATTGTACCGACTGTCTTGCGTTCTTTCGTGAGTACCTCATTCAATTAGCATGCCTTTGTGCAGAGCCGCGACGTGTGCTAATACTGTGTCCATCTAGGTCACCGGATACGTCTGCCTCGCATGGGGTCTTGGAATCTTGCTCTCGTCGGGTGTATTGCGAGCTGTGGTCGGCCTAGAAGGCGAGCTCGGTTGGCGCCTCCCCTTCACTCTCCAATGGGTATGGCCAGTCCCGCTCTTCGTTGTGGGCTTCTTTGCCCCGGAATCTCCGTGGAATGCGGTGCGTCGTGACAGAATGAAGGAGGCGCGCAAGTCCCTGATCCGCCTCCGATCCGCTGGAACATATACTGAAGATGACATTGATGCAACGCTGGCTTACATCCGTCACACCACCGAGCTCGAGAAGGCTGAGACTGAGGGGGCGAGCTTCTTTGACTGTTTCCGTGGTACGAACCTCAGGCGAACTGAGATTGTATGTGAGACCCAGGAAAGGACAGCTGGGACACGAGCGACAACATGCTGACAAAGGTTCAATAGAATGCAATGACATGGACGTGCCAGATCTTCGACGGAAATCCACTTACAAGCTATGCCGTTGTCTTCTTTGAAGCCGCTGGATTCGGCACCGAAGCCACCTTCGACCTCAACATGTGTGTCAATGCTTGTTTCGTCATCGGCCCTCTCATCTGCTTCTGTATCCTGCCGCATTTTGGAAGGCGGACGATTTACATGACTGGCCTCAGTGGGATGTTGGTCATCCAGGTGATTGTAAGTCCTGCCTTTGTTCCAATCTTCCCTTTCCGACTGCAACATTATCTTGGGGCACGATCAACAGTGGAAAGGACTAATCCTGACATTCTAGATCGGTGCAATTGGGTTCAATCTATACCACGCGACTCAGCTCGCAGTCGGCATTCTCTTGATCGTTTGCACATTGGTGAACACAATCTTCATGGGAGCGACTTGCTATCCGATCGTCGCCGAAACGCCTTCTGGACGTCTACGTTACAAGACGATTGCAATTGGTCGCTTTGTGTACAACATCGCAGGCCTTATTCAGAACTCCATCACGCCTAGAATGCTGTCCCCGAGTGGTAGGTTGTCCATCACAAGGACTACTTGTATCCAGGTAGCTAACATGAGAACAGCTTGGAATTGGGGCGCCAGAGCCGGTCTGTTCTATGCGGGCACAAATCTTCTCTGCCTTACCTGGTGCTTCTTCCGTCTGGTAATACCCTCTTCCCCCTCTCCCCCTCCCACTGTTTGCAGGCCCACGCGAAAGACAGCACTAACACAAATTTCAGCCCGAAAGCAAGGATCGCTCGTTCGGAGAGTTGGATCTTCTTTTCGAGCAGCGAGTCCCGGCCAGAAAGTTCAAGACCACCATTATCGATGGTACGACTACTATGTTCACTTCCATTTCATCAACAAAGCCCCCTGCTAATCTTATTTTTACAGAATTCGCCCACAGTCCCGTATACGACAAGGCTCTCGAGGAGAAGGAGGCCAATCTCTCAAGTACAGTTGAGCAAAAGGTGTAGCAAAATTTCCAGTAGTACCAATCACTTATCTCAGAGAAGGGCAGGTGCAATTGCTCGCTGCAGTCATGGTAGGAAGGCATAAGCTTCTTAGCAGAAGCAGCTTGTAGTCATTTAGGGGATCGCTTCATCTCAAGACCAAGAAGTGTACAAGCTGAACTTGCAAAGTTACCCAGTGGAGGACAGTAGGGAAGAGTAAAGGCTTGACCTAACCTTATCTGGCAAACCGCCGAGTGCCACGAGTCGCATTGCAACTTCATATAGTGCGCCAGAGAGGGGTCTGGACTTCTTTACTTTTTCTAGTAATTTACCGTAATGGCCACTCACTCACGAGAAGGCTTCGACACGCATGGTGATCCTTTGAGTTGAGAACCAAGGATGTGATCGAGCAATGGGCAGTAGGTAGGCATACACTGTTTTGCTTTGCAGGCTTTCTATTGGTTCCTTGGAACGCTATGGCATCATCGCCACTGATTAGCATGAGCTAGATGTACCTAACAACACACTGATGCACATCTCTCACCCACTGCTATAGATAATATGTTGTTTACAATAGTCAAGCATATTTAATTATAATGCCAACCCTGGATGTTTCTATGAGGTAGTCGGCGGTCCTTTCTTCTCGAACCCCAATTCGCCTTCCTTAAGTCTTATTCCTTTCAAGATCCAGCACGAGTAAACTTTCCTGCTTCGCAAATCGTGCTCCTGTACTCAAGAGGTACACGTATTGCTTGCCTGAGTTAGCACTGGGCGTGGTTCATTTGGCTTTCTTGTTCACGACGTGGAATCGCGCGCAGTTGTTGCTTAGGTTCCGACTCCTGTTCTAACGTCACAGGACTGAGCTTGCGCCATGTTTCATGTTATCGATACTGGCCTCTCTGGTCCATCGGAGGTTTCGAGTAGTGAAGGCCTAATCCGTCACAAGAAACAGTACGCGGACATTTCAACAAACAGCCTGCAACGAAGGACTACAATGGCGGTATGTCTTGTTCGAAAATAGCTCTGATGCCAAAACCGGAAATGGCTCTCTTTAGAAGGATGCCACAACCACGATAGAAGTTAAGAGGATATTACAGCTAACTTCTTACAGTGTGACTTTTGCCGGTCGAGAAAGTCGAGATGCTCCGGGGAGAAACCCACTTGCAAACTGTGCAATGAAGTAGGAACAAAATGTATCTACCGGGAACGCGGCTGCAAAATCCAAATCGGCGATAAGCTCATCCTTGAACGCCTGTCTCGAATCGAAAGGCTACTGCATACAGAGCTATCCTCTTACAAGAGAGGTCATGCTAGTGCTGAGATACAGCTTGCATCTATGCTCACAACCGATCTGAAACCTGGAGGGCATCCCACAGAGTCAAAAGATTTAGGTGGCCATCCGATGCTGAGAGAAACGGGAAACATTCCCGGAGTCCAGTCCAGTTGGCCAACAGCATCCAATATGAGCGTCATGCCACAGGCCCATACAAGTGCAGCCATGCATCTCCTGCATTGGCCCTTGGTCCGGGACTTGGTGACTTTTCCCTGCAATGCGCAGGCCTTATTACACGAGGAGATGACCCGGAAACCCTTCCGACCCCTGTTTCAGACGTCGGCTGATCTTTTGAATCTGGAAGACAACATCGAAGCATACTTCGACAGGGTCAATATTTGGTACGCTTGTCTCTGCAAAGACGACTGGACACAGCAGTACCAAACAGCATTCGCCAAGGGGTTTCAGGAGGGTCCAGAAAGTTGCCTGGTTCTATTGGTTCTTGCGTTGGGTCAAGCCAGCTTGCGAGGGAGCATCTCCACGGATACGCCACGTCAAAGCCCCCCAGGTATGCAGAACTTCAGCGCTGCATGGTCGCTATTGCCTAGTATCATGGCAACACCATCCGTAATTGCGGCACAGTGTGAGCTACTTGCATCAGCTTACCTGCTGTATCTAGTCCGGCCTTTAGAGGCTTGGAGCTTGATCCACAGCCTGAGCACGAAGATCGAGCTTCTCTTGGCCTCCATCCACCTACTCTCATCTCATGAAACCGAGCTCTTACACCGCATATACTGGAACACTGTACTTCTTGAGAGCGACTTACTCACTGAGCTAGATCTTCCCCAGTCTAGAATCATCCATCTCGAAGAGAGCATTTGTCTGCCCGGAGGTTCCCAGCTGAATACCACGCCGGAAACTACGCTGGATACCACAGTAAAGACCACAGATGCAAACGGAATCGAGAAGCATGAGCTGTGGTACTTTCTCTCGAAAACCGCTCTCCGACGACTCATGAATAGAGTCAGCCACCTGATCTACTCGAACGATACCATCGACTTCTCATCCAGCTTCGAGATGTCAGTGGCTGAGCTCGACTATCAATTGACAGAGTGGTATGAGAACTTACCGACACCATTGAGGTTCCCATGGGCCTGTGATATAGGGCTGAATCCACTCCAAGCCGACTTGCGGTTGCGATTCTTAGCCTGTCGGACTAGTATCTACAGGCCTTACATCCTGGCTGGGCTGAGGGACGGATTAGCCCTTCGAGACAAGACTGTGCAGGAGTATTGCCTACGGTTTCTGGAGGCATCTCTGATCCAGCTAGAGTACCTCAACGAATAGTAAGTCGAAACGTTTGATGTCCTCCACCCTGATACTTTGTATAGGCCTTCTTCAATTTGTCATGCTGACCATGTCCGTAGTCGTGCCGGCTATATGCCTTGTCTCTGGCAGGGAGCATTGTCTATAATGACACAAACTCTGCTTCTCATGGCTGCTACGATATCTCCCTCGCTCAAAGGAATCTTGCGAAAGCTAGCTCCAGACTCGGACCATCTAAGTTATATCATCAGCTGTGCAGTCAAAGAGCTTCAAAGTTATGCTGAATTAGCACCCAGTCTCAATCTGGTTGCAGGGCTTGTTAGTGGTGCGAATATAAAGCGGAAAACAATGCTTGGTGACGACGGCGCTGGGGATCAGTTCTAAGCCTAAACAGAGGATAGTTAGCTCTTTGACTTGATCTTAGGCTTATCGACAACTACACTCCAGCTAGGCTAGGAGCTGCATATATGATGCCCTTGTTTGCGAAGAAAAGGTGTACGTTCTGGCATTGAGATCAAGCTAGAATCTCGACCCCTATCGCCACATATATAAACCTTTACCCCCAAAAGCTAAGGTCTCTTGACTCGGCATGGAGCCGTGTAGAAGCTGCACATTTGGTTTCTAGTCCGTTCTCGTAAACGTTCTGGATCTATCAACCATACGGCTACCCAATCGTCGTCTATACCTCTTTTCGACTATTGTTTCATCTTTTCGCGATGCTTCTAGGAAACTATGTGATCAAACCTACGCGTAAAGGGTTCAGGTCTTGTATCAGAAACAGGATCTGCGACATTCATCTGAACACTGATAAGAGAACCTATATTCAGGAGCTCCTCTACGTCAATGCGTGTCATCCAGGAATAAGCTACCATCAGACCGACTAACGAGGCTCTTGCCATCTTCCAGCAATATTGGACGTGGTGGATATACAAATTTAAACAAGCTGCTTGACGCTCTATTGAGCAAGGGCAGAAGATACTGCGACTCATGGCTTCTGAACTCCGCAAGGAAGACGATGAAGTTGTGCAGCAAATCAGGTGCAGAGACGTAGTCGATTTGCGCACTGGAATCGCCGTCTTCTGCCTCGAGCACGTCGCACAGGCAGTTGGCAACGTCACTGACCTTCTGCTCCATTCCGATACCATGCGCTTCGAGAGCTGGTGTGTCTGCTGTATGAAGGATCTCGAGGAGACTCCTGGAGACTTCGATGATGCACGTTGAGTGATTCGGCTCGCTGGTCGCCATGACCTGATGAATGGCGGATGGTCCTAGCTTAGACATTAGTTGCCACGCTAATGTCTTTAGCCAGCGTAGGGTGACTAGAATGTCAAGTCTTTGTGTTTCATTGATCTCTCCGATGGGTAGTAGTGCTTCCATCTGGCTGTCATTCCTCAGGAGCGTGAGGAGGGCCTGACTAACATCGTGGTGTGCGGGTGAGTGGCCCGATCCGGAGCTATTCTGATCGCTCCAGGCGGCAATGAAGGCATTGTCCGCTGCAGCAAAGACTCGGGCAAGTGTAACAAAGCCGTACATAAGCTTTGGCTGAGAAGACTCAAAGACGTGGGGAAGCTCGATCGAGCGTTGGAGGATCACTCGGCTTCGGTGCTGTAGGGCATATGCTCTGGCATCAAGTCAGTTGCGGGAGACCATCTGCAAAATGGAGCATCCAGAGTCAGGTACCTCTCAGTAATGAACAGCAGCCAGAAGACGAGCCTGCGTCTCTGGCCAGTCTGTGGATCCAACTCAACGTAGAACTTGGTGTCGTCGAGACCCAGGCTTTGGGCAAATCCAATAGCTTCACGCAAGTAGTACCATGCTGACCTCGATTGTTTACAATTGCCGTAGTAAGCAAAAAGAAAGAAAGAAGAAAGAATAGTCCACTCGTCGGCTTCTTCAATGAAACCGTCACTTCTCCGCGTCTCGAGGCACTCTGTCACCATCAACCCCGGTGAGAGGACAGAAGATGCGAGGTCGATTTGTTGGGTATAGTGGCCCGGCTCAGGGACTTGTGCTGCAACGTCGGAAGCTGCGAGAAGGCTCAGTTGCACTATGACAGCGGCTGACAAAGCGGTGAGAAACGTATAGATGGTTGGTGGTAGAGGCTGCGCCTGCAGGTGAGGTACTACGAGAAGCTCCATCAGAGGCTGCTTCTCGATGACTGGGAACACGGCATACAACCGATCAAAAAACAGTTCCACATATAGAACAAAACACTCGCGGTTGAACAGCTGCGGCCTGTCAAGATCGCTTTCGACCCACGCCGCATGTTGTTGCACTTCAGGTGTAAAGACAGGCTGCTGGTGATCGATCGAAGGGACATGCTCCAGTGGTGTCATATCCTGCCATTCCGTGTCGGTGAAGGGTGTGAGAGGATGAATCTGCTGATCATCCGCGACCCCCTGAGCCTGTGCTGTTGTTGCATAGAACGGCAAAGCAGCATAAGCAGCCTGTGACGACGTGTCCGTCGCAGGCAGAGGCTGAGGACCATCATGACGAGGTGTCTCGGCTGGCAGTGGGTCATACCCGTCCTGTTCCCAGTTCCCAGACTCCTCTGCGTCTTCAGAGAAATGGCTGTCCCCTTTGTTTGTTCGACGTTGAACCTTGCGTCCACGAGTCTTGGGCACCTGTTGGTACGAGCAAGTTCGTCTCGTCTTGATGCAATGCACACATGGCTGCCCACGGTTGCAGCGTGTCTTTCGGGCCCTGCACTGGTCACAAGCTTGGCCAGGCGCTGGCTCGAGCGACAAATCGCCGCCGTGTGAATTGAGTAGCTGGAATCTCCGCATCTTCAGACCGAGCACCCCTAACCTTGGTCGTACCTGTTTGCGGTTGTATCGGTTCTGAGGCCGGTTTGGGAGGATACATCTTCGTGGCCAGAAGAGAGGATAAGTATGATCTATCACAGTGGTGGCTGGGCGACGCAGGGGCTGTAAGAAGCGTAGGAAGACAAAGTCGCCTTTGGCTCTCTATGGCTACCCTAAGGACCTCACCAAGGCCAGAGCAGGGTCAAAGTCTCCCGAAGCATCGAGTGATCATTAGCCTTATTAGTGCATCAGATCTGCACTTCTCAAGCATTGGCTACAAGTAGATCCTGCTTCTCCAAGCCGATCGCCAAAACTTGGTGCCGAGGTACTTTATCGTTTCCCCGTTCGCGCCTTCCAGTTAGCCTTCCCCGTAATTTCCACAAGGGCTTCACACGGGACTGGAACAGTTCGTCCGGCCGACTAGCAGCCAGGGCTATTGCCAGGTAAAACCTTAAAAACGTGGCTGACACTTGGGGGTGCCCGTGACTTGACATTTGGTCCATCCCTTCTTGGGTAATTCGCCGTCAGCACAGCAATCCTGCAGTACCTTGGAGACCCGTAACCGGATCATATCCTGGTGGTGATCTTGCTCTTGTTCAGGTTAGGCTGTCTTGGGACGACGTCCACTGGCTTTCGAGTCTGTCCACTCAATCCCGTGCAACATGAACCCCTCTTACCTTTTCCTATAGGCCCTCTTCTACTAGATCAAGATTGATGCAACCTTGGCTATGTGGATGAGTGACCAGCATGGGAGAAAGAGGTCAATCAGGGGAACCGAGAGGGGAATGCGGATCTCCACTAGGGCATTGTGTCAGCGCAAAGAATGCGTCAACCCCAGCACAGCTCCTTAGATTCCGGAGGGTTTAGGCTTGCACGATTATGTCACTAGTTTTCAGACTCCGGAGGGTTTGGGCTTAAATGATTATGTCACTAGACTTGGCTTTTGACTAGGCTAAGCCACGTCAGACGCCATCTGGCCCACCCAAGAGAGTCTGCTAAAGTGAGCGGTGATAGATTTGGAAGCCGTCCTGAATCATTAGCTGGCCGAGGCAGCAGACTCTATCGAAGTCTTCATTCGATCCGGGGTGAATTCCTGGTAGTCTGGGGTTATTTGTGATGCTGGGGTCGGACCCAGAGACTACCGTACCGGGAGATCGCTTCCAATCCGTCTCAGTACCTCTGCTGTACAGTAGGTAAGGTATCTAGACCTGGTGATCCCGTGCTTTCTAGCCCTAAGCGGTAATTTACCGCATACAAGTCGTGAAGCTCCAAGGAGAAACGACTGGGGACATGCTCTTTCTGGAATTTCGTAATGCCAGCATAGACATCTCACCACCATGTTGACAATACTTGTAATTTCTATCATTGAGCACGCCATGCAAGACGATTCAAACCTGCCGTCAACTGGTCAAGCACCATGCTAAACTCAACCATCAACAGGCGATAATGGTGATCCCTCTCCTGTTGACTGGACCGTCCGTTAGAGGGCAGTCAATTCAAGAATTTATAGCCGAACAACAACGGCAGGTCAATCTAATCCGACAGTCCACGGGCGGGAACACCACGGTGCGAGTGGGCGACTTTCGAAGCCAACCTGAACATAGTCAAGGCACAGCACAAACGTCAATCTCTAGAATCGTCAGCAACGATAGTCCGCGTAGAGAAGACAAGCTGCGGAGAGGCAAGCGCCTCAGAAGGTTATTTAGTCACAACGACCTGCGCCCCGAGCAGCCGGTAGCAGCAGCTCATGAAGCAGAAGACGGTACGCCCGAAATGTTCAACAACCAGCCTGAAGCCCGAGAAGCTGGTCTCAAGAACTTGTCCTTTGTTGAATGCCCTGAGAACGGAAACAAATTGGGCTCG
Organism: Sarocladiaceae sp. CBMAI 1973; assembly: GCA_021347865.1. Taxonomy (NCBI): domain Eukaryota; kingdom Fungi; phylum Ascomycota; class Sordariomycetes; order Hypocreales; family Sarocladiaceae; species Sarocladiaceae sp. CBMAI 1973. The sequence continues at coordinate 133,493 of WNLN01000025.1, forward strand.
AACAGAGTAAGCGCTCCCCAGAGAATTCTCGCTACTCTGTCCAACCTTGCATCATTTCTTGATCAGCGGCTTATTGCAGAGAAGTCCGAGCGCAATGGGTTCCCCGCACCAGCATCCCCTATCACGCAAAGCCTTTTCGCTGTTGCAAAGACACTCGTCACTCCCATGGGAAAGCAATTCCAGCTCGATCCTCTCAAGTTGGGCTGGCAAAATATCTTTATGAGTTCAGCAGGCTATACAGATGTCCCCTGTCGAGTGCTGGACTTAGGAGGTTCTGAAATAGGTCGGTGCTTTACCAGCAGAACTACAGACCGGATTGAAGCTGGCTAACATAAACATGCTCGCAGATACATTTGTACCTCAATTAGCCGCTGAAAGGAATTGCTGCGTTTACAAAGCACTACTGGGCGATTCGAACCGACCCATTGTTGACGGAAAGATACCTGAATGCAAAGTCGATACGACTCACGACCTGGCCCTGCTCCCGTACCCTGATGGCTATTTCAATGTGATAACGGCACGCTCTCTGTACAAGGGAACTACCAAAACATCGGCTAGCGGACAACAAACTCAAGAGTTGAAGGTAAAGGATTGTCTGGCCGAGTGTAATCGAGTTCTACTTCCTGGCGGACGACTAGAGTACATCTACTTCCAAAATGAACTCCAGAGCAGCGGGCCTCTGATGCTAGAGCTGGAGCAGTTTCTTTGGGAGGTGCATAGCGATACCTTAGAAACGGTAGGTGAAGTCCCTTCTCCTCTTCAAAAATCTGCCCAAATCAGTGGAGTGTATCTAACCACGTCCCAGTCCGGCGCCGGCGCCCATCACTCACCGCATTTCCCTCCGGGAATACCAATAACAAGTTTTCATGACCTACTGCATGCAACTGGGTTTGTACAGGAAAAGAGCCTTATTATGAACTTTCCCGTCTTCATGCTCAGCCAGCTCTTCGATTACCGAGGTTGCAGGAAGACAGAGGCCATAGTCAAAGATGCGCATGGGAGCAAGGTGCACAAGCTACACCCTCAATCTCCCGACTACCTCCGTGGCAATGTACAAACACAAAGGTTGCTGCGAAAGATCCACGAAGAGTGTGAAACCTGGGTCACGGGATGGATTTGCTCAATTGGATGGGCGACTAAGTCAAGAGGTCAAGAGGGTGCTCAACGCCCTGAATAGAATCAATCATCCAATCAATCAATTAATCATCCACTCAATCGCACAGTCATTTCAAGAATGAGTTCCCTCATTGCCACACGGTCAAATAAACAAAGCGTAATCTGTTTCGCGGAGAGTGGGCCCATGCTTTGCCTTCGAGGCGAGGAATGGGTTGATGTGCTCAGTCTTGTCAATGTGCGGCTGAGCATGCCATGGGACGATCCATGAAGAATAGGTCATAGTCAATCAATCCGGTTTGGAAACGAATCGAGCTGAAAAGGTCCCCTGTTCGCCCCCATGCATAGAGATCGGGAGCGGCCGGACTGCTAGCCTTTGAGCTTGAGGATGGAGGGGCACTACTGTCGCGTGTGTCCCATGGGGCAAGCAATCGCGGAGAAAACGCAATTCGAGGCCTTTTCTGGGCCTTGCCAAAAGAAGCAAATCCCCCTCTTTTATGTTCAGCTACGGCACTGGGAGGTGATCATGCTCCTCCACGTGGTTGGTCTTGCTTCAAGGGGCTGAACTCGAAGCGGTAATTGCCCGCTGTCCCTAGTCAAGTTTTGGGTATGGCTTCTCCAGACAGACACGGAATGTCGACATTACACAATTGTGAGTATGAGCTTCTCCGCGCGAAGCATTGCCACTTGTTTAAGTATCACGGCTTGGTTCCTCTCTGCATCACAAGAAGTGCTTCATCGCAGACTTCACCTGAAGTTCATCGTTCTTTCTGCAATTTGCCTTGACCTATTCCCAAAAAACACTTGACATTATACTTATTGCTTAAAAAGCAAAGTTCTTCACCCCTTTTTCTCTTCAACGCTCACGTTCAAGGCTGAAAGCTATGGCTTCCACGGACAAGGCTGAGAAGGCCAGCTCTGTCCACATCGAGCCTCACGGTCACCTCGGCACGCTCGATGATGCTCAGCTAGTGGCCGACGCCCAAGCGGCCACCGACAAGGAGCATGAGATGACCCTGATGCAAGGCCTCAAGCTCTATCCAAAGGCCATTGGGTGGAGTCTGCTGTTCTCTTCCGTCATTATCATGGAGGGATATGACGTGGTGCTCATGGGAAGTTTCTACGCTTACCCAACCTTCCGCGAGAAGTATGGAGAGTTGCAGCCAGACGGCAGTTATGAACTCTCCGCACCTGTAAGTTGTTCTTTCGTGAGATAGGGCACGGGGTTGCAAGCGATTGACGTGTTCTGTAGTGGCAAGCCGCTATCTCCAATGCAATGAACGTCGGCCAGATTATCGGCCTCTTCATCACTGGATTAGTCTCTGAGCGGTTCGGCTACCGTAAGACCATGCTCATGTCACTCTTGGCCACCACGCTCTCCGTCTTTATTCTCTTCTTTGCCCCATCGAAGCCAGTACTCTTGGTTGGCGAGCTTTGTATCGGTGTACCTCTGGGCGTTTTCCAAACCTTGGCAGTTACATACGCGGCCGAGGTATGCCCCGTGGTGCTTCGAGCATATCTCACTACCTATGTCAATCTGTGTTGGGTTATAGGACAGATTCTGGGGTCGGCTGTCCTGCGAGGCATGCTGGATCGGACAGACGAATGGGGCTATCGTATTCCTTTTGCTCTTCAATGGATCTGGCCAGTTCCTATTGCTGTTGGCGTCTTCCTGGGCCCCGACTCCCCTTGGTGGCTCGTCAGAAGTGGGCAAGTGGATGAAGCCAGGATTGCACTTAAACGTCTCGCCATTGCTGGGTCAAACTCCTCGGAATTCGACGTTGACGAGACGATTGCCATGATCCGCCACACAAACGAGCTAGAGAAGGAAATTTCAAGCGGTACAAACTATATCGACTGCTTTAAGGGCATCGACCTGAGGCGTACAGAAGTCGCTTGCCTTACCTGGGCTGTCCAAAACCTCTGTGGTGCTGGACTGATGGGCTATTCAACATACTTCTACAAAGCGGCTGGCCTCCCTGAGTACCAGTCCTTCAACATGTCTCTGGCCCAGTACGGACTTGGCTTTTTCGGCACCTTGTTCTCGTGGTTTTTGATGACGCACATTGGTCGCCGTCGCCTCTATGTGACCGGCCTCTTCGTGCTTTTCGCCCTCCTTCTGGTCGTCGGCTTCATTTCACTGGCACCCGGCGCCGCCGACGGTCACAACATCAAGGCATCCTGGGCTACTGGATCTGTCCTGCTTCTTTACACCTTTATTTACGATGCAACTGTCGGACCTGTTTGCTATTCCCTGGTTTCCGAGCTACCGTCTACTCGTCTCCGCAACAAGACCATTGTGCTTGCCAGAAACCTCTACAATGTCTTCAGCATCGTCAATGGTGTCATCATACCCTTTATGCTGAATCCATCAGCGTGGAATTGGGCTGGCAAGGCTGGTTTCTTTTGGGGCGGGCTTTGCTTTTGTAGCGCCCTCTGGGCCTTCTTCCGACTTCCCGAGCCAAAGGGCCGCACCTTTGGAGAACTCGATCTATTGTTCGAGGCCAAGGTACCAGCTAGGAAGTTCAGCAGCACCAAGGTCGGACCATTCACAAGCGAGGGTGAGAAGATCGTCCAGGAGTAAACCTACGCACGCTTCGGACCTTCGCGTTGTTGGGAGGACAGGCCTAGAGGAAGTTAGTTGCTGGTCAAGTTTATATAGTCTTACTACTTCCCGCTCTCAATCATGCTTTACTCCCACAAAACGTTTCTTTTTCAACTCCAGTATCCAATCCATGCTCAGTAGGCGCTTCATATCAGTAGGTGCTCTATTTTGAGCAACTATAGTTCACCCCCTTTCACCTCATTCCTCTCATGCACAGACCTATAGTTCACTCCATTCCACCTATTCCTTTCATGCACAGACCTTTGCGAAGATATCTTCACCTGACTATTTGAAACTGCCCAATCTCCGACAAAGTTTAGAAGGGTTAAGGCTTTTCACTACATTGCATTAAGATGATCATCCTCAAGCGTGAAGTTCAGACAAAGCCGGGGTTCCAGGAGTGCGAAAGGAAAGTCAATTTGCTACTAGATCGGAAGAATCAAGTACATACTCTCCAATGCCTATCGCTCATATGTGTTATAGCAACGTGGACGATCAAGAACCAGCCTGATGAGTTTTCGAGTTACTTCACACATATCCCAGAACAGTTCCTCCTACAAGAGAAAAGAGAATGCTACATCGACCGATCAATCAATTTCTCGGCTTTGGGTGCTGAGTCGGCAATGCTGGGCGTTACTCAACACTCCATTGACCCCAGTAGTCAGGGTGAATGTTGAGCTGCCCAAGCTGTTCAGACTGCCAGTTGGTGGAGTCAACCTTCTCTCCGCCAATTTGCCAATTCTTGAGCTTCATCCCGAATCTCAGCTTCTCTTGCCCAGGGGTGTATGCGTTCTCGTTGTTGCTGATACTCATTCCCACCAAGCTCTGCCCAAGACGCGGGTTACCCTTCAGAATGTTGTCGTACTTGACATTCTCAATTGTCAGGTCGTAGTTCTGGAGGGGCGCAATGCGAAGTAGAGCTGGACAGATTCCCTCACAGGTAAGACCTGAGATCTTGGCGCTGATAGTCCTGCCAGCATCCACTACCTTAGGATCGGCGTAATAGGGAGATGCTCCGATGATGGAAGACGGAACAACTGTCTCGCTCTTGAACCAGCGAGTGTGGATCACTCTGAGACCTGAGACCTGGACGTTGGAAACCCCACGGGGCTTCCACCCCATCTGAATGACAGGGTCGTTGTGGCACTTCCAGATCGTGATGTCTCTGACCTCGGCATTACTATGGTACAGCTTGATAGCGTCATCATTGACATGCCAGAAACCATTCTTAGTAACGCCAGCATAGATCTGAGGACCATCTGTCTGGAAGTAGAAAGCACCAACTTGCTTGTAGTCGGAGACGTCGCTCTTCACCTTGTTATCCTCTTCGTGGGGTGTACTGTTGCGAGGGAAGAGGTCAACCGTATTGAAGGGTGGTGCATTCACAGTAGGGCCAACAGCCGTCCACTTCTGATTGTCGGACACTGAACCGTGAGAGAAGATTCGAAGACTCGTACGGTCATCTTTTTCCGCAACATAGTCCTTGGCTGTATTGGCCATGTACGCGTAGTTTTCACCAGAGACGACTCCATGGCCGATTGTGAAGAAGTCTTTCGAGGTCGTGTACTCAAAGGCGCCCTTGATGTATGTTCCTGGCTCCATGTAGATGAAATGAGTGTTCGGGTCCAGCTTGATGTGGCTTTTGCCAAGCCTTCCGTCTTTCTCCAACCAGTAGGTACCAGCTTCGAAATAGATAGTTGGCTTCGCTTGGATTGCAGAATCCGTGATCTTGCCAGGCTTAAGGACCTGTGTGTCGGAAGACGTCTTTGATGGGACCAAGTTGGTTGGAATGGGGGCGCTGGCGAAGACAACGAGCGCATTTCTTGGTTCCTTGCTGACAAGAAGACCTCCATCTCTGACGTAGGATGAACCATCAGAACGATACTCAAAGAGGTCGTTCTGGAACTCAACAGAGAATCTTCGGCCTGCGGCGTCTTGAGGGACTTTGATGATGACAGTGTCGGAGTCCGGGCTGCTGATCTGATAGGGAATATCCACCGGGCGGATAACAACATTCGAAGCCGGGCCCAGCTGTGAGCCATCCTTTGACTGAATGCGAACTTCAACATCCTTTTTGTACTCGAACTGTGTCCAGGCCATGTTGATTCCGGCGTCTGGCTCGACGGAGATGCCATCTCCATCGGCGAGATTGTACTCTCGACCAGGGTTCGCTGGGTCGTACATTTTGCCGTTTCCGTTCCTTGGGATCGTTTCGTAAACGAATGACTTCTGCCAGTTCTGGCTGCCTGAAAGTCTGACCGAGACATCATACTTGCGTGCTTGGCGAACCTCGTTTGCAGCCACAGGGCCATTGGTGTTGACACTGGGGTTCTCATGCCACCACGTACGCAGTGAGTCGTCGTCTCTGCACTTGATGGTATGGGCCATAGAGCTGAGAGCCTGCAGCGAGGCTGCAAACAGCGCGAATCTGATGCTCCTCATACTTGAGGAATGGTGTGCAATAAGAAGAGTGGTATGAAGTCAAGGTGAGACCTTTTCAAGAGTGAATGGAAGCGCGAAGAAGGCTTTACTTTTGGCTGGAGAGAAGTTGGAGATTCAACAGAGGCACATCATGTCTGAATTTAAATGTTTTTCCCTGGGTAGGCCTATCTCGCCAAGGTCCTAAGAGAACTAGGACTCCGGAACTACCTAGTCCACCATGTTCTGGCCGGAGATCGCGGTGTAAACCCCACATCCGGGGTACGTGCCCCATACTGCATTAAGCTCTATCTAGTAATTCTCCGCACCATTCTGCAAGAGGCGACAGTCTAAGAAGAAGGAAAATTGAAATGAATTGCGGGGGAAAGGAGGGGCTAGGCATATTGTCGGACATGGAATCAAGGCAGACCCGTGGTGCGACCACACGCACACAGCACAGGGATTCCTGCTGCAGCGAAGCGGTGCGAAGTGCAGCTCCCCCACCAAAGAAAGAAGAACAAAGGTGGCACTCATTCGGCCCAAGGATGAGTAGGCCTCAATTTACCTGCATTGTGTGATTGACGACTGTGCTAGCTTCGTAAATTCCACTTCAATTCCCTGGGCGAGAGACAGTCACTTGCAGCATCTTTGTTAATGAGCTGACTAAAGCAGTTCCTTGACGATACAGCTATTGTCATGTCTCGAACACGAGTTTCTTTCACGTTTTCACTAGGTGGAGAGCAAAAGTCCGTACGGAAGCTGGGAACATGAAGCCGTTAGTAGATTGATCAATGGCTGATCACCGCCGGAACGATTTGTCCTTCTTCCTTTGCGGCAATAGGCCGCCATCATCTGTAAGTGCACCACGTGCTTGGGCATCTAGTGTCCGGGGTACATGGAACTCCTTGTTTCACTACGCCTGCCTGTGAATTTCCATCGCCATGTCTAGCTCAGCTGACCTTACTACTCTTCGGCCTGTTGCTGGTAATGGCCTAATGTTATACTTAGAGGCGGCCTTGATCCACTCTTCGTATATGAAAACAACTCTGGGGTGGCAAAGCGGATAAGCTTGGCATTGACTCTAGGGATGCGAGGACATATCACTCTTATGTTCAGTGTATCATGTACATGATGGTAATCGCAGAGATGCAGCTTCTCGGCCTATTACCTCTCGAAGACTGAAGTCCCTTGGCAGATGTCAACAGAGGAACTCCTGAAGGAGCCTGAGCACTCATAAATCAATACATATACAACCTTTGCCCTCTCTTCTGTATAATTGTTGCCAGTCTCCCATCTATTACAGTACCGATCTCTCTTTTCGAAGCATACAAGTACACTCTACCGGTCAACCTGACGACAAAATGAAAGGCTTCGCTCTATGCCTCGCGCTGTTTGCTCAGACTGGCTTTGCCCATTACAAGTGGCCTGCTCTTATCGTTGGTGGACAGGTCACCGGCGACTGGCAGTATGTTCGGGAGAACACAAACAACATCAACCCTCTCATGGACCTGTCTTCTACAGACCTTCGGTGTAATGAGGGCGGGCTTGCATCGGGGTCTCGGACTCAAACGGCTACTGTGAATGCAGGCAGCAAGGTATCTACTAAACTTTCCTAAGATGTGTTTCGTGGATCAACTGTCGGGCTAACAGCAGCTAGGTCGGCTTTACTCTAAGCAACTCTATTGGCCATATTGGCCCCATGCTTGTGTACATGGCCAAGGCACCTGGTGATCCTTCACAGTGGGACGGCGCTGGCGACGTCTGGTTCAAGATCAATGAATGGGGGCCAGACTTTCCTGGAGGCTCTATTCAATGGCCACAACTGGGTATGTCAACTTTCCTCAGCTTTATTTGAGACACTGAAAGCATAACGTGGGCATGTCACAGCTGACTCTCTGTGGACAGGCTTGATGAGCTACGAGTTCACAATCCCGGCCGCGGTGCCGAACGGAAAATACCTGCTGCGAATCGAGCATATTGGAGTTCATAATGCTGCCAACTACGGAGGTGCCCAATTCTTCGTGGCGTGTGCTCAGGTCGAGGTAACAGGTGGCGGCTCCGGAAATCCATCGCCGAAAGTGGCCATCCCTGGAGCATACAAGGCCAACGACCCTGGAATTTTTTTCAACAACTACTATCCTTCTGTAAGAGCCCCATCACAAGCACTAAATGTGACACTTGCTTATACATTATCAGCCAAAGTCATATGTCATTCCCGGCCCACCGGTGTGGTCTGGCTAGGCTAGCTTTCACAGGATCACGAGAAGTCCTTTCTCTTTCATTAAGACGGAGAGACTTGAAGAATGGCTTTAAGCTGAACACATTTTGAACAATTTGCTCTTTGTTCTTTTTTGTTTACATTTCACAGGCCGATTCATTGTTATACAGTCTTTACCTTAAGCAGCGACTTGGATAGTATATCATAAATTCATTCAAGAAACCATTAGGCTCCTATACATTCTCGTCTGGTCTTATGTAAAAATTCATACTCTGAACGATAAACAATCTTGGAAAAGTATCGAATTGTGGCCCGTGTGGCTTAGGTCGCTAATTTGAGGTCAGATCAGGCAGCTTTGGCCCTAGCATTAGCCCTAGACTTAGTAGGTAGGCGACAACTGGCCAAGCCTCTCCACTACTTTCTTTATTGCGCAAGAGAATAGGAAGCCTTACTCCCTGCAAATATTGACCTTACCCTTCTACTCTAGCCGCCTACCTATTAACTTGCCCTTTAATGGCCTGCTGCATAGCCGAAGACCGCTTTCCACTCTCCTGTGATACTATGAGCTCCTCTCTTCTCCCTCCCCATCTTCTCATCCATCTACCATGGAGCCTATAGGCTTTTACAGTATTTATCCCTCTCTAGATCCACTACAAGGATCGCTCTGCCACTGTCGACATATCTTTACGCGCAACCCCAATGCATCTAAAGCTTGCAAGCGGCCACTACAAGGAGACTTCCGTAGCGTTATTCACACTGGCGGTAAGGTTTGGCTCAACATGAACATGACAAGCAAGGCAGGTTTGGGGATCTGGTTTGTACATATATAACGCGAACAAGCACTCTACCCACCAGATCCTCAACACAAACTCTTCCTGAAAAACACGTTCCCAGGAACAACTAGGCGCAAATAAAAGCGATACCGATTTACTTCCAGTGCCACATACCTTCGCCAAATCTGACCCAAGGGGACCATAAAGCAGGATTCAGCGTGGCAAACATTTGATCTGACTATAGAGATGCGAGCGTGAGGCTTAGTGAGCGTTCCACGAGGATTGTCTTCGGACTAGGGTCAGCTTGTCAGCAGGTATGAAGTAGCCTCTCGGGATAGAGCAGATCCTACTATAACAGAAACAAGTTTCAGATGCTGGCACTTGGACTGCCGAGCTCTGAGATCACCTTAGTCGCCATGAGCACTGGAAGTGCAAATACCACTTATGTCGAGAAATGCACAGCCGGGTTTGTTAAGGCAATGTCAATTTATCACAACTACAATTCGTGCTCAAGATCAACCCTAGAAGACTTCTCAACCCGCAGGTTTCGTCTTCGAATCGGATGAAGATCGGCTATTGGTGTTTTTCGTGCTCAAAACAAAGAGCCAGTAGCAACTTAACAGATTTGCATCGAAGATCGGCACTTGTTCCATGAACTGCCGTGGCGGCTCTAAGCCACGTAGGACGACGTGCGCAACGAGGTCATAGCCCCACAACCTTCTTCCAGCACAACGAAAGACTCGTACGGACGTAATGCCAGAGTTCCATCAACGAGCTGCTTGGGGGTGCCGTAATTAGCGCAGGTCATCTTTCCGTTTGCGATTGAGGCCTCTACTTCACGAGGTACCGACCATGGCCGATCCTCATCAGTAAAGTTCGCCACAATAGTTGCGCTGGCTGTCTTGGAGGTACGTCTGTAGCAGAACACGTGCGGATGAGCTCGATCTACCATCACGAACTGGCCATAAATGAAAAGTTCCACGTGCTGCTTCCGGATCTCCAATAAATGACGCCAGTGTGACAAGATGCTGTCAGGATCTGTTATTTGTGACTCAGCGTTCCACTCCCGGTAGTCCTCATTGACGCGCATCCAAGGCGCACTGGTGCTGAACCCGCCGTTGTCTTTGGCATTCCACTGCATTCGATCAGCTTAGCTGGGGCCCAAAGTCAGAGCCAGGAGGCTACCGATGGGATCAGGGTGACTAACCTGAACAGGGGACCGAGCGTGATCTCTGGCCTTTAGGCGAACCTCGTCAAAGAACAGCCGCATCTCTACTTCATCGCCAGCAAACTTTTCCAATGCGCTTTAGACAGGTAAGAATTAGGTTGCAAGAGCCTACATGGAACGAGGCTGGCTGGGAAGGGGATGACGAACAGCTGATAAAAGTTTTGTGTCTCAATATCCTTGTAGTCGTCTATTGTCCAGCCCGTTGGCAGGTTGGACATACCCAGTTCTTGACCCTGGTAGATAAATAGCGTTCCTAATTGAAGTCCAATAAAAGTCGCAAGTGTTTTCGCTGCGTATTTGCGGTTGGCGGCCTTGTGTGGAGTGAATCTCGAAACGGAGCGGCTCTGGTCGTGGTTCTCTAAGAACAAGGCATTCCAACCGTTGTTCTCGTACATACAAGTCTGCCACTTCTCCACAATACCCTTCAACGTGTGGAGTGACCAGGATCTCGGTGAAAACTTTCCGTCTGGGCCGTTGTCCATGTCGACACTTAGCGAACAAACCTGATTAGCTATGTTTTTATCACTCCGCGTAAGAGGAGCACACAAAGAGGAGTCTTATGAGCTCTCTAGTCCTAGAAGCTCAAAGGCTACAGGTTCATGGCTGGGAGAGAACTTACATATCAAACTGAAAGATCATGTTGAGTTCCTTGCGGTCGGCGGCGACGACACCAATGACATCGGCTTCATCCTTGGCCCATGGCATCTCACCAACAGCAAAAGCGTCGTAACGATCCAGTATCTCTCGGAAACCTCGCAAGAACTCATGTAGTCGCGGTCCATTTGCATAATACATATGAGCCTGCTGGAAAGGTTGGCCTGGAGTTTCGATTGGAGCGTCAGGAAGCCCCGGCGTCTTACTGATGAGATTGATCACGTCCATTCGAAAGCCATCAACGCCCTTCTCAAGCCAGAACCTCATGGTATCATGAACCTCGGCAACAACAGCAGGATTTTCCCAATTGAGGTCTGGTTGCTCCTTACAGAAGAGGTGCAGGTAATACTCATTGCTATCCTCGTCATAGGACCATGCGCTGCCTACATTTCTTTTAGATCAGTAACAAGAAGCAAGCCCAATCGTATTAATGGTAACACTTTCTCCTTCGACTCACCACCAAAGATAGAGGCCCAGTTGTTTGGGGGGAAACGCTTCCCTTCTGCGTCTAGAACGGGCTTCTTCCAGATATACCAGTCTCTTTTCGGACTGTCTTTGGTTCTTGATTCTTTGAACCAAGCATGCTGCGTCGTTCAGTTAATTGTGGCTCAATTACAAATCAGAGCTGGAAAAGGTCGAGATAATACCTGATCGGACGTATGATTTACTACCAGGTCCATAATGAGCTTCATGCCTCTCTTATGCAATTCGGAAATAAGCTTCTCCACATCATCAAGAGATCCGTACGGCTGGTGAATGGCACGATAATCGGCAATATCATATCCCATGTCCACTTGAGGTGAAGCGTACACTACCAATAATCAGCCAGTCTTCCGTGGTGCTTTAGCGCTTCAATGATTAGGGGAACGGGTCGTACTTACCAGGGCATAGCCAGACAACATCTGTCCCTAAAGCTTTCAAATAATCAAGCTTCGTAATGATGCCGGCAACGTCCCCGATTCCATCTCCATTGGAGTCGCAGAAAGACGCGGGGTAGATCTGATACACGGAGGCTTCCTTCCACCAGTTCCGCTGGGGACCGCAGGTGACATTAGCGCCAGAAGATGCGTTTGTGATCTCAGTGATGGCCATCTTTTCATGTATAATCTGGAAGGAAAAGCTCTATCCAGGGCCCTAATCACAGGCGTGAATAAATACTTCAATATGCGGCCAATTACCCAAATAGTAACTAGATTAGCGCCTCGTTCTTCGCCCATCCTGAGCAGGTTGGCGCTTAATTACCTTTTGCGCAAGTTCTAGAAGACACGCCAGTCCTCTTTACGGTAAGATTCCCGTCTCCAGAGAAGATGATGACTACTTAAACTCAAAAGACCGGTAGAGCGCCTATAAAGTGGCCAATGTAGGTCCAAGCACAACTGTTGCTCAACGGACGCTAACTTCATGATCACCAAGCCCCAGTGACTATCACTAAAGTCTGTGTTCAAAGGAGAACTTTTTTATTTCTCTCTATAAATTCTATTGCCAGAGGGCTATTGACATTTTGTACTTATAATGATGCGGCTCGCATCTACAGCCGTGGTGAATTCCCCTCCTTCGTTGATGGGGCATCTGCGAGTCGTTAGCACAGATGACTGGGCCTTTGCGACGAACGCCAAACTAAGCATATTGCACAGTGCTCTATTGCGCTTGGACACATGCACATTCAACTTATGCCCGACGAGCGTCCACGTCGATTCTATGTTGGATAACCAAAAGCGGTAAATGGCCGCAGGTCGCGCCACAAAGGCCGGCTTTCGGTCCCATTGGTCCAGCAGAGCAGCGGGGATTGTCTAGGTTTTGTTACCGCGTCCATCTTAGTTTTCCATCCCATCGCGATTTAGGAGCCCAGTGCGTAGCAGGGGGTTCGAAATTCAAATCAGTTACTTTGTCGCTGGTATTATTCCATCAAGTGACGCTTGTAAAGGGTTGCACCCAATTTTCAGATCATCTGCTAAAGGGATGTTCCAGAAATGGTGTAGATGCCATTTTAATTCCGCGGGCTGGTTAGCTTCACCGGATCCACTGGCCGCGTAAAACACAGCACTCCTCGCGTATGCCTGGGCCTGAGTATAGTTGAAGTAAGAGTCTCGAACCTTTGTATTGCTCTTCGACTTTCTGCTATACCACATTCCCGCAATGGTTGCAAGTATGACCCTAAGCATGCCGACTGCTCGAGAGAAGCACAACATCTTCATCAAGATCTGCCTCCAATTTCCACAATTCTGTCGATCTCGAAAGGACCAAGTTCGTGCCTCCCGTCTCAAATAAATGTTTCGCTATTGCGCCCCAACTTTCTTTCACCCCTCGACGCCCCAGCTCAACACGGACATGTACCTGGCAGACAGCCCGTGCCACAGCCTGCATTCCGTCAAAGGAGCGCGCAGCATTCACTTCCACCAAATCTCTCAAAGAAATGCACTGATGCTGCATTGAGGTCTACCCTGCGGCGCAAGCGCTTATCATAGCGGCCTAGCATAAGGTTGAGCAGCCCTGAATGTCTTCCGCACCCTTTCGAAGGGCAAGCGATAGCACCACTCAGGGTCGCTAGCCACCACGGGAGAACGACTTGATACTTGAGGGGCAGTCCAACAACAAATCACTCCGATACCGCGAGGCGGAACGTTATCTTCGTATTCTGCAACGAGTGAGTCAAGACATACTTCAGACTTTGAGTAAATACTGATGTATATAGACCATGGGTCATCGCTAAGACTCCTGAATGTCGCGGAGGCCTACAGCACACTTGCTACCCAGCACTCAAACATGTGGCCCCAGGCACCAATCGCTAATGGCGAATTTCATGACCTTTTTGCTGCACAGCATCTCATTCAGTTATGTCTATACGAATTGCAGGACACAATAGAGGAACTCCACCGACTGTCTGATCGCAATTTGACCTGTGGGTAGCTTACCAACCAGTCAGCACGCACACAGTGTCGACCTTCGTATCCACGGCCAGGAAATGGTATCACTTCCGAAGTTAAATTAGATTGAAATACCACGTGATATAAAGCTCTAGTACTATGTCCTATACAATTCAACGCCAAGAATAATTTACACCACAGCTTATGCTTTGAAGCATGTGTCAACATTAGATAGTAGTAGTCATGGCACCAAAAAGGAAAGGAGGTCCCATCGGGCTGGGGAGTCTTTGCATTGCTTAGCTGAAGGGATGCGCGAGATTTAGGAGGCAACAACAAATGTAGAGCTTGTGCTAAAGTTACCCGGAAAATCTGTGAATGCTACAGCAAGCCATATGATTGCTTCACGTACTATCCATCCAACTCAGTAATATGTAGGGAGCCCGCGTTCCACAGCCCTGCAGCTGTTCTAGCAAGGCATTAGATCGGCATTAACGGCAAGGACCATACGTTTGATGCTGATGAGGGCGTCTAAACCTTACGGACTGAGAGTATTGAAGGTTGATGGTGATGGTGATGCTGATTGTCGTCTTCTGCTGCTGGGAGTATTCTACTATGATGGAGAACGCAGACCTCGTATGCGGGATCTGGTCAGCCAGCCCAGCTTTCGAGCTAGTCGGAGCGGTAGTGCGGCGATAATTGTGATTGAGATCATTTGTAATACCTTTACGTCAGGAGCATATGGAGAGGTCCGGCAAGTATTGATTCGTCCGAAGCTGGGTAACATTCTGATGATAGAGAGAAAAACAACAAGTAACATCTTTGAAACACGACTAACATGATCCCAGTGCCGATACATGCCTTCACTTTCTAACACCCCTAATTGTTGCGATGCTCGTCACTATGCAAATTGTTCGCAATGCAACTCGACCGCTGGTCCATCTGGGTGAATACACTCCGCTGTAGTATTCCTCACTTCCGTCATCAACATCGCTGGTCCACATCCCAAGACCAAGACTCGCTGGTGCTTAAGTAATTGGTTCACCTCTGCGTGAATCATGGAGCTGACGTTTGGCCGCTGATGTGTAATCACCACTGTGCTCCAGCCCAGGATTTCATTGGTTTTATTGTGTGGTTGTGGTAGAGAATCGATATTTGAGAATGCACCATCTTCAGGATGACTGTGAAGTTGAGTGGCAAGTGTATCTGGAGTGGCTGACTGGGGTCTGGGTCCGACGCTTCGATTGGAGTGATTGGTCGTAGTCAACAAGGCGCTTGGTGTAAGGTTTTCGTGAACCAAGCTTGGTTGGCGAGTAACGTGTAAGTGGAGGAACACTTGCTCACTCTTTTGCAACGCTTCAAGATGGCGTTCGAACCAAGTCAAGCATGCTTGTCAAGTTAACATTTATCGACCTTGAAAGTTTCAGAAGCAATGGAATCAACTCACACTGATGGGGGACTGTCCATATGAACACGAGTTTCTTTACCTCATTTGGAGGCATCATCTTCAGGATTTGAAGCGCCATTCCAAACGTAAATGCTGCCCCGCTGCCACCTGCTATCAGAACAGCGGTCTCACATGCCAAATCACCAGGAAATACTCCATATATTCCTTCGACAGATACTAGAAGCTGTTTCCCAGGATGCTCCAGAGCATTGCGATGCAAGTCGGAGGTAAATCCATCGTAAGAGCTGATGACGAATTCGAGCGGCTCAGTGGAGACAATAGTGAAGGGGTGTGTTTCGCAGAGGCGAATCCCCGGAATCCAGAGAAAGCAGTGACTTCCAGACACAGCACTCCTGGGTGCCTTCTTAACACATACTCTTGTTGCCCCTTGAGGTAGAGGAGTCAAGATCGCCCAGTTATTGGCGCTGTACATCAGGAGGCGGACAAGCCGAATGAGTCTATCCACAATCCAGAGGCCTCCAGCAACAGCAGTTGCAAAGATGATCTTGTCGCTGGGTCTGGGCTGGTGCAGACCGACCATAACTATGCCTATGACCCAGAAGGAGATATGTAAGTAGTAAAACAGCTCATACCACCAACGGCGGATAATAGTGCTTGTGGCAACCAGGGCGAAAAAGGCAATACCTGCGACCATGCCAAAGATCTCCTCAATATGTAAAAGTCGCAATGACCGCCCCTGCTGTATAAAGTAGGCGCAGTAGAACCCCGTATGGAGGATGGTAAAACACAGTGTCAGATACCCAGGAATCTGATGGAATATGTTGAGGCGCTCGTAGGACCATGTTGTGAGGTAGACCAGGGGAGTGTTCTTTAGCGCCAGAGCCACGACCGTGACGAGGTTTGCAATGGCCAGCCTGCTATCGAGTCAGCCTTGCAGCTTGAGACATAGCGAGAATCCAATGTCTTGCTGACCATCCCGTCCTTGATCCAATGTTTGCTAGGATCGGCATGTTGTCGTTGTCGAGATGGACAAATGTTAAAATCAGATTGACAATTACAAAAACAAGGGCTACGCCGGCATGCCCTACAGAAGGTAACCCTGGGGCTTTCCGAACCGAAACACTCCTGATCATGCTATTTTGCATTAGGGTCAGTGCCACAGCCTTGACGTCTTCCTGGAATTGAGGCTGACTATACCGTAAGAGATGCACAAATGGAGCGAGTCTCCTCGTAGTAGTGTCTTTTTCGCTGCTTCTTCGTGGTTTAATCCGAATAAAACGAGATAGTGAAAAGACAAGAACCATCATCGTAGTAGCCCCCAGAAGTACGAATATAGCTTCGTGGTTCATCTTGGCCCTGCGATCAAACGCGGCCAGGCGCTCTTGCGCAGACTTATAGATAGTCATAGTTGTCGCTACAGGTAGCCGAACTAAAGCAACGACTTTCTAACTCAAAGTTTTGCACTGGGCGAAAGATGCGCATGTATATTTATAATGTCCCGGTTAGGTCTGACTGAGCATGAAATTAAACGTTCCTACAGTCGATGTCAGTAGTTTACGACATCTATCTGCCGCGGATAGCCTAGTCGTCCGGAGGTAATAGACCTGGGCACGAAGAAGTGCCAAGTGGTAACATTGACTATAGATGTGTCGGAACTAAACTACCGACGCAGCCACATGCGGTAAACGGCCGTGTGCGAGAAACAAGAGCTAATGTACTAACACTATTACGATTTCCGCTGTTATACAGTTATAGATGCGGGCTTTAATGAGAATCACTCGAGCCTTCGTCTCCTACCTAACTCACCTGATCGTCGTCGCAGCTCGACTCGTCCTCCATGAGCTCCATTATCAATCCGCTGTCTTGACACATTTGTAACTATAACATCCGGGGTACATCTCGATAAATCGGGACAAGTAAATTGTGAAACATCTCTATCACGGTATAAGTGCCGATGGGGCCGATGTTCACTTCGCTCGGAAGCCGAAGGCATCTGGAACCACTGTACCTTTCTTACAGCTCAGTGGCCAGCCATCTGCTCATTCGTCTAGCGACATTCCCATCGTTGATGGCTTTGTACTGTGGTCTAGGTTGTTACACAGCTGTATCCTCCATTCTGAATTCCGAAAGGAGGTTTCAGGTGAGCTATTGCGCCTACTTCAGCAAACACTCTACTCAGAGCCTTCTTGTGGCGTGAAACGCAGGCATGTCTAGCAGACACCCAATAGGCTACTTGAAACACCGCGGGCGATGACCATAAGCAGCTTCAACTGCAAATCATGCCGTAGCGCACTATAAATCCATACCTTGCGGAGCAATCCCAATCTAAACCTTGCGGGGTAAACGACTCCGCAGATCTATCACTAATTATAAAATCCCCCCCCTCCTCCTCCCCAGCGTTCGAGAAGCTCTAAATGGGTAGTCGTAGAAAAGCTACTGCTGATTGTCCGCGGAAGACTATAAAGATGTTACAAGGTAGAGCGGACATTACAGAATGGAACAAGTGCGTAGAGAAAGGGTACATTGAGCGTCTTGGCGTAGGAAGAGCAGAGCGATAGGAAATAGCCCGTAAGGTATGACACTTTATTTGCCCAGCACCTATCATCTTCCGATCTTTCATACTTCGATCAAAATGCCCTCGTTGAGCTCTTGAAATCGCGCTTGCAGGAAAAGGCTGCCCCTCCTTGCGGACGCGCGTTAAAGTCCTTGGCTATATATGCATACTTATCAGCAGGACTTCTCGAAGAAGTATGCCCAAAAGCACAGATTACTCTGTGTCACGAGTCTCAAGGCAGAGGGGGTGAACAACACGAAAATATGTAGAATATAAAGTCTAGCACCATTATCGTAACTCAAAACCGCCTTGCCAGTAAAGAAAGCAGACAGGAAGGCTACGAATTGTGAGACAAGGTGCGCGCCTGCCTGAACATTCACTCGGTCCAACCATCGCCTGCGCCGCGCATCCAGTTCGCCGATACCAGCTTCAGGTTATGATCCTTGACGAAAGTCACCGGGTCAAAGGACCGGCGCTGGACAAACTCCTCACCTCCCACCGCCTCCTTCGCGAGGTCCAGACCTGCAGGCTCTCGGAAGAGAAGGAACAGATAGCGATGAGGTGTAGAGCTGATTAGCCGATATACGTCAGATTTGCTCCTCGTCAGACTGGGGTGTACAAGGCACTCACTCATCCTTCGGTCCAGGACCAAGGTACTCAGTCAAAGCTCTCTTCGTCTCCGCGACCAGGTTCCCATCGGTTCCATGCGTGGGCTGCAGACCGGGGAGAACCCAGTGTCTCCAGAAAGCGAACTTGGGATCCTCTGGCGTGGGCGCATCTGGATCCACTAGCATGAGCAGATATGAAGCCGCCGAAGAGGCATTAGCCTGCGGAGACTAAGGTCAGCCATGAACAGCCACGGTGAGCTAGCAAACAAGCAGTAAACGCTAGAGAAGGATAACTTGGAGAGGCTGAACTGTGCACACACACGTCCAGTCCAAGGATAGTAGTGCAAGGTATAGCATCATTCGATGATCGACCCACCGAACGGGTGAGAGCAAGGCTTACCTCGGGCGCAAACGTAATCGATGGCGGGAGCTTACATTCCCTGGCGCGAAATAAGTTGCCGTATTCAAGGGCGCGCGCGTCGTAGGCGACGTTGAGGGCCGTTGTCGGAGTGAAGTCTTGTGGGACGAGGACCTCCGCTGGACCGGGGACTAGGGCGCTGGCCTTGAGGGTGGTTTGGAGTTTGAGGGCGTAGTCGCTGGGGCTCATGGTGGGTGGGACGGGTGGTTCCTTGGACTAAAATAAGCGAAGTGTTCTGGAAGATTGGAAGCTGGTTCACCGATGTGTGACTGTGATGAGGTGATGTTTTTGGTGTTGAGGGGATTGGGATGCGTGCAGCTGTTTTACGCTGTTCAAGTTGTCGGCAATAGATGGCAATGCCGCACTGAGATCATGGACTTGGGTTGCCGAGAAAGAGGGGACTGGTCGGAGACATTGTTCCCGACTGGGCATGAGCATGTCGCTCTCTGACTGCCATGAAGCTGGTCATTGATGCTGAAGCCTGGACTAATCCTATGGCAAAGAAATGTGAGTGGTGTGTTGTAAATTCAGAGGCTATCCGCACTGCGCTCTGCACTGCAAGCCACCGGAGAGCCACCACCAGCCACATCAGGAATTCTTCAACAGTCTGACCATCAACCCCAATCTTTCCATCTTCTCACGTTTTCTCCAGACACAGCTATCTTGCCAAACCCCGCGAATTGCGTAACAGAAACCTCATCGCATCCTCTCCTCCTCGTCACCAAGCTTCGCAAACTGGAGAGACAATCTCCATCTATTCCATCGACTATCAAGTCAGCCTCCACAATCGCGAGCCTGGACTATGCCACTTTCCAGGATCTCAACCAACGAGAGACCATGCATCCACTTCCGCCTCCACCTTTTCTCCCCTTGATAAGCCATTCATGCTTCATGTGAACTCTACGAGTCAAGCTTCAATCGCAGACTTTTCTTACGAGATAGCGGCAGTTGGCCCGGGCTAGCCACACCGAGACGGCACCAGTGCGCGCTAGAGAGCCACTCCCGAGTCATGCCACCCTTAATCCGCACTGCCGTGTCAGTTTCCTACCAGGGTGCACGATAGGAAACCCCTCGATCTGCATCAGGGACCCGAACTTGGCAGACACTAGTCCCTGGACGTCCTTCTAGTTGCACTCGCCATGCCGGTGAGTGCCGTATTGGCGTGCCTTGCGTTGGATGGCGTACATGCATGCGGCTATCGTCGCATTCGATGTCAGACCCCGGGGAAGCACCTATCTCGGTGGTCCCGACTCGAGCGTCCATTCCGTAAACCGGCGATATTATTTGCGGGGATTGGGGGAGATAGGCTTGCTTGCACGGACCAGCAAGTGTCGTGACTGGTTCTTGGTTCCTGGGGAATGACTAGGTCGAAATGTTAACCAATGGGTTCCTATCGAGGAAGGGTGATCTGGGCTGCCCTTCATAAAGGAGCCTCTCGCCGCTTCTCTGGTACTCGTTGGTCTACTCGAAGTCATCCTCCATCTTCATATCCATTATTGGACATACTTTCACAATGGCAGACATCGAGTCCAAGGCCGTCCATCAGGTCGAGAGCCACGACGCTGGCAAAGCCGACATCCTCCTCGGCCACGATCATGAAATCCGCGAGAAATATGGCCAGACCAAGCGTGGCCTTACACCTCGCCATGTCCAGCTCATGGCTATCGGTGGTTCCATCGGAACAGGCCTCTTCGTCGGTATCGGCGGTGTCCTAGCCAAAGCTGGGCCTCTGTCCGTCTTCCTCGGATACCTCTTCTGGGGTCTTCTCTTCATCTGGCCTTGCAACTTGGCTGTGGCTGAAATGTGTGCCTATCTTCCTATTCGTGGCTCGATCTTTGAGCTTGCCAGTCGTTATGTTGATCCGGCTTTGGGCTTTGCTATGGGTTGGACGTATTTCTATGCTGGTGTCATGTTGGTTTGCGTGGAATACAGTGCTGTCGCCACGATCATGCAGTATTGGATCACGGATGTGAACCCTGCTGCTTGGATCGCCATGGCTATGGCTATCTGTGTTCTGCTCAACATTGTTGCTGTCAAGTGAGTCTTTCTCCAAGTCCTACGACTGTCCCTTGACGCGGTGCTAACCATCTATAGGTGGTACGGAGAAGCTGAATTCGTCATGGCCTCGGCCAAGGTCATCCTCCTCATCGGCCTCGTCCTCCTGACATTTATCACCATGGTCGGCGGTAACCCCAAAGGCGACGCCTACGGCTTCCGCTACTGGACAAACGGCAACGCCATGCACAGCTACTACGCCGGCGGTTCCCTAGGTCGTTTCCTCGGCTGGTTCCACGTCGTCAAGTTCGCCGGTTTCACCATTGGAGGACCCGACTTCCTCGCCCTTGCCTCCGGTGAGATCCAGAACCCTCGTCGTACCATCCCTCGTGTCGCCAAGCTTGTCTTCTACCGTCTTGTGGGATTCTATGTCATTGGTGTCCTTGCTGTGGGCATCATTGTCAGCTCCAAAGATAAGCGCCTGCTCGGTGCTATTGAGGCTGGTGCACCTGGTGCCGCTGCTTCGCCCTGGGTTATTGGCATCATGAACATGAACATCCCGTTCTTGCCTCACCTCATTAACTTCCTGGTCTTGACCTCAGGTCTCTCCTGCGGTAACGCTTACCTCTTCTCGTCTTCTCGTACTCTGTACGGTCTCGCTCGCGACGGTCAGGCGCCTGCATTCCTCATGCGCTGCACCAAGAACGGTGTACCAATCTGGAGTGTCGCTACCGTCACGGCCATCTCCTGTATCACCTTCCTCGCCTCATCCAGCTCCGCCGTCGAGACTCTCTTCTGGTTCATCGACCTGACCGCCACCGGTCTAATCGCAACATACACCCTCATGCTCGTAACTTTCATGGGCTGGTACCGCGCCCGCAAGTCCCAAGGTCTCCCCGACTCATCCCTCCACTACATCGCCCCCTTCAGCCCCTACTGGCCCGGCCTCGCCATCGTCCTTGGCTGCCTGACCCTCATCTTCGTCGGTTTCGACACCATCGTGCCCTTCAACAAGCAAGGCTTCATCACCAGCTACTTCTGCCTTCCTTACACTGCGGTTCTCTTCATCGGTTGGAAGGTGGTTAAGAAGACGAAGTTTGTGCAGCCAAAGACAGCGGATCTGTTTACGGGTAAGGCGGAGGTTGATGAGGAGTGTAGGGAGTGGGAGGAGGGTGGTATCGAGGAGAATTATCAGAAGGCGCTTGGTGAGATGAGCTTTGCGAAGAGGTGTTGGGAGAGGATCTGGTAAAGGCCAACGTTTGTCACGAAAGGTTCGAAGGGAAAAGGTAGAATCAGTATACTACCATGTCAGCTGTCTGGTGTCAGGCTAGCGATGGCTCATCTCAAATCGACAACATAAACGTATTTCTATATAAATTTCTAGGTTCAGATTGAATCTTCGAAATAATGTAGTGTATGGTTCCGCAGTGCCGGAGCAGGAAAGTAAATGTAAAATGGAAATGCATAGCAGCACCAATCACAAGTCGGCTTGAATAGCCGTTTCAGCTGAGCTCGCGGTTCTATCGGATTCTGACTCTCAACACGCACCAGGACATTATCCATATTACTTGCAGGTGCTGTATGGCTGTCCCGTCGGCCGAAGTAATGATTCGCGGCGCCTCAGACTAAGACGACATTTATCTCGCGCTTCATCTGAATTCACAAAAGCTTGGCTTCAACTTCTGATATGAACGATCATCATGAACAACCTCGGACAGGAAGGACGCGATGATGGATGAGCAGACTAAGGCAGCCACAGGCCATGGTGTGCTGGCGGTACAGGAAGAGATCGATCGAGACCCTGTTTAACCGATGCAATGGTACCTCCCAGAGGCACTACAAGTGCGAGGCGAGCTGCTCGTACTATAGACGGAAGAGCGGGCGGCTGGAACGGCTCCTTCTAGCCAGGGAACTAGGACTGTTGATACGCGCGATCCTGGAGGCTCGGATGGGGCTATCATGAAGTTAGGCTGAGCAGGAAGCCAAGATGGATGTGTGCGCAATAAAGTACGATGAGTCTTGGCTCGCAGGTACAGACTGCCGAAGATGGCGCCGGAAACCGGGGAGAATGACCCTTGCCATGGCGGTTATGCTCGTTATTCATGTCGGTACTCGTGGTATCCAGATCTACCGAGATTCCAAGAGATTGGAGATTAGGGGATGATCAGTTTCGCATGAATTCACCGTCGTCATGCCCGATGACAGGAGAGATGATTGCTCTCATTGAGGGCGACCGTAGTTGAAGAACAGCAAAGTTTGGGACGAATTGTCACGACTGGCACTCTATCGCGCACGGCTTGGTAGTGACCTGCATGGACGACTGCCAGCTTGTATAAGTCGCAGAGTCGCGGCGCATGTTCTACACTGCAGCGTTCTCCTAGAGCACGCAGAGTAGATTGATCGCAACAAGGAGGCAAATCAGACGATGCAACCACCCTGGCACATGTCCAGTAGGGATCGTCAGGGCAGCTGTGTGGGTAAATCAATGCGCATCGGGGCTTCGCATATAACCAGAGCAGAGAGGCTATGTTCATGCAACAGAGGGCTTTAGATAGGCGGGTGTTGAGTCTTTAGCCGGGCGGCAAATATATTGCAAACACGACGACGCGGGATGGAAACATGTTTCCTCACCACTCGCAAGGATCACTACACTTTCGCTGACCAGAATGAGAATGGCTTCGGAGGCATTGTCCATTACAGTCGACCTTTTCTGGACGCACAGATGTAGTCGCTCTAATTTGATTGAGGTCTGAGAGGGAGTGGTCATCTGCCTCGTGCCAGCGTTTCTCCCGACCGCTTCTTGGAGGAAATATAAATAAATGGCATAATCATCACGAAACCAACTTTATTTCTCGTGAGCTCTGTGTTCGTTCGTCTCTTTAGCAGGTAGTACGGTGACTTCAGACGACTCTGCAGTCTGTACATCTCACCTCGCATCGCCATGCTTCTCTCCGCAATCTTCGCCGCGGCCTTTGCTGCCGCTGCTGGTCTGGCCTCGCTTTCAGGTGATCAACCTCGTCCTCTAAACGTCCGAGATCTCGAAGCCAGTGATCTCGAGGCGCGGGAACTGCACTCTAGACAAAGTGGCTTCACAACACAGTACTGGGCCAATGACTTTGCCTCCCTGAACTGGACGAGCGGTGCTGCAGGCAAGTTCAACTTGACATGGAACAACGGTTTTGGAGGAAACTTTGTCGTCGGTAAAGGCTACCGTCCTTCTCGAGACATGTAAGTGAACCACTCCGACTATATCCCCTCGAAGCTTCCACTCACACAAAACGTCCAGGCTCTTCAACTACTCCGGCACCTTCGACCTCGACCGCAACGCCTGGGCCTACCTGACTCTCTACGGCTGGACCCGAAACCCCCTCGTAGAATGGTACGTAATCGAAGCAATGGGCGCCCACAACCCCTCCGACAATCGTTCCGCAACCCTCTACGGGCACGTCGACTCCGACGGCGCAACCTACGAAGTCTGGCAAAAGAAGCGCACAAACGCCCCCAGCATCGACGGCGACAACACAGACTTCGAACAGTACTGGTCTGTGCGGACGAGTATGCATGTTGGCGGCACGATCAACACGGGCAATCATTGGAGGGCCTGGGAGGAGATGGGGTTGGAGTTGGGGACGCATCAGTATATGGCGCTTGCGATTGAGGGGCAGAGAGGGAGTGGGAAGGCGGATTTGACGGCGGGTGTTGGGCCGACTACGAGGGTTCCTGAGACGCCTACTTCAACGTTTAGATCGGAGACTGCCATGACGCATAGCACTGTGTTCCCCCCGTCGTCTTCGTCGACGAGGGTGTCTTCCTCTTCTACCACTAGACCTCCGAGTTCGTCGTCGACCAGGGTCAGCTCAACGACGAGCAGGACGAGTAGCACCACAAGGAGAACCAGCAGTAGCACTACCAGGAGGACCTCGACCGTCACTACGCGTTCGACGGCAAGGCCAACTCGACCTGGTGCTGCCCCGGCACCAACAGCGGTCCCGTGAGGTTCTCTGGCATGATGGCGGGCCACTGGTGACCGAACGCTTGGTGGAGGTAGCAGAGTATGGGGTGTCAGGTAGTTTTGATGGTGAAGAGTCCGTTCATAATGAAGCGATAGATATGTCCCGGAGTCCTGTGAAGTGATTGCGATGCATCCCAAATATTGCCAGCCTCCACAAATAAGCTGCTTGGACGAAAGGCCTGCAACTACTGTAGTTGTGGCATAAAGTCAGTATAGAGCCGAGACAAGAGTGTGAGGATTACTAGTCAGAAGAGGAGCGTGGTCCTTAACTGTCAGTCACGCCTATTCGGGCAAGGTATATGTATAAGAAGCTCGGTGTGATTGCCAAAGTCGAAAGTCGTCATGTTGAAATCGAATGTTTTGGTCTAATCAAGGATTTGATCCCAAAAACCGGTAAGCAGAAGAATGATAATGTACAGTATGTGTTGCAGAATGCCAAATGTCGTTATATATATCTCATCGGGCCGACGATGAGCGCTGAAAGTCTCAAATGCAAAAGCGCCATGTGGCGCGGGTATCACGTCCTGGAAAGGACACCATTTTGTAAAACGCCTTCCGATGCCAGAGCCTCTGTTCTCTTCCCCGGAGGCAAGTATATCATCATCGGCGAACTTCAAGTACCGCCGGATGTTCTCGTGTCGCAGCCTAAGCCATGAGGTCGTTTCACTTCTTGTTTCGGCCGCCAGATGCCGTGATCTTACTCGTCGACATCAACTCGCCGATGTACCGTTGCAAGAAGCGATTATGGTTGTCGAGCTTGTCATGTTCCTCGCGCACAGCTTCGATGCGGTTGAAGATGGTAACGAGTGAATCCTGAAGTGCTTGTGCGTGCCTGCGCAATGTCAGTTTCTATTCTTGAATTCGCGAAGCACAATCGCACTGACCTCTTCATTTCCTCACGTGCAGCCTTGCCAATCTTGTCGATATCTTCACTAGTTCGACGTGGGCTCATTGCCCTAACGTCATCGGGGCCGAAGTTGCATTCGACTGGTCCAACATCCAAGCTGTCACGGGGCACAACGAGCGGTCCGCTGCTCCTACGGCTGGGCAGCCGAGGTCGCATGGGAATAGGCTGGTGGATGACGTGGTCATCGCTGTCGTGGGATTCGGATCCAGAACTCGACACCGACGAGTCGGAACGTTCTATCGCGTGCGATTGGCCAGGGAGACCCCTTGATTGAAGTTGTTGCTCATCCGCCATACTGTTTATTGTTCAGAGAATTGGAAGCCTAGGTGGGCTGGGGGCGGTCTGTCGATGTAGGGGACAACGAATCGCGCTGTTTTTCAATTGTTGGCTGTGAAGTTGCTTCGATGCCGCTTTCAAGTTGCAACAGGGAGGCAACGAGTGTTGTTCGTAGTCTCGTAGTTCACCAGGGCAGTTGCCACGTAGAAAAGGGTGACGGCTCCGAAGGCTTGGCGAGTCCAAGAAGGGAACCCAAGTGGCGAGGGTTGGGTAAGGACTCAATTCGGGGTGACGGTCCGAAAGAAATGATCAAGTCACAAGAAGGTATTGATACCTATCCAGAAATTTGGAAGAGTCGTTCTTCGCTTTTGTTGTAGCAGCAAGCTGTGCAGCGTCCACGTTGTGAGAGTATTGGCAGGACTCGGTCAACTCGTGGTGTTCGGGTTCGTGCTCTTCAGCGGCTGGGCGAGGAAACGTCGACGAAACGGCGGCTTAGACGAAGAGAAGGCAAACAGATCAAGTAACCAGGCTTCAGTGCGCTATCACAAATGTCGAAGAACAAAGACACAACGGTTCGATGCAAGTCAAGCCCAATGATCAAGGGTTGCAGAGCAGGAGAAGAAGGAAAGGGAATGGGGGTGTAAAGAGGCCCGCTGGTGACAGACGGCATTTGGGGGCGAAGGGGGGAATGATCGTTGAGAGGACCCTGGGAAAAGGCACGATGGGCTTTTGGGCGGAAAGCGGTAGAATTAAGAGGGGCGGCACTGGTACGTGCGGTTACCGTGTGTGCACACCCACTAGGGAGGTATCGTGGATGCTGAATGGGGAACGAGAGGGCCGATCATACGGACGTGGTCCATCAGTGGCAGCAGCGACCGGCAAAGCGCCTGGAGGGGGCAATGATAGACGCAAGAGAGCGTCACAGGGGGCATCAATGGGCAGAGGGCAAGAGTCATGGAGTCGCAGAGATGCGCATCACCGCCATTCAGGGATTAGACTGGCGGGGAGAAGAATGGATATCTTGAGGGAAAGAACGGATTGCGGTGTGTCCATGTGCGCATCACACTGTGCTGGGACAGCAAACCGACACTCAAATCGTGTAGATTGAGTGGTCCGCACAGTGTGTACCGTCAGCCCCACCTGCCAAGTCGCGTGGGTGTTGCCTCGCGAAATTGGGCGACGGCTGGCGACCGCCGCCTGCCAGATCGGCGGGCCAGTGACGACATCCACCCTTAGGCACACCACTTCTCACACCACTTGCACTCTCTGATAGGATTGGCAACATGCCGCACACTGAGGACTGCCGGCGGCAGCGCGGCTGAAGTCCAGGAGGTTTGTGGGACGAAGGTCACTCGTTCCGCTGCCGCATTCAGGACGACAACTTCAGTCTCTTGATGCTGCTGTTGCCAAGCGACGCACTCCTTTCTCATGCGTAGGCTGCCACTTGCGCTGGCACTTGATGGGAACAAATGCTCCTGAGCCCTGTGACGATGTTGCTCGTGAGGCCCACGATTGCACTAAGATCACGCTATTGACCGTGCTAATGGGTTTCCAATCGCAGGGCCCTGGATTCCAGCGCCGATTAGACCAGGAGACACCACCACCCCTAAAACAACGCAGGTCATGATGGAAACACCATAGCCAAGATCTGACTTGAACAGCGTTGTGCCCGATTTCTAGTTGTATCTTGGAGGCTGCCAGCCAGATGCCTGTCGAGTTTCAGACACTTCCCCCGGAGACCATTGCCGACCTCACCTGAAGCGCTGTCTCAGATCAGCACCTAAGAACATCCCGGTAATGACGATTGTCACAACAAGTGGGATCAACCACCGAGGAACGGGGTTCTTGCGAAATTACCTGACATTCGCAGCATGTCAATGTTGTCGATCGCAGGACAACAGACGTCAAATAACATTTCGCACCAGGCCTTCTCTGGGGGAGAGAACGCGCACAGAACGATCGAATGCCCCTTGTTTTCCCGTTTCCTTGACTTCGGTGATCAGCAACTGACCGCGCCCCTCTCAGACCCATCCCACCGAAGACGAGCCTTGCCGGAACAGGCAAGCTGGGAGAAGTTCTGGCAAGGGTTGGCTCCCGACTCTCAATCCCTGTCGACAAGCGCCTTTTGATGTCATGGATCGGCGGGGCGCCCTTGTCCTCGTGCGCACCCAAGGACCCAATTTCCCTGCACGCAGCCCTGGCCTGTCTCCCGCGACTGTCCACAAGTCTGTTGTTGCATGACCATGGCGGATAACCGTTGGCTTAGAACACTTCTGACCAAGTCTAGTCAGTCAGCCGCCAAGACACCGGGAGGAGACCACTTTGCTACACCAGTAGGAATGGCTTCGGAATGCCACTTCCCATTCCCTATCGAGCAAAGGCAGAGGTCACACACGAGCTGCAAATGCAGGACCCTTATGCGGACGCTTGAGATTCCCTAGCGAGCACGATCTGACCCTCCTCGCACTGCACCCACTCTCTCGGCCTATCAAGCACCTATGTTAGTCTCGCTACCAGTTTTCTTGATAGTAGCGTTGCTCCTCTCGGACGCACACGGTTGCAATCCACTCGCCAACATTGGAGCGCGGGATGACAGCTGGCTAGTCCCTTGCGTTCACATGAGCTTATTGGTCCTGTCACGTCTCAGTATCTCGCGGCAGGACCAGACTGACCAAAAATGCAATGATGTTGAGTAGCTGTGACCAACAGCCCGCGGTTTTACAACAAGGCAAGATCACTTCCGCGGTCATTGTGACGTCTATACTCGTGCCACAACGCAGATGTTCGAGAGCTACGTGCAGCATATTGCTCTTAGTTACAACGCTATCACTATACCCTCAGTCAGACTGCGAATACTTCGGATTGGCACGCGAAGGAGACAAGAGGAGGCAGGAGTGATGCGCGAGAACTGACGTCTCGTGCAACGTGCCGCCATAGAGATGCCGACTGACACCGGTGTAGGTAGCGTTGTTGATCGCAACATCTGTCTGCTGCATGAAGACAGTGTAGTATGAGACGATCCGGGCTTCCATCGCACATTTAAGACAGGATGAACAGCGTATCATCGTCACCCGAGCACTCGATTCTTCAATGTCAGATGCTACAATAGCACCAGTACAATAGATGCAGAGCAAATCATGCATCATTTGCTATTTCAGTGCACGAGAAGGGTGCACTCACCGCCTCATGCTGTACAGTGACAATAGAAGGTGATCTGCACAGGAAAGGGTTGTCGCACCTAACGGCTTTGAGGGATCGGCGGTTCGGTGAAGCATAGCGTGTGTGACGCCAGCTAGGTGAGACGGCATTACGTGGGTATCGACATATTGATTGACGTCTTTCCCAATATCCACATGGCGATTGTCCTCGGGCTGGCAAAAAGTAATAGATGTCAAACGGCACTTCGGTTATTGTCAAAGATCTACTTGTACGTGCAAAGTGCGTCATTGTCTCATGTGAACTTCGTGGTACAGGACGGGCGTTCATGAAACAAGCGAAGGCAGAGTGATAACGGGTCATGTATGCGTTACATTGGATCAAAGCCTGGTTTTGACCGTATGGGTAGGTTACTATCGTGTAAGAAGCATTCTTGCAGCTTCAACTTCTTGCCATTACCATGAATCCTTCGTCGCAGCTCCAAGGCATTATTACTCTTGGATGACTGTGCTAACTCGCTCGCAAACAACAGAAAGGCTTCTACAGCGCCTTGTCAACGAAAGCCGCAAGGCCTTCCGGTGTGGCCTCGGAGTAACGTCCAAGAGTCTCTCCGTTCTTGTAGAGGATCAGACACGGCAGGTCCTTGACACCGAGCTCATTGGCGAGAGAGGGGATCTGGTCGACGTCGAGCTTTGCGAAGAGGATTCCGTCGTACTTGGAGTCATTTGACAGCCTGCAAGAGAAGTTAGCGGATGGTTCCTCGGAGGAAAAGGAAGAAGGGGATGGTTGGGTGTTTGTGGACGTACTTGACAACTTCTGGGGCGAGGGTCTTGCTTGCTGCGGAGTCCTTGGAGAAACAGTCGACGAGGATAGCCTTATGACCGGAGTTGACGAGAGTCTCCTTGAACTCGGTAGAGCTACAGCAATGAGTTATATCAGCTTCACTTTCGCGAT
Source organism: Sarocladiaceae sp. CBMAI 1973 (assembly GCA_021347865.1). Lineage (NCBI taxonomy): Eukaryota > Fungi > Ascomycota > Sordariomycetes > Hypocreales > Sarocladiaceae > Sarocladiaceae sp. CBMAI 1973. The sequence goes on from WNLN01000025.1 coordinate 163,651, forward strand.
GGATGACGATTGATGATATCCTCACCTCAGCAAGTTGTGGACGCCCATTGTGATGTGTTGAGGAGGTAGTTTTGGTAGATTCGGTGATGAACTTGAAGTTTCGTGGAGTTGATGAAGTCGAGGAGATTGATGATGTTCAATTTGTTTGTCTTGTTCTACTTTTTTGTTCGGTTTCGAAGCTCAAATAGTTGTGACGTCGGTTGCTTTACAGCTTCGATGACGACCGATTGGACCCGCCTGGGCCGTCATTGGTGGAGCGGACGCGGGTGGCTTGCAGCGGTGGTTGGCGATCATGCCGGAGATAGCTCCGGTGAGCTTCAGACCGGACTAAGATGCAGGGTAGCGTCCATCGACCGGCAATTGAGGCATGAGAAGTTGGTATAAATTATTAAGATAAAGACGGAATAATGAAAGCAGAATTTGGGCTCCTTGTGTGGTTGTTGTTAGTGGGCGCAACGCGATGGGTGATATAGTTGCTGCATCATTAGACCAGGTACCTTATGTCAACTTTCTATCTGCCTAGGTATGCACTCCAAAACTCGATCGACTCTTGAAAACCCAAGACGGTGTTTGGGTCGGACACATTGTCTACATCGTGTAACATTACACATGACGCAATGGGCATGGCTCATGATATTATATCTACTTGTAGCCTTATATATACAAAATGTCGTCGCGGGCAACTCAAGCCACTGACCTCGTTGCCTTTGTCTCCAGGACTAGAGGGCCACCTTTTGGACCTGAGGCATCGAGACTGACCGTCACCGATTCGCGCGGTTCCGAGACACGTACGGTCTCCCCGATGTTCTTGAAATCCACCTCACAAGGCGTACCCTCTTCGGCCGTAACCTCTCTAATCTCCACGGCTGGATATGGCAGCCAGCCTTCGCGAAGGGGTATCAGGAGTAGAGGAATCTCTGCTTCCGTCTCCGGAGTGGACGATGTTGGTGCGTCAGCTGGGATGACAAAGTGTCCCTTCCGCCGCCCTCCCAGGAGCCAGGTATCCGACGAGGCGCTGATCTCATAACTATACTCAAGGTCTCGCGGTGCCTCTGTGTTCCACTTGCGAGTCCACTTCAGATGTAGTGTTGCAGAGGCTGCCTGATTGATGTGTAATGATGTGTTTGCGAGTTTGATGTCGGCAGTATGCACAATTGGTACTGTCGGGATTTCAACAGGGATGAGGATAGACGAGGGTCCGTCCAGACTTGTGTCCGTCATGCGGAGCTGGGTATTTTGAGTCTGCCATTTCCGGAGAAAGGCGGCCAGGTTCGAAGCTGCGGTCTCCTTGGAGGCAGGAATCCTGCCAAAGCCGCGAAAGTGTCGTTCCCAAGGAACGCTGGCGATGTGTGCAGTCGTGACGTGACCGAGGAGCGCAGCACGTTCCAGATCAGGTGGTTGAAGGCCCTTCTTGAACTCGGAGAGGACGGTGGCACAGACGGGCCTGCAGAATTGGTCAAGACTGGCTTCTGTCAAGGCCGTTCGAAGTGAGGTCAGGACTAGCGACTCGACCTCACTGAGTAGTGAGCGGTATTGTAGTTTGAGGTGCATGACACGTGCCGCAACGCGATCAGACGTCGCGCCATCCTTTCTGTCTACTCGGAACAACAGACTTGCAGATTGTCTGGGGAAGATGACCGTTGGGCTTTCCAATGGCGGCGAGGTAGATTCGAAGAGTTCGGATTCGATCAGCTGGCTCTCCAGCAAGCGAAGAGGGCTCATACTGGATGTCGTAACATTGAAGCGCGAAAAGAGGGCCTGATGCTTAAAGACATCCTGAACGTTGACGCCGAGCGCGAGTGCAACATGAACCGAAGCCAGCTTCGCAAACTTGAACTGCTTGCCTGTGTCTGTGGTGAAGCTGATATCCATTTTCGCGCTGACGTCTGCGACGTCTTGTTCAAGGGTATATGGAAACCGCACTGTCACAAGTTGTCCCGCTGAGATCTGACCAAAGTGAAAGATCCCGGCTTCGGGACGCTTCGAGAACTCGAATCCCGGAGTAAGGACTTTGGCCTCGGTGGTCAACATCCGGAGCCCGCCTGTAGCTGGCCTGATATGTATTTCGCAAGCCTTCACGTTGTTCCAGCCGGTGTGAAGTTCGAGGTCCAAAGAATTGTTTTTATCGAGTGCGGTGTCCTCCGCGGCCGCCAGAGTGAGATCCAATGCTTCTTGACGCTGATAGAGGAGCGCGTCGGCCTGCCTGAACAGCGGTTCGTCAGGCGTAATCGGTTGTGCGGCATCTCTGCCCCATTCAAGCACAAGTCGACCTGCTTGGAAGACAAGCCGATCAATGGAATACCTTCCAGGCACCACAGTCTGGAAGACGTTAGCAATTGTCTCTCTATGGGAAGACGTAAGGTTAACTTACTGTGCAGCTGAGCCGTATGTTGTTGCGGCCTGGCTTGAAGACTACACCTTCTGTCTCGAACTTGACTTCCCTCAGTGCCGCACCATCGCCAGCTATAGCCCGAAGCCAAATCGTGTCAAGCTTGATCTCCTCCGGAAGTAGACTCCAGAGGGAAATGTTCAGTGAACAGCTGTCAGTGCCCTCATCATACTCAACAGTGTCGTCCGCCTTGGCTTCATGGATGAAATGGCCAAGAGAAGCTTTCTTGTCACTTTTCAAATCTTTCACGAGCTCGAGTAGTTGTGCAATTACCCCAGACAAGGCACTAGCATCGGGGTACTGCTTTTTGGGGAGCATGATGCGGAGAGCCTTTCTTTCCCGAAGCCTTTCCTGCTCTGCCGCACAAGCCTTGATCAATAGGATCAGCGACACACGGACATACCCTTCGCTATCGTGTAGCTCGTGTAGGCATTGCGCGTACATGACTAGCATCGAAAGCTCCAAGAGACTCCAACCACTCTCTCCGAAGAATGGAGTCGTTTCAGGGAAGAAATCAGCTGCAGCCCGGTAGTCTTTGAGGTGGAACTTCAGCACGCCGAGATCGGTCATGTTTGCGTTCACGGAGTGTTGGTGACCGGCGACACTAAAGTGACGCAAAGCCTTGTCAGTCAGAATCTCGTAGAGACGGAAGAAGTCTCCAGATGTATCGATCGCTGTCTGCAACAACTGGCTTTCTAAGCCGGCCAGAAGGGGCTCGTGATTGCCTTCGGCGCGTTCGGCAGGCTCAGCAGACGGTTCCTCCGCATCCAAGGATACCTCCTCCATGCTTGTCACCATATCATCTTGCAGCAAAGGAGCCTCGGCCCAGCCAGTGCTCCAGCCACGTCTGCGACCTAGACTGTCGAGAATCGAACGGGACAGCATGAAGAGCTCAGCTCTCTTAGCAGCAAGCTCTTCTAGACCGGCCTTCGCAAAATGCGCAGTCCTTGCATCACGGTCGCTTGTAGAGGCACCTGGCCCTGGGAAGAAGCCAGGGCTTGGTGGTGGAGGCGATATCGTACGTACGCCGAGGGAAGAGTCACGAGCAGGATGCATCATGGTTTTGGGTTCCGGGATCGACATTTTCTGCTCGTCGGACGACGAAGGTGTGAGGAAGGAGGGCGGCATAGGTAGTACTTTGGTCGACGTCTGCGCGATCACTTGTTGAGCGACCGAGAAAGCAAACGAGGACACCATATTATCGACAATTTCTGTCGAGCAGGGTATTTCTTTGAGGACTTCCGAGGCATTCCATGCGGCGAAGATGTCGTTCCTCATGATCTGTGAGATGGCAGGGATGAACTCCAATGTCCGTTGACAAATGGTCGCGAGCTTACTCAAGTCCTCTGGTCCGTCGTCTGCTTGCGGCTGAGCTTGTGCCATGGGCGCTTCGCCATAGAGGATGGATTCTTGCTGTTCTCTCAACTTCGAAAGGAGCTCATCTCGCGTGGATGAAGCGTTGGCGAGTCGCAGCAGGAGCTCGACTTGTCTTGAAAAGATGTAGCAGCGGAAGTCGAAGAGGGAGATCTTGTTCTCCGGAATCATGGACCGGTAAGACTTCTTGGTTGCGCTGATCGCGAGAGCTTGTAGTTGCTTGTCTGAGGGTTGTGACTGAAGATCTACCATCTCTTCGTTGTCACCAATATCCCCATACACTTCAGCAGCAGCCTTCTCAACAGCTTTCTGGAAATCTTCCGTGAACAGTGGTAGCGCTAGTACAGTTGGTGACTCTGCTTGTTCCGCACAAGCCATATCAAGGCCGAGACTAAGCTCATCGTAGCCGACGAGAGCATCTTCGACCAGGCCTACACTCTCGAAACCCTGAGCCAAGCCCTCCTTGAGGATGAAGAAGGTACAGAAGTTCCAGCCCGGCAACTTCCGTTGTGCATCTTTCTCTTTGATATCATCTTCGTATTGCGTCACTCTCATATCGAAAGACTGCAAGATGAGGGCTTTGAACTTCCCCATCAGCTCGTTCCAAGCATTCTCAGCATCGACCTCCGTTTCCGAATAGCCTGTCGGTACTGCTGGCACAACGCGAGGCAGGAGGTCGTAAGGAACATCATTGATGCCTATTCGTATCTGAGCAACGCGGTCCGTCTTGCTTGATGTGTTGAAGTCGGATCGCAGTTTCTCCAGCAGTGGCGTAGAGCCAGAACGCCACCTCGAGGTGTTCTTGTCCGTATTCCCTGCATCTTTGGCGCTAGAGGTTCTCGGCTGTGTAGCGGCCACGGTATTCGGTATGACCACATGCACTAGAAGCCATTCGCAGGCATCATGATTCTCCTGACCATTGGCCGTGGACTTCCTGGTGCCTTGCGCCGGACCTGTCTTCGTCTTGATCCATTCTCGGATCTCAGACCGAACGGATGCTTTGTATGTTTCGTTGTCGTCACAGCGTACGAGCAGGACTTTGAGGTAAGGCGTGCGGCGCAGACCAGGAAGCTGGTGCCGTGGCTGTGAAGCTGTCCCGTCGCCTTCGCTGCCGCCGTTGACGAGATCAACGAGGAGAGTATCGATCGATCGGAGAGGGCCGGCGTGCGATGGCCAATGTAAATGTCGGAGAGGTAATCGTGGAAGCAGACCTGGTGACAACAGAGGGTAGAGGTTATAGGGATCGTGGTACTCGACTAGTGGACTGGTTAGCGAGTCGCAACGGATTTATGTAGTAACGTACGCAATGAGCGCAGCACCAATTGCAAGCTTCAAACATGAGGTTCAGGCAGGGTATAACAGCACTGAAAAACATACCTGCCACTGTGGACGTCGAGGCGCGGTCATCCATCTTGAATGTGCTGTTGATGGAGGGGAATGGCAGTTGAGAATGCGCGACGTCGACAGCACAGGGATTCAGGGACCAACCCTAACCCGAACAGCTTATAAGTCAAGCAAGACAGTCACCTGTTTACGAGTGCACGTTGACCAGCTCAAGTTCACGAATTATTCGTTACTCATTATTCTAAAAACAATGCGAAGGGCGCATTCCCCTTCTAGACTATGACCACATTTGTAATGTTACAAGCACTCGACCCCAGAGGGCATTGTGCGTCGCTTCTATTGTTGACAGTTCCCATGACCATACGCCAATCATCTTTTCCTCGTATCCTTTCCTCTTTTCTTCTTGCTCTTCTTCTTGTCCTTTGGCAACTCGAGCTTGGTATGCTTCAGCAGCTCGCCGAGGAACTTGAGCATGAAGTCGTCGATCGTGCCCATCTTATTGCCGTATGCGCTGTATTCGACCGCGACTTCTTCCTCCTCTTCCAGCATTGGTGTATCCAGACCGCCGTCCAACACGGACTTGACCAAAGGTGTACCCTGTCTTGTTGTCGATGCACCAGATGCGGGATTACTTGGCTTTTCGGTGAAGTCAGCGTCATCGGCTTGGATCTCCTTCTCGGCGGCGCGAGCGGCTGTGACATCTTCACGGTCTTCCGCCTGTTCAAGCACGCGGCCGACATTGCGTTGGGCACTTGAACTTGTGTCAGGCCCGCCGAGAACGCGGTCAAGCGCGGCATCGGCTGCGGAAACGCCTTCACTGGTAAAGTCGAGCTTTTCTTCCAGAACATCCCTAACCGACACCTTGTTGAAGTGGTCTGTTGTGAACTCTCCTTCCTGGATGACCACGTCGTCGAGCATCTGCTTCTGCGATGCTTTACGCAAGATATTGGCCTCGATGGTGTGCTCACTAATCAGCCGGTAGATGTGGACGTCTCGAGTCTGTCCGATACGATGGCATCGATCTTGACACTGCTTGTCCATGGCTGGATTCCAATCTTGATCATAGAAGATGACGGTGTCTGCTCCTGTCAGGTTGATGCCCAGGCCTCCGGAACGGGTGGATAGGATGAAGCACAAGATGCGAGGATCATGGTTGAATCGATCTGTAAGAATTTGCCGTTGCTCGACCTTCGTTGCACCATCCAAACGAAGGTATTTGTGTCCGTGGATATTCAAAAATTGTTCTAAAATGTCGAGGACCTTCGTCATTTGCGTGAAGATGAGAGCACGGTGCCCACCACTCTGGAGCTTGCGCAGCAACTTGTCCAAAGCCTGAAGCTTGCCGCAGTCGTATTGGAGTAATCGCTTGTCGGGGAATTGGATGCTTAGTCTCATGCGAGCCTCGTGCCACGGATCCCACGGCGGTTCCTTCGGCATGAAAGGTGCCCATCTGACAGGGGCTGAGAGCTTCAGATCCTCATCCGTAAACGCCTGAACGCCTTTGCGCCCAAGGACGAATTGTTCGAGGTCGCGAGTGACAACTGCAGGCGTGACACAGGAGAACTTCTCGATCGTAACGCGAAGGCCGTCAGCTCGCTGCACTAGGGATGGACAAGCAGCACGGATCAAAGTACTATCGTCCTCGAACCACGCCATGATTTGTCTCGGCACATTGGGCTTAGGTTTGTAGGGTCGCTGGTCGATCCCGATGGTGAGGGTCTGAACAAGGTCTTTGCCATAGATCGGTCGCTGTTGCCGCCGGAGAGCGTTCAGGTAAACGCAGTGCTGAAGTTCTTCGAAGCGTCCCCACCGTGATGCGCTTTCGAGGTAGTCGATGTTTGACAAGACAGTTGCAGGATCTAAATGAGTGTTTGCACCTTGTGCACGGTGTCGCTGAGCTTCACGGAGCTCATTGAGCGGGCGATGAGAGCTGAGCTGCGCAATGCGGTCAGCCACTCCAGCAGATAAGTGTTCGTGACCAGTAGGTATCAAGTTGAGGAAGCCGAGATCCACGGTGCTCATGGGAGTCGTTGCAAGTAGAGAGCTAAGGCGCCTTTCGGTGAAATCGTAATCGGCAGCAACAGACTTCGCCATGCGGAAAGAGGTCATGATTGGGCGGTCGACAAACAGGTCGGGGTGGTTGCAGACCTTGCGAAGTTGCATCAAACAGTTGATGATAGAGAGATAGTTGCCACCTGCAAGTGTATTTTTGGTATCGGCGCGAGCGAGGAAGCCGTCGTAGAGTTCGCGTTGGCGTTTCGACAATCGGCAGAATTCGACGTGCTCATACTTTGCCGGCATTTGCTTCTCGACATCTGCTTTCAAGCGACGCAGCAAGTACGGACGCAGAACTTTGTGCAGCTTGGAGATGATAGCCTTGGCTTCGTCGTCCATCTGCTCACGGCCACTTTCGAGAATTTGTGATTCTGGTTTATGGAACCAGTCGTGGAATTCCTGGAGGTCCGCGAAACCACCGACTCCGTTCTCCGCAGGCATCAAGAAGAACAAAAGCGACCACAGTTCTGTCAGGTTGTTCTGCAGCGGGGTACCAGTAAGGAGCAATCGCGCTTGCGTATTGAAACCGAGGAGTGTTTGCCAGCGCTGAGACTTGAAGTTCTTGATGTTGTGTGCTTCATCGAGAATCAAATAATGCCATCTTCGCCGTTTGAAGACCTGCTGATCCTGGAGAACGAGTTGGTATGAAGTAATGCAGACGTTCCACACATCGTCATTGTTCCATCCCTGACGTTTCCTCTTTCGTTCCTCTTGAGTGCCATAGTACGCCAAGATCTTAAAGCCGGGACACCACTTCTTGAATTCCATTTCCCAATTGAGCATGACACTGGTAGGAACCACGACCAAATGTGGGCCCCAAACCTCGTGATGACTTGCAAGATGAGCCAGCAATGCGATCGTTTGAATCGTTTTGCCGAGACCCATTTCGTCAGCGAGAATGCCGTTGGTGTTGTTTGCATATAGGCCGGCAAGCCATTCAAGACCATGATGTTGATACTCGCGCAGTGTGCCTCGAAGCAGGAATGGCCTCTCGATTCTGCGCTCCTTGGACGGCGCAGCCGAGTTTGCTCTGCTGAGCTCTGTTGATGATGGCGCCACATCTTTCATCTCGGCGTCCTCATCCGGTTCGGCAACGGCGTTTTTGACAGCAGTAGACTGGTCGTCGGGAAGGTCCTGGGTCATCTGGTTGGGCTCGGAAGCCACATCGGGGGGAACATCCTCCATCGCGACCTCCTCTGAGACCGGGTCAGGAAGCGTTTGCTTTGTCGATTCTAGGCCCGGAGCGCCGTTCGTCGCCGGAACATCTTGTGACTTGAATTCGTCCGCGCCATTTGTATTTGGTTGGTCGGTCTCTTTTTCATGAACACCGTTCACCGGACTCGTATCAGTGCCATTGGGCATGCCCTCGCTCGCACCATCTGTCATGGCGCCCTTATCGCCAACTGACTGAGGATAGCGTACGAGTGACACAGCGTCCTCATCATCGTCCACGGCATGCACGGATGTCGAGCGTTCCCTTGCATTGGCGTCGTCCTCCTCCGTTGGCTTTGTATCAGCCGAGGGAACAGTCTCCGTCTCCGCCTCGAGCTTCTTGAGCTCAGACTTGCCAAAAATGAGACCCAAGAGACCGCCAGCCTCTTCGCCATCCGAGTCTGCGGACCCCTCGCTCGGAGCCTCTGCATCAGTGTCGTCATCGTCACTGGAACCGCTGTCGTCGCTTGAACCCATATCGTCGTCCATATCAACAGACTCGTCGCTGGACTCTGTTCCCATTTCTTTCGTTTCCGACTCAGACGCGTTGTTGGCTTTCGTCTCGTTTGATGCTGGAATTTCGGCGTACTTGGCCCTCAACTGCTCCTGCGAGAGGGCCTCATCAGCGGGATCCTTCGCCTCATCCATCTCCTCGTCTTCTGAGGAGGACATGTTGTCGCTGTCTTCGCTCGGAGACTCGTCACTTCCGTCATCTGAGCCTGCGGCCCCGGAAAGGGGTGTGTCATCTCCTTGCTGACTTTGAAGCTCTGACTGGTCGTCGGTGAGATCGTCGAATCCGTCATCCTCCTCAGACACGAGCTCGGACTCGAGTCCTGCCTGACGAGCTTGTAACTTCTGCTCCGATAGGTTGACAGCTTCGTTGAGCGCCGCCTTGACTCTTTTTTGCTCTTCTGCCTCCCATTCTTCAAGTCGACGTCGATTGATTTCCAGTCGCACGTTCTCCCAAGTGCCGAGTAGACTGCGTACCACTATCCGATATCGACCTGACCATTTGAATCGCTCCTCCTCCTCGATCTGTTCCGCTGACTTTGGCTGCCTGCGTATCCACTCGTCCCGACAAGCTTCAGCTATGCGTTTTGCTGTTGCGCGATGGCGCTGCCCTTCAGCCACCATCAGCTTCCGGAAATTGTTCATGGCTCGGAGCATGTGATCTTGTCGGGCATATTGTCGTGGCGGTTCGTCGGAGCGTTCGGGGGCGAACAAGGAGCATCGCGTGTCGGAGAGAGCGCCGCCCGGTTCGACCTCCATTTCTATCCGCGCTATAGACTGTGCGTCTTTGTGCGCATCTGCAACCGTGTATAGTCCTCCATCTTCGATAGTGGAAAGTCCTCCCTCCTCGACAGGAATTTCACCTGCTCGCGTCCAGTAATCTTCGAAAGACGATCCAATCTTCGCGCGCTTGGGAACCTGACCAGGGTGCACCAACGGGATGACACCAGACCTGGTCACTCGAAGACGTATACGCGGGGACCGTCCGGCAGGCTGGCTCGACTCGTTCGCATCAGTAAGTCGTGACGATCTACGTTGGCTGGCTGTCTGTCGCGAGACTTTCGAGGGAGGCGATGGACTATGTCGTCGTGAAGCTCGGGGAGGGTTCTTTGGTGTCGTAACGACCTTCTTCGAGGCAGACTTTGGGGTATCAGATGGATTCCTGACGTGTCCGTTTTGACGAGTAGAGTTTCGTCTGCCGTGGCTTTGCGGTGTCTTGGACTCTGGGTTTGCTGGAGTGTTCGGACGACGCGCAGATGATGGCGCTTGCGTCTCGTGCAGAGCACGTCTCGTCAAACGCGTCTTGCTCGGTGGTATTTGCTCGAGGGGAATAGTGTTGATTCTGCCTGACTTGCGCCGACCATTCTCCGTGTAGGAAGTTGGACCCTCGGCCTCAGCTTTCTTCCACGGAGGCGACTCAAGCTTCGGCTTTCGTATCGAGTTCGGGGGAGTTGCTTCGCGCGTGCGCCTTCTCTTCGACGGTCGTTCGTCTTTGCCGAGGTCGTCATTTTCATCCTGGCTGTGATGCGCGTCACCGTTGACGGCTGGAGAGGTCGCGTGGCCGTTTGTCATTGTCGTGTCGAGATCGTGCGAGGGTGCATCGGCCGGATTTGGGTCTTTCTGGTCGATTTCGACATCACGGGATGGAGACGCATCACGTAGATCGTCTGTTTTGATGGCCTCTGTGCCCGCGTTGGACACCACATTGTCCGGCGACGCGTTGTCGGCCATGGTAGCAACGTGGAGCCAAGGGGGGACAATGGGCGATGGCTGCGCGATACGGTCATTTGAGGGGACAAAATTAATGTCTATATGACCGTTGGAACGGCTGGAATCCCCTGGTAGAATCTGGGCATGGCCAGCTGCCTGTGCGGCGTGCTGGGTCGAAATTTACGTGCGTCGTCGAGTTTGCCTAGTAAAACTTTCGAATCATCGAAAGGATGCATGCAAGATGGCGCCCCTCGCCTGAAAAGACGTGATGGACGAAAGAGTGTGGGTCGGGGTTCGGGACGCGCTGTAATCCTTGTGCTGGGGTCAACGGCCTGGGTGCCTGACTGCACGGTGAGCATCACGTGACCCTTGTCAACTTCAATCACGTAAGGGGACCAGCCCGAAGTGTGCAACTGAGACAGATCATATCTTTTGCTCTTCTCGTTTTGTCCTTTTCTGTTCGACAGTCCCATTTTCTCGGAGAGCCCAAGACTTTTCTCTGAGACTTTCCTCCGATCCCAGAGCGTTCCCGGCGCTGCATGTGGCACACCACCGCCACAAACGCCAATGCTTGCTGCACTTTACAACTCGAAGCCTCGTCAGGCGCTATTCCATTCTCCAAGTACCTTACGTTACAGCAGCCTCACATTGCCGTTTCTCTTTATTAAATGGCCCCCAAGATAAGCGCTAACCGAGTTCAGCTTGCTCATGCTACTTTCCCCTCAGCCTCGTGCAGATAACGAAGTATGCTTGACCGTTATGGTTGCTCCCCTATTTGAAGTATAAGGCTCCCACCGTTGGTGTTCTTGCCTCCTTTCCTCGTAGAATGCAATGTTTCTCCCATTCAGAGCGTTGTGAGCCCTTCAGCACGATGCAGCAACACCAGGCAGATCTTGAGGTCGTTTACAGGCCCGAGGATCATCTGCCCCAGGCATACAAAGATCATTCGCCGTATAATGAGTACTCTCACGGCTATCAGCGTGGCCCTCCTACCGAGCCAGCGTCTCCGCCGCCTCGCCGAATTTGTGGAGTGCCCGCCAAGCGGTTTTGGTCATTGCGGCAATCGTCTCATTCATCGCGGCCGGTGCCATCGTCGGGGGTGCAGTTGGCGGGACCATGACGACCCAGTCCAACGGCGGCGATGGCGACAGTGAAGGGTACCACAGCCAGAGCAATTCTGACAATGAACAACCCGTGTCAACAGTCGACACGGACAGCGACACTGCATCGTCCACGCCTACGCCTACGAAGGCAGACGCCGTGTCATTGACGACCCATACACTTGTGAACCCAACCCGGACGCACTATCGCGACTGCCCGTCCTCTGACGATACTATATACGAGGCACGAGGTTCTCCCCGATATAAATTCCGCAAGATGTGCGATTCGGTGCTCGAAAACCCAACCTGGACAGGCCCAAACCTCATCGACTCTCAGGCCAGGTCTTTGGATGAGTGCATCGAGCTTTGCGCCGCCTGGAATGCGAGCCATCGTAAACTGATCGCGGATGCTGAGTATCCATTCTGCGGCGCAGTATGCTGGCGCAACTCGCCGTACGACGTTTTTCCGGGGGTTTGCTTCGGCGTCGCGGTATCAAACACGACTGATAATGAGTTTCGTGTGGGGTTCGATTCCGAGTGCGATGCGGCGGCGTGGATCAATGTTGACAACGACTTTCCTGCTAGTCCTGCTAGGACTGATTGGATAAGCGCTTTGACAAGCGCAATTGATCTATGAGCTGCTTGGAGACAGTTTAGGTTGTTGGGATTTCAGTTGCATGCGTACAGTTACCTGGACAGATTTGGGATTTCTGTTTATCACCATATTGCTCTTGTAGATGCATGCTCTACTTGCGATTCGTCCTCGTCTCCAATGGCCTGGCAGTTGTCTAACCCAAACACTCGTAGTGTCGCTGATTGCATGAAGAGAGAATTACGAGTTCCGGAATGTGATGGAGCACGACATCATTGAGGCTGGCTACGAGGGTGATTATCGTCTCGGGTCTTCTCAATGTCTTTCAGACTGCGAGAGTCGGAGCGAGAGGTACAGAGAAGACATCGACTCTAGAGGCGTGCAGTAAGTAATTCCGTAACAAGGTCCATTCGGCAGATAGTTGTGACTCAGGCTGTTGTGGATTATGGAATCTTTCTTAGTGCCCCAAGGGATGGTCCTGTGGTCTCTAAGCACTAAATAATGGCTGCACCTGCTTGTTTCCATAATCGGCTTTGTAAGGTGCGCTACAACTCTAATGAAACCAATTAATTGATGAATTAATGAAACGAAGCGGTCTACTATGTATAAAGCAAGCGCTCTCAAACAGCCCAAAGTAGAGTTTCCAAATTATTCCACCTCACCTTACCTTTTTACCACTCTCCAAGAATCATGGCTTCTTCAGTATCCACTCTCAATGAGTTCAACGACGAGTACACAACAAAGATCCGAGAACGTCTTCGTGTTTTCCATCAGAACCTAGACCTTGGGAAATGGGATGTCATCGAGCATGGCCTCGCACCTGATTACTATTGGAACTACGACGGCAGCGTGCTGTTCGGCCCAACAGCTAGCAGAGCAGCACTCCAATATGTTGCTGGAACCATGCTTGGAGGTGTACACGCTCAAGACATCTACAACATCGTCGATGGCAACCGCGGAGCTGTCCTTTTCCGCATCGCAGGAAAACAGGGGTCTGACTTCTTCGACGTGCCTTTGCAGTCATCTGGGCTGTATGATGTTCGATCTGCGGAGAAGTTCGTCTTCAATGATGACGGACTTGCCCGTGCTGTGACGACAATTACACCAATCGGCATCATGAAGAGTCAGATGAGAGGCACTAGTACACTTCCCCCTGCAGTGGAAGTCTCTCTCAAGCAAAGCAAAGCCACGACAGCGAGCTTCAGGGAGCTGATCCGGCAAAACATGGCGTCGCTGCACCTGAACATACTGGCTGGAAAGGGCAGAGACAACGAGGCGCTAGCGGAAGAGGATGTCGAGAACGACGATAATGGGACAGTCACGACCGGCCGAGAGGACTTTGCGCGACTAGTCGCAGCTGAGAATGTCGGGATTGGTTCTTTCCCAACCAAGGCATTTCACGATGTCGAAATTTTAGCTGATGGCAATTTCGGAGCGATCGAATATATCTGGGCAGGAGCACAACAGTCTGACTATCGAGGGATTCCCGCAACAGCCAATGCAAAGGTCAACTCTCGAGGCTTCTTGTTTTTCGAGTTCAGCGAGGCAGGACTGGTGAAGAAGGCCATCTCAGTGTATGATGAAGAGGTCATTTTCAACACACTATCGCAGCCAGGCCTTTACAGTTATCCATAATGGGCACACTTAGTGCTTGAGCCTTCTATCAAATAGAGAGATTTTCGCAGAAATCGTGCATCAACTCATCAAAGCTGGATCGATGTATCACAGCCCCAAAGCTTTTTTTCAAGCTCCGCGTTAGCCAGACTGTGACATGAACCATAGAAAAGTGCTGCACTCACCCATAACACTTAACAAGAGTCAATAACTTGGCTCTCAAATCTTCTAGTTGCAAAGCATTCAAGACCCCAAATATTGGATGGCTTCTAATGCAAGCCCAAGCCTGGATTGGTGTTATTTCTGTGTCCAGCTCCAACTTTTGCGATGTCTGAAGTAATTGCTCAATTTCCGTCAAAGATACTTGCCATTGCACATCAGGCGGGTATCCAAAGTTGAGAGGATTCAGACTGAAGCCTGGCGCTCGAGCTATGATGGGACTTGATAGCATAGACGTGTGCCCATTACCACCTATGCTACCCGTCATCAGCAGCTCTGGCGATGGTACCCTATGATGGTAAAGGCAAGGTTGCTCGAGTGATAGTATGAAGTTGATTATGAGATGGGGATCTGTCAGGTCTGTGTTTTCTGCCGAATCGAGAGTCAAATCGCTCTCTGGGTAGGATATCTGGAGCTCCTGATTGGGAAACGTGGTCCCACCCATACTGACAGAAGCCTGTGCCGATGGGAGCGTATTTTCTAGAGGGGAATGTGCGCTTCTCGAGGTCAAGGCATTGCCCTGTGCTTGATTCTGGTACTCAGCGAGCTCTGTCCGCGCCCCGTTCAATTAGTATAAGAGCGACCCGCAATATATCTGCTATAATCTTACTTACTCCGCGATAGTTCTGCATTCTGACTGCGAAGCTCGGCAACCTCTACCTCAAGACACTTGACATACGTGGCCTTCCTCTCTCGATGGCTCCTAGCACACTGTCAGCGAAAGAAATCTGATGTGGGAGGGCGGATCGGCCGCGAATGTGGAAGCCATTGAATAGACCAAGGCTGCTTACTTCTGGGCGCGTCGGACTTGTTCTCGGCGTCTGTCGTAGGAGTTGGGCTCACTGACGTCCATGATACTTGGGGAGCCTGAGTGTAATGATACAAGTGGTCCCGTGGACTTGCAGGATGAACACGGCAAGTAATTGGAATCTACCAGCACATTAGCAGGTGGGGTGATCACCCTATCAAGAACAACAAAATCATGGAAAGCTAAGGCATCACAGCAGGTGCATGCACAAGGTTCCCCGCTAAGTATGCCGCTTATGCGCCACAAACGCTTAATTGATTCCATAATCCACAAACACATTTACTGTACTATCCCCTTCAGGCAACTAGTTGTGTCGGTGGCTTATACACAAACTTGCCTGGAGTTATGCTGACGAATATATAGACATTTCCTTGAACGACCCTGATTATTTATACCAGAAACCAGAGTCTTCATTCCGGGATCATGTCTTACTTACAGTGAATTGTGTTACCCTTACCATTATACCTCAGTCTTACACTACTCTCATTTCCCTGGAAACCATGTTCTATATCCTTTTCGAGTCAACGACACCTCCCAATGCCGAGCTAGAAGCTCTCGGGGCGAAGTACTACGATCAACTACAGGACTTGCTCCGGACCCAACCAGGCTTCATCAAAGAGACGCCCTATACTTCCGCCTCGCGTCAAGGTTCAACGCTCCTTGTCGCAAGTTTCAAGGACGAAAGCTCAGCACATGCCTGGCGAAAAGAGCACACGCACCTGAAGATACAAAAAGACGCACGAAGGAACATCTTTAGCGAGTACAGGGTGCGAGCCGGCCCACTCCTTACAAGGTCGGACATTGAGTCCATTGGTTCGGCGCGCGATGATGAGCGGACTGTGATGGTGATCGAGGAATCCCATGATGTCTCTGCCATCACACACCTAGACATCCTCAAGTCTGGCGAACATGTGTCTAATGTGAGGGAGATTGTGTCTTATAGGGATGATGAAATGGTCATCCATCTTGTCTCGTGGAAGTCGGAGGATACTGCCCTGGAATTTGCAAAGTCAGAGCATGTCAGTCAATGCTCTTCGGTCTTTTGCGTCCGGGTAGTAAGGGATTACAGCGGTGTGGATAGGGTTGAAGCGCCCAGATAACCTCGGTTTCAACAAGGACTAGCCTTTGTGGACTAAAAAGACAGGAAATACAAGTTTGTCTGCTGTGAAGAGCCACCTCACCATGGTATAGACATGCTTGAGAAACTAACTTTTACTCTGTTCCTCTCCCTTTGCTGTGTTTTTCCCTTACAAGCCCGCAACTTGTTCTGGGCGGCGGGGTGATCCATGTCGACAATGAGTTCCCCGCTACTCCTGTTGGGACCAATTCGCGAGATGCGACTCATTGAGGACCTGATTCAAGACAACCTGCTGCCTTCAGCAACATTGTGACTGTGGATAACGGGTCAATTACTTGTGTTGATGAGCTTCCTCACAGCCTGAATGGAGCTTACAGGTTCCAGGTTAGCTTTCGGAAACTAGCGCCATTCGGTCGCTGGTGTGGCTGAGCTCTCCAGCCACATGTGTGGCGTCGGCTGCTTACCTTTCCTGACCACAGCTTTCTTGCTGCCTGAGGTTGAGGTTGACCATCACGACTCGGTTGAGACCTCACAGCAACTGACAACCACATCAATCGCATTTCGACTGCCAGCAATTGCGCGTCTGCTACCTCGCGACTCGCCCAATGTATGCGAAACTTGACAACGATCCTCGAATCTCGCACGAATGACAACTGACCTGAGATGCAGATGCTGCCGCAGCGACTTTTACGGGCTTCGACCCTTCGCACGACCGCCGCGGCGGCTCGACAACAACTACCCATTGTCCAGCGAAGGACCTTCATGCCGGCTCAATACTCCGACAAGAAGGTTCTCGAGGAGAAATACCCTGACCCACCGAGCATGACCGCTGCCGAGGATCCCGAAATGGTCAGTCTCGATGCGATTGAGCAGTGACAGCTGCCTACTTGGAAGGTCAAATACTAAATGCAAGCTACAGAACGGCGGATACATCAACCCTCCCCGCATCAAGCGCCAATTCAGAGACCCCCACGCCAACTGGTGGGACAAGCAGGAGCGACGAAACTTCGGCGAGCCGGTACACGAGGATAACGATGTCCTGGGAATCTTCTCCCCGTGGGAATACACCTGGACGACCACCGGCCCTGGTCTCGTCATGATCGGTACCTTTATCGCCACTTTCCTCAGCGTCAGCGGTGTTGTTTACGCTTTCTACCCCGATATGCCGGCATACCCAAGAGAGTTCCCTGGTGGTCTGGAGCGGGAATTGGGAGGCGCAGGAGCCGTCAGGGTAGGTCTTGCTGCACGCAATGCCACACGACTGATTACTGACATTTTGAGTATAGGCACGGATGGAGGGTGACGAGGATCCTTGAAGATGGAACAAACTATAAACAAGTTATAAGCATTGTACGGTAGAAGCCACTTCCCTTTGTACATTAGCCTCCACTGGCTGCCGCAAGGTTCTGACGCGCAGGGCGTTGCAATACATCATACCCAATGTCATGCTTGCCCCATCGTGAATTACGTGCCGTGTGAACTAATGGCACTCGGGGCGAGTTTCGTGCTGTAGGTGCACAATGACGCCGAGTCTCCATTTGCCTCGTGGCGCGACTTCCTCTGAAACCCCAGCACAGGGAGGAACAGTCCATCGAACGGTAAGCGAGAAAAGGACTTGCACGATCAGCAGTCACGGTCAATCGCACTCGACATTGCTGATGGCATGCCGTTGCCTATGCCAACAGTACTTCCTGGTTCAATCCACACATTTGCTTGACTATTCTCCATCATCTCGACACAGCTCCGCATCCAGCCCCGACTCGCAAGGATGCGCTACGAGAACTGGGACGTTCTGCTGTTCCCTCGGGACTGCAAGGTTCCTCTGCGAGAATTCAAGGTCGCTTGCCATATGGTTCAAGACCTCGGTAAGGACACTACGTCGAGGGGCATCACCCTGCCGCATAGCTGATCATTTGCATTGCAGAATTCTCCCACACGCACTGCGCAACTGGTGTGCCCACGGTCTGCTGTTTCATCCCAAGCCTTCCCACAGGCACCTCTTTTCAAGTCTCGCTGCACTCATGGATGGGTTTCCCGCAAAGCCAAGCTGCTCAGGCGTACAGCAGCTCCACGGAGAGCTCACGAATCGAAGCTCGACTCTATCTCGATGGCCGACTGGCTTCGTATGGATATCTCGAACTTGTTCTTTGCGACTGCTGACACCTGCGAAGATCTAGTGTTCTCGATCGCGATACTATGTGGCCGCACGTCTTCACCCACAGCCACTGTTGGGCCCCATCATCACCTTCCACTACCAAGCTTACAGGAACTAACGAATGACATCTAGCGACTGCGAAACATGGAGATAGCGAGGCCTTGGCTTTCCCGAACTTCCGACACGAGCTGTTGATGCAGAAACACTGGAGTCCAGCAGATAACCTGGGACGCATCAAGCTTGTCATCAGCGAAGGTTTCCAACGCGGCTGTCACTCGACTCCGATAGAAAGAATGCGCAACATTGTAACCTTCTCTTTCCAGCACGCTCCGATAGGTAGGAGCTCAATTCCCGCATCAAGGCTCACTGGCCCAAGATTCACTCAATATTGACCATTTTCAGACGTCCTTGAGCGGTCATCCATCGCCTGGCCAAACCCGTCCATGTGGCAGCAGGCCCCCTTCGCTGCTGCATTTTCCCACCAACCGCGTGAACTCGAATCGCACAGTCACGTCCCGCATTGGGGTGTAGAAAATGACTCTAGCGGATCGGCAATGGCAATGTTTCCAGACTTTGGCGACGATCGTGCTGATACTGGCAGTTTGAAGGATCCTGCCGCTCCGGAGATGCCGTGGGCATTCGCTGAAGCTCACAACGCACCTGCCATCGGCCATATGGGAGAGGCTCAGAGCGGACTGGGTGGCAGGGTACCAGTGAACACCCCGAACCCCAGTGCCCATCTCAGCTGCGACTCAGAAGGTCCGTACTCCCAGCTCATCTACTAGCACGGCAGCTGCTAAACTGATCACAGCCATTCCTTTCCTCCCACAAGGAGGACTTCTTCCCGCCGATCTAGCGCACTCTCTCACCAAGTCCATTCTTGACCAGCCCTCACCTTTCCAAGGCAGTAGCGTCGACCAAGGACTGCAGCAGGGGGCGGTGAGGTCACGAAAGGAGAACCACGCGCAGTTCTCGCGTGCGAGTGGTCGACCACCTGCTATACCGCCGAGCGCAGGAGTCATAATTGAACCGCAACCACTTCGCAAGGCCTCTCAAGCTTTGAGCCACGACTCCACTACAAGTGTGCTATCTGGCAGTACCGGCGGGGTGAGTCTTGAAGGAGAGATCGTGCTGTCGCAAGCAAACTCGCCAACCCTGGCTGGACGCCAATTTTCGTTGCAGTCCAAGGCTGCCTTCGAAACAGATATGGAGAACACAAGAGATTCTTCTGGTACCAGGAACGCGTTGTCTGCGACGTCAGGAAACACAATCCAAAGGGGACTAAAGAGGATGCGGGACTTTACCCCTGGCTCTGCCAAAGCCTTTGACGACGAAAACGAGCCCCGCCGTGTCAGTCCCAGGTTGAACGTGACACCCTTCGACGGAGCGGCAGAGGCAGCCAGGGAGGAAGATTGAGAACGACTCAGTCGATTTGAGAGGCAGTAGTTTATAGCTGTCTCATTCATGAAGACGATGGGACGGGTATGCGTAACAGACATTCAGCTATACAATTGGTCATACGGTACGAGTCAAGGCGCAGTTCAAATTACGCTATTGGAAGAGGCTAAAGATCACTCCGAGAATACTTGATACTTCTATCATAAATTGTTTTCCCTCAGTGCGCGATTCGTTACGATTGATAGTAGACCGCCTGACATGTCGAGTGAAGCTAGGTAATGTGAGCTTCTGAAGCAGCATTGCACATTGCGCAGACATCTATTTACTAATCTAACTTAATAACATATCGATCATAATCCGATGAATTTGCATGTGTCTTCAAAAGCAGCAGTAAACTGAGTTCTCTCAGCCTCGTTCTTTCCATTCGGTCGTGCGCCGAATCCATGTGCCATTTCAGGATACGCCTTTTGCTGCATGTTGCGTGAATACTTGTTTGCCCAAGTACGTAAATCTTCACCAAATATTCCGGGAACCGTGATGTCCTTTTCTACTAGGCCGGCGAGGATAGGAACAGTCTCAACATCTGCTTCATCTGACATCGCCAGGTCGTCTTCTTTCACCATGCTCTGTTGTCAACCGTTAGCACCTATACTCTAAGCCATGGAGATGATGTTTCGTCGTCCACGAATCTGATACAGAGCTGAAGTGTATGTCACACCGGACAGAAGACGGCGACGTTCTTTATGCCTGTGCACGAGGATATGCATGAACTCTTGTAGCAAAATGGAACCCTGTGACGCCATTCCCTAGGTGTTTACTTCCTGTCTCTTGAGGCTTCTAGCAGCCAAGTCTCCCGTCACCTGCAGATAGATGCTCCTTGGCACCAAGGGACAGAAATGGTCTCGCACAGGCCACTCTGGCTGGGGAAGCCAGACATCGGCGCCACCTTCCAACAGCGCGTCAACCACATCCTCGTGTCCCAACTGCATCGCCAACTGCACAACTCGCCCGCATACGAAGCCCGTATTCCATATGCATCCCGACTCAACTGCCTCTTCCCAGGTAGCGTGTGTCTCTGGTGCCAAGTTCGTCATGTCGTGATACGCAGTGTTGGGGTCGGCGCCGTAGCTCAAGAGCAGGCGCACCATGGCGACATCGCCGTGTCTTGTTGCCCGGACGAGGGGTGCGAGGTTGAAAGTCGGCGCTGGACACCAAGAGTTAAAGCCCTCGCCGTGGTACCAGTCATACCGAGAGGTGAGTGGAGCTCCTAGAAGATGGTCGGCTACGTCGAAGTCACAGTGGACGCCGTGCAAAAGAAGGCATCGAGCAGTGAGCATGTCTCTTTGCTCGACGGCTAGGCAGAGCGTGCGGATTGCGAGGATGCGGCTCGTTTTGAGAGTCAGAATGTCCACAAGGTCTATCCTCCGCTCTCTTGCCGCTCGGGTCAGAGCAGGGCCGTACCTCTGATCAAAAGTCCAGTTGGGATCCGCTCCATGGCTTAGGAGAAGAAGGACCAAATCGACACGACCAAGCTCAACCGTCCACTCTAGTGCATTAATCGGGATATCGTCTGATGTCACATGTGTAATCGTGTCGATGGGCGTTTCGTTGACGACAAGGATGGGAGACTTCAGGACGCTTACTCGTACCTGATCGGTGCAGCCGTCGAGGATATATGCGACTTTCTCTGCGCTTTGGTTGTTCTGTAAAGCCGCCTTGAGTCTTGCCATGACTGCCTCTGTGTCGAACCCTTCGCGCTCAGAGTCCGCCTGGATAGCTCTAGCAGCACTTTGATCTGGGCCTGATTGCCACTCCACTACAGGTTCGGAGAAAAGCGGGTTGAAGATATCAGACGAGCGTCGTAGTCGCCATTGAGGACCATCCCTCCACATAAGGCCGCCGACCTCGTGAATGAAGTTGCCATCGAGATATCTACGCTTGGGAGGTTCTTTGAGCGCTGAGGTCTCTTCAGCGGGAGATGGGCTTCGCGGTCGACGAGGCGAGTTAGCCAAGAAGCTTTTGATGTCATGTTTTTGAAAGGGGCTGAGCTTGGAGTTTCCGGCACTGAGGTTTTGCCAATCGACACCGTGGAAGAAGTTGTGCTTCTTGATCTCAGATGCTCCGCCTGTTGCCCCTAAGCGCTGATTTGTTGGCTTGTGCAGCAGGCGTCGTAAAATATCCGCGGTATTGGTCGGAAGGTATGAAGGAATGTGTGGTTCTTCTTTGAGGATTTTGCAATCTCTCTCGGCTGAATCCTGGTGATGGAAAGGAGGCAACCCTGTGAGAATCTCATAAAGAAAGCATCCTAGAATCCACCAGTCCGTAACTTGAGACATGGTGTCGCTAGTCAAAAACTCGGGAGCCGTATATGCCGAGACGCCAAGACAGCAGTTCTGGTCGTTCGTGAACAGCCTCGGGGTAGTGATGCGAATGTTACCAAACACATCTACAAGGACATTTTCAGAACTAAGCAAGCCGACCTTGCCTAGACTTTGCAGGCTTTCCAGGCACACAAAAGTTGCGCGGCATATAGCTGAGCCTCCTTATTTGTTACCCGGCGGCTCCTCTGGACTAGACCAAGGAGATGCCAGCTGCTTGAGACCGGGCTCAAGAGGTGGAGATGGCCAGGAGATTTAAACACGAACCTGACAGGGAGGGTCCAGGGGTTTTCGAGGGAAGACGTTGCCGATCCCTGGCAGTAATCTTCTGCACGTATAGTTGCCATGAGGTAGAATACATGAGTATCCGATGCCTCGATAAGCTCAAGGCTTCCGAGATCACGATATTGATGTCGATTCCATTTTCTCCGCAGCCCTACCTCCCCCATACCGGGAAGATGCGATCGTGAGAACGTGATCTTGACATCGAATTCAAACGCACCGTCTTTCAGGACGTATGACTCCGATCTCTGAATGCATGGTTCACTGAAGGGCCCCAAGTTAATCGAGCCGAGCTTCGTCACAACACCATCTCTGCGCGACTGACTCAAGTCTGGACAGCGCTTAAGAAACAGGTGCAAGGAGGCTTTGAATTCTCGCTGGATCGGAGACGTTTCAGATTGTAGAGTCGTTCCAATCCCAGTCGGTCCGGCACCCCAGCCCGAACCTGGGCCGAATCCCAATATTGGGCATCGCTCGAGGTCGTACTCTGTGTACGAGCCGTCGTGCTCCAATATAGCCAGAGGCTTCCATGGTTCCTGGATGGCTGCTGTAATGGTATGGAGTTTAAGGGACCAAAGGCCATATTCGATTTGTTCAGGGAGTGTTGATGAGGATTGAGTAGTACTCTCGGCTTGTTGTTCCGGCGGGGCATCTGGCCATTGCGAAGGAACGGGCTCGTTCTGCTTTTCTTGTTCTTGTCTCTGCCGAAGTTCACCGTAGTTGAATGTTTTGAAATGGGCGGCAAGCTCTGAAATACTTAGTTAGCACTCCTGTATAGGTGTCAGGGAATTGCTCATATTTATAGCAATCACAGCAAATACTCACCTTCAGACAAGACGAGTTGAGGGACGAAAGACATCGTTATCGAATATGTTATGCTATCAGTCTTGTGCTCTTGGAAAAGCGCGCTGGCTATTGATTCATAAAATGCGGCAGAACTTACAGGGAAAGACAGAATGTTGGCTAGAAATGAAGAATTGAGAGAAGTGTGACCAGTATTAAGTAGTAGTGGTGACCAACATCAAGTAATAGAGGTGGCCAATAGCGAGCAATGGAGGTGACCAACGACGAGCGATGCATGTAGCCAACAACAAGATATTATCACGAAATGTGGCTGTGCAGCTATGCAGAAGCGCTTCCATTGGCCACTGTATATTGCGTGCATACAACGAAGATTAACCACGGGCGAGCTGGAAGCAACTAATGCAAGGGTTTTATTATGCTGATAGCCGTATGTTACTAACTGGGTTTTGTTATAGTGAAGGCGTTCTCGTGATTCAACGTTGCTGTTAGTTCTCTCGGCCCTCTGTGACAGTGCCTTAAGTAGCCACAACCAATAACAGCTGCAGAAGCTCTTAATTAGGTTCATTGTGCGTTCAGTACGGACTTCTGGATCAGGGACCGATGTATTAGCGTGCGATCAAGAGCACGGGAGGTCCGGAGCTTGTTCTCAGCACGCTAGGACTGATATTCGAGCAAGAACATCGAGCATCCTATGAGATGTAAATAGAACGAGCTATAAAGATAATTGTCTAAGCTTTCACGGATCCAGAGCTCATTAAAAATAATGTAGATTGTGTGCTGGAAGGCTGGGGGATCGCACGACGACAGAGATGTAGGAGTCGCTATCCCTTCTAGCTTATTTTAGATATGGCGTTTAATTAGCAAATGCCTTAACTAAATCAGTTTTTCACTACTTAATGTGTATACTATAGCGCGCATTTCTCAAGTGCATCATCATATGTTAATCACATAGACTTTAGTAACTAGACTAGACCGCTGGCTTTTTGGGTAGGTAGAGGTCGGTCGCAAGTAATTATATTCTGCTCATGTTGACAGGCTCTTAAAGATTGGTACAGCCACTTCATTATAGTCTAGGATAACAGTTGCTCTTTTGAGAAGGCTTGTTTCATTGCTAGTGAGTTGGTTTAGGCTAGTTATATCAGAGAGCACAGCAAATGCTTTGTCGGACGAGGGAGCCCATTTCGGTCCCGAGTGCGAAAGACATACACCGTTCGATTGCATAATATAAAGCAAAAGAGGAATATGATCTTCAGTATGTGTGGAGAATTTTGCCCAGTCTCCTCGCTTCAGGGTTTGTGTTTGCATTGGCAAAGGATCGATGGGTTTGTAGTGGAGCGGGTTGCCAAGTCGCCGACCAAGATTCAAGGTAGATCGCGGACAAAGCCTCCGTGAAAGGATTTAGAATTATATGCTTAACCCTCTAGGGGTCATTGAATACCCCTAGTTTGCTAGGATATCAGATTAATTCTGGATGTACGCAAGCCTGACCACAGCGCGGATAATTGAGAACTGGGGTCACTCTCATCGTAGATCACAGAGCGCGGTGCAATTCATGGGAATGAGTATTCATGTATCGCCTGTATCGTCAGCACTTGGAGATGTCGAATCCAGGCGACAGCTAGAATAAGAGAATCCCTAGCTCCTAGAAAATGGAGGCTCACGGCATACGAAAGCGAGCGTAGAATGGATGCTAGATTGCCAAGCTCGAAGGCTGAAGCGAAAAGCAAGATTCCAGAATGACGTCCCGACTATGTCCTCGAAGGATCTGCGCCCCGTAGAAGGAGTCGCCGTGGAGAAGAGGATCCATGAAAATAGATGTCAAGATCCATCAAACTTTATTCCCCCGTGCAAGGCCCGACTGGGCACACGACCTATCTCCATTCCTGATCGAATCCTTCGAGAAGGGTACATGATTCCGGCAATGATGTCGAGGCAAGTTCGTGTATACTCGTCTCGCGATGGGGACTAGGCACTCATTCTCCAGCCTCCTGGTTGCCAATCCTACGAGAAGTGACGAGTGCCGATTCATCAACCAAGAGACTTCAACATCCTTCTAATCGCTGATCTTAGGCGTGGTGACGACAACCCGTCAACATAGAGGCGAGAATGACGTGGAGACCTGGCATCGTTACGCATAATCAGAGTGCTCAAAGCTCATCACACTCACGAGACTCGAAGGCTATAAAGAAGGGAACTTCTCGCTCAAACTCCAGAACTCTCTTGCTCATCATCACAAGCTCTTAGTTCTCCAACACAATTAGTTCTCTCTTCATCAACACCAGACAAACCACTTGATCAACTCTGACCATGCGCTACTCCTTCACTCTTTCTGCCCTGGTTGCAGGTGCTATCGCTGCCCCGGCAGTCCAAGATGTAAGCGAGCGCCAGATCGCTGACCACTGGACGTCTTCCTACGTCTTGGTTGGAGATGGCAGCCCTGTCCAAGCCTATCTTTACGAGCAAGTCACAGTAAGTCCAAATGCATCCTCAATTTAAAGGCGTGTCGTTGATTCAAGTATATCAACAGCCCTGGAACGGTTGCGGCGCGGAAGGAGAAAGCTGCTCCATCTCCAACACCGAGCTCACAACATCGACCATCAGCTGGAGTGCCGGCATTGCCGACACTCTAGGCTTCATCTCTGGAGGCTTTTCAGTTTCGGAGTCCAAGTCCAATGGCTTCACTGCCACCTGCAGTGCAGGCAGTGGAGACTCAAACGCAAACGGCGTGTGTGTCTGGGGACGGATTGCTCACACGTAAGTCTGCCATGATCTTCAGACGGCAGTAATTGGAAAGACGTCGACTGACACACTGTTCTCCAGTGGCTACGAAGTTCAAGCCTACCGCCACCGCATGAACTGGAAACCCACAGACGGAGAGCCTGAGGGCGACCCATTATACATTTGGGCTCCCAACTCTGGCACGACCGGCCATGGCTACCTCTGCGCGCACGATGACGAGTGTGAGAGCGAGGGCGCCCAGTGGTGGGGACACAAGAGCAGAGAGCCTGAGGTCTGGGAATCGGAGACGAACAAGGGAGACCCCCGGGACTGGGTCTGGGGGACTGACCCTGCCAACCGCTGGAACTAAGTCTTCTGCACTTGACATAGGCCCTTGGCACGAATGGCAAGTTCTTTTATGTGGCTTGGGGCACAACGGGCCAATTTCTTTGACTTCATAGGGTGCGCTGAGCGTGCCAGTGCATTGTTACCCACGGCTGGCCGTGGAAGAAGAGTTAGCAAGTACATATTACGACTTTTGACTATTATTCCTCCGATTGCCATATTACTTATGATAGTTCATAGCATCTAGCATCACAATCACAGGCATGCCGACTTACAGAGGTACATAATGTGATAGATCATAATACATGCAGAGTTACAGCAAGCAGGTGAGACACACTCAATCGGCAACTACAAGTTCCGATCGAAGTATTCAACTACTGTAGTATTTTCTATTGCTACCTTACCCACATTCTTTGCAGGCAAGCATATGCGATGTATACGTCTTAGCTACTTCAGGCGACATGTCACATTCCTATAAGATACGAAGTATGCTGAAACTAAAATCCTCCAATGCCAGCGCAGATATATACCGCAAATAAGCTGCAGCTTGCATTCAGACAGCGCCGATGTAACAAGTCAGTCACTATGAGAAGGAGTTGCGAGTCAGACATTCAGAGTCTATAAGACAGCCTATTATCCTTCGATGTTTTCGACGGAAAATAGTGTTTGTTTTTCTTCTTGCTATTATCATCTACCTCTTTACTCAATCCAAGTCGTACTATTGACGCTGTTACCTTAGGAACGAAGTGCCTTACACAGACCACATGATGACGACAAAGCCAGCCCAAAACTATGGCCTGAGTCGAGGTGGCACGGAGTCAATCCGGCAAGTACATGTTGATTGCAGGCTGCCCGAGCACACTGCGTGTAAACTGATATACTCGCAAATAGACTAGAAGCACAACACCTCTTGACGCGACTTCATAATGGATATGCTATAAATCCTAGAATTCCTATTTCCAACGGGATGAGGATTGCGGAAGTAGCCGCTGGCACAGGGTAGGCATTCGAGCGCCCCTCAGGTACGAGATGCTGACGAGAGCAACTAGAGTATGGCTGTTTGACTTGGCACAAGATCTTCCTAGCGACGTAATCCTGTACGGCTATGATATATCTGATGAACAGTTCCCCTCGCAGAAGCTATGGCCATCTAATGTTCAATTGGGACTGATGGGCGCTTTTGAGGACCCCCCTGCTTCAGTGCTTGGAACCTACGACGTTGTACACGTGCGATACTTGGCAATCACTGTCGGTCGAGGGCGAGATCTTAATGTCGTGGTTGATCATGCTCTGAAACTACTCAGTATGTCGACATCCTTTGCTCAGGCGCAAAACATGTGCTGATGATGAGTAGAACCGGGTGGCTATCTTCAATGGGAGGAAGGCAACCTCAGCTCACACGAAGTGCGAGGTTCAGTCGCAGAGGAGTTCGATGGCAAGATCGACAAGCTCTTGAAAGACACTGGTACAGACTTCGGGTGAGCAGGATCGCCCCATGCCTAAAACCGTGGTTGACTAACACAACGCGAAGCTGGGTCTTTGGTCTCAAATCGGCTATCGAAAGAAGCGACTTCGACATTGTTGAGTACTCGGACCGACGGTTCAAGCCAGGCTTGATTCACATGTGCACTAACACATACTTGATGGCTCTGAGGGATATCCTGGACGGCATCAAGGGCGACCCCACGTGGCAAGATCACGATCTGATCCCCGAGTGCGACGACTTGTTGAATCAGATGATCGCGTCGCAGAGTGACGGACTGGTCTTCAATTGGTGTCCAGTCTCGGTGTTGGCGCAGAAGCCCGAATCTGCGTGAAGCTTGACCCTGAGGTACGATGGCACCGGCCAGTTGGGTGCAAGAAGAGGCTGCAAGCACGAGGCCGATACATAGAGGATTCGCGATGAGAGAAAGCGCACACTATCCTTGAGATGAAATCAATCTGACGACCAATTGGAAGG